>OY856410.1:492570705-493170705 GCA_963693085.1 Alisma plantago-aquatica
ATACTCCATTCCTAGATGGTATCTAACCTTCCTCTCAACATCTTAAAAGAGGGTGTTATGAATCTTGATTCAACTTCCTAATTTTGAACATATTAATGTCATAAGATGTCATATATCTATATGAGTTTTCCTTGCATCTTTTAAGAACAACGCTTCAACATGGCTTGAAACCTACTACTTTTTGTTGGTCTCATGTTTATGATTAAAACTAGTACCCAAATAACCTAATTGGTCAATGGATGGGTCAAAAATTGCAAAGAACCGAAGAAAGGGAAATACCTTCTTTGATATCGGATTTGCCCGGTTTATGCGCGACCAACCCAAGACTAGCCCAAGTGCACAGTCAACCCAAGTTCAACCCATGTGCTGAATCAACCCAGAGACCCAATTTAGAACAACATCAATGGCTAATCCACCTATGGAGACCTCAACTTTGACCATGCTTGCTGGGTTGAGTTGGGCTGGATGAAGATAGTAATTTGGGTAATAGTAGCTCACAAAAAAATTGAATATAGTCCGTAGTACAAACTCGTCTTGAACACCGACAAACTCACATATCCCCCTTCCTCCCTTCCTGTTTCAATAACGCTCCACCCTCCTTCCCTGGCATTTTTGGGCTCGTGAAGCCACAATGGCTCAAGAGGCAAACGGCTAGCCTCGATGGAGGCTTATATCGCTCATGAAAGATGTTGTATTAGGAAGGCAAGTATCTTCTTGCTCTCGTCAGCCAATCTAAACCCTTCCTACCCGCTCTCCTAGATTTGTTTTACTCATGCCATTAGCTTTGCAGGTGTAGGCGTAAGAGAAGCATGTAGTTCATCTTCTATATCTACGTTTCAATCGAGAGGGGCCCACCCTACCTCGTATGGGCATTTCGAGTCACCGGTGGTAATGGGAAAAATATACTTCAATTGCTGTAATAGAGGGTCTAATTGCCTATTCTTCACCCTAGCTCCTACACTGAACCTTTGCTGTGCTAGGTATGTTTCAACTGTGGACATCTCATCCAAATTTCAATTCCTTTTGTTTGCCTAAGCATTTGGCTACCATTTTGTATCATATTCAAAATTTGGAGTGCCCCTCTTCTTACTCTGTGAAATAGGCAGGCATCAGAGACGAAGTCTTGCTGAGAACCTTAAACAGTTCATTTGGTAGGCGAGGAAAGAAGCACTGGAATGTCGGGGATGTGAGGCAAAGGGAGAGAACCAATTATTGATTGTATTTTGTTAGTATTAGAGTCTCTGGTTAATTTAGTGAACTAATTTATATGATTCTATTTGTATATATTCCCAAGTGTGTCTTGACCCATTACAATTTTAGTCTAAAGTCTGTATTATTTTCCTCTTATCATATATATCACATAGCCTTTTTTTACTTTACAACATGGCATCAGAGCATTAGATCCTAACCTTAAGAAAAAGTGAGAGTCTACGTTTGCAGGCAACCACCATCTTTTCTTGGCTTGGCTGCCCAACATGCATTATCCAGCTTCAATGGCCACCTCCTCTCTTCTTCTTTCATAAAAAAACCAATCTTTTCAAGCATCTATCAAAATCCCTGAGATTGTCTACTAGTCGCACCACCTCCTCTTCTTTGTTGTGTCTGCCGGACACCACCCACATCGCCACTGGTTGCTACCATTCCTTCTCCACACATGGTTTGGAAGCCATTGCTGTCATCATTAACTCCCATAAAAATGCCCCTTTTGGGCCCCCATGTCATCCGCCGTAGTTTGATTAGAGGGAGTCCTCCCACAACAGAATATCCTAAGAACCCGCTTGAGTTCTTTTAACACACGCCCCTTCAATGTCAAGGAACTCGTGCTCATCACTATCCTCCTGAACTCTGGCGTTAGAAGCGTGTATGTGTTGCACATTGTCACTGCGGCAAAGACGTTCCATTTTTATAGAATGAGGACTAGCTTCAACATCCTGTTCCTAATCTTGCTCATGGCCTCCTACACGTTGGGAAAACCCAGATTTTCATACAACACCATCCCCTGCCCTCCTTAATGAAATCCCCTTTGCCTTATCATTTCAATGCCAATATGAAATGTCAACTGGAAGGCATGAGGCCCAGTCGATAGTCCACCGACACCTGTCGAGAAAAAGAATAGCATAGTTGTTGCTTCTACCCCTCTCTCCTTCACCTCAACAAGTTGCTGTAACTCCTTCTGACTTGGCAAACTCTTTATTCCCCTTCACCCCACCCTACCTCTCTCTGAAACTCTCTATATCCTGACAACACAACTGTTAATTTCTTCTCTTCGGTTGTTAGCCCTTCTCTTCGGCTGTTAATCGAAGAGAATCCAAGGCGTTGGCGACCGAAGAAGATTGAGGTTCACCCTTTTCAACGACCGCTGAATTAGGGTTAACCACCCTCAACGACCGCTGAAAATCCAAGGCATCAACGACCATTAAGGTCCACACCTTCGACGAACACAAAGGTGAAACTTGGCGACTGAAGAAGAGAGTAAAACTCATCGACTGTATAGAATAAAACTTAGCGACCACAAAGGTGTCAACCATCTTAGTGACCAAACCATATGGTTAAACTTGGCGACCATACAAGATACAAAACAACAACAAAGTCAATGCCACGAGTTGGCATAAGGAAGCCAAATTAACTGAAAATCAAGACCAAACTATCGGGTACCATATCAAGAAGAGAAAACCAACTTAAAACCCTAGAAATCAAAGAGCAAAAACAACGATTTGCACATGCATGCAAGGATCAAAACCTCCATCATCAAGCAAGATTTCGTGCACAAGATTAGGGTTCATTCAAGGGGAGATATATACTCAAGGTCACCATGTAATCATAAATCCTAGATACAAGATACTATCATTCTACTTGTAGCCACAATTTAGAGCAAAATTGTGTGCATGCAAGAAGAAAGTAAACATTAATCGAGGTGAAAGTTATATAACCCGCCTTAAAGTTGATGTAGAAGACTCCAACAACAAGGAAGCTCGAAGAAAAGGGAGAGAAAACCCTAGCTTGAGCACTAATCTCGGCCAAGCTAGCTCCACCTCCAAGAAAGAAGCAAAACCCTAGGTCAAAGAAGCAAGAAAGAGATAAAAACCCTAGGTACAAAGGCAGAGAAGAGATGTTCTTCAAGCTCAACTCAAGCACTACCATGGAATACCATGGGTTCGACCAAGAAGAGAAAGGAGAAGGGTAGGACAACAAGGAAAACGTAGAGAAAGGATGGGGATCTTACTTACCAAGACCAAGAAGAAGAACAAGCTAGCACCAAACGACTCCCAAGGAGGATAGCTCCAAACCCTAGCTTCACATACAAGGGGGATCGACCACCTTCTCCTTCTTGGTACCTCCTTCTCCACCAACACCAAGGGGACGAGCTCATAGATCAACCAAGGAAGAAGAGAGAGGAAACTAGGCATGTAAAGGGGTTATGCATGCAAAGAGAGAGGGTTATATAGCTTAGGGTTGGTGAGAGGGAAAGAGGGTTAGATGTCATGCTAAACATGCCATGTATCCAAAGCAAACACACCTTAATCATGCATGCACCACACTAGGCAACTAGGACGTTAAAACCAAGAAAAATCAGTGACCAACTTATCTAGGAAAACCTAGCGACCAATGACAACTGGGATCAGAGAAGCAATCGGTCGCATAAAACCAAATTCTATGGTTTCTTGGCAAACAAAGGGGTGTCATGGGCCTCATCGACCGCCAAGACCAAAGGGCACACACCAAACCTCATCGATCGAAGAGAACATGGAGCACAAGATCCCTGGCGACCGTCAAAACAAGGTGCTCATCGGTCAAACATACCCCAAGGTCAACCATCAACTAGGGCATCCATGCAAACCCTAATCTCATCATGAAACATCACCTCATCAAACCAAGATGAAACAAGGCATCCCAAAGCACCACCATATCAAACATGATGTCCAAGCCTGTGACAAATTGCAAGAAAAACCCTAGAAGTGGGTATTTTGCAATTAGGTCAAAACAAGCACATTAAAACATAACTGTCTCAAACAACATCCAAAATGGACCAAACTTGAAACATAAATTTGTCACATGATATGAAAGCACATCACAAGGTTTGATTAAAAGTTTTAAGCATCTTATTATGATAAGCAAGCATGTTTAACCAGAAAGCAAGGTCAGGGGTCTTACAATAAAGTTGGAAGTACTTGTCAATGTTGTGGAACCGATTGAGGATCTTTTGCATTTCAGAGAAGTGATGTGATGTACGAGCATAGAGGGTGCTGTGTAGAGTATATGCGCTAGAAAGGAGGAAATGCGATTTTGGATTTATATGTATATATATAGGTATGTAGGTATATTATGTATATCGATACATTAAATTTGCATTTATACATATGGATTTATCAATAAGTATAGATATAATGTACAAATGTGTTCGAAATTTTGTTTTATGTTATAATGATACATACAAATATACAACTATATATGTTTAAATATGTACTCGACAAGGGATGTCATGTTGGCGAATTCAGGTGTTCCCCAATGAAGGGACCCAAGTTTGAAGCACTAGACAAACATTTCTTGATTTCATACCCCCTGGGTGTTTGACTTTCAGTATAGGTTGTGGGAGATGGCCCGAGAAATCTCTCTCTTAATTCCATTTATTTAAATATGTAATGAAATACATGTATTTCATATGTATAGATATGCATGTATATAATGCATTGGGTAGAAGGAGTGAGATTTTAAAAATGTGAAGCTTAATCGGTTGCTTATACAGACTAGCAACCACATATGCTGCCCATGACCGCTTGGTGGACCGGTAAGCAATACGCAGTGCAATAGGATGCTCACATAGGCAGAAGCAGGATTATATGCGGCTGTGCAGACTTATTTCATGAACAATAATAATTAGGCCACATTTGCTTTTATGATTTGACATCTCTAGCTTGGTGATGTGTTCTGGCTTATATGTAGGCTGGAAATGGTGGTTATTACCAAGATGCTGATTTAGATTCCATAATTATTGCACACTTTACATGTGGGTGTTGAAGTCGGCTTCATGTTGCTTTAAGTATCAAGTCATTGAAGAACATTAATTACATGTGCCTCCACGTTGGTCTTGAAGACATTGAACTGCTCTTTGTTCGTAACGATGGCGGATGACAACATGAATGGCGGAAGATCTAAGGATTGTGGACTTGGCATCAATGGCTGTAGAGGTCGTCGCTGTGAAGAGAATAGACTGCCTAAAACTAGGCGTCACAAAAAGTGGTGATCGATGCCTTTGTATGCGATCATTAATAGCAATTGTTCAAAGAGAAGGGCATGGGATAAGGGATAGTGGGGCCCAACAGGTTGTTGGAAGAGGTTGATCGATGGTGGGGATAACACTGCCGGCGTAAGGGGATGCAATGACTTAGGGAGAAGGGAAACCCTTCCTAGATTTCACTATTGGAGCATTGGGGACTTGGGGGGCATGATGAATGGCCATTGGGACATGGCTTCGGTCTAGTCGAGGACTAGGTTCAGATGCAAAGGGGCATGCGGTCAAGGTCTTAATTGCTTGATGTCATGTGAGATGCAATTACGATGGTCGCATACGGGGTTGGTGACTTCTAGAGATGCTAATGCTGGATCTGCAAGGTTGCCTTGTGTGAGGACTTTAGTTGAGTAAATATTATCGAGATGGATAAAAGAAATACAATTCCTTTCTTTATATAGGATAAGAGAGGAGAACTAATTACAGAGCTAAGCAATATAGGATAAAACACTAAAGAGAAAGCACTTATAACACAAAATATAACAAGACATAACACAATGCACTAAATATATTAACACCCCCCTCAAGCTGGAGCATAGATGACTGCATGCCCAGCTTGTCCATCATGCTAGTAATTTTTGTCTGCAAAAGTGGCTTTTTCAGCAAGTTGATCCTTAGCTATGTTCAAAATTTTGAAGAAATGGTCAAAATTTTGCCCGAAATTTCTGTTTCGGTGGCGATCAGACATCGAAATTGACTGACGGAACTCTCAAAACAAGCAGATCATCGATTTTTTTCTACTTTTTTATATACTACGTACTACCTAGAGCATTTTTTTTGCACAATTTTGTGTCTTTAAATCTATATATTGTGCTTGCAAACTATAATGACTTAATCCATTGATTTCACCGTTGAAAATTGACATAAAAAATCCCCATCAAAATGTCCATTGAAATAGTTCAGGGTCATTCACTCAAAAATGACAAGACCCCACCCCCACATATGCAATATGAAATATTATTAGATGTTAGAGTAGATCTACACTAGTAGATCATTATGGTAAAATTTCATAAATTAATTTGTTTATTTTGCCATCAAAATGCTAGGAATGTATTTATCAAAATTTCTGTTGAAATTTATCAAAATTTCTATTTCTATGGCCTCCGAAGCGGTGGCATCGAAATCAAATATTTTCTTCCTTGATCCTCAGTCCTGTAGTAAGGAGTAGAGATGCTTCCGAACATAATTGATTCCCTTACAAAGTGACAATCCACCTCAATGTGTTTGGTGCGTTCATGGAATGTAGGATTGCTTGCAATGAAGATGGGTGCTTTATTGTCATAGAACATTGTGATATGTTCAGAATCACAAATGTCAAATTCTTTCAGAAGACCTCAAACCATAGTTTTAAAAAGAGGTATGCGTTATCTGTGCGGAGAGGCCACCTTATAGAGTATATGCGGTATGCGGGAGTATATGCGGAAGTATATGCAGTTTTGATTTTTTTAATAATTAATAAGTATATATAAAGTAATCATACAATTGCATATTTTATATGTACATTGCAAAATAATGCCCTAAAATTTGAGATGGATTCAAATATAAAGTTTGAATGAAAAGTAAAACACCATTTATAATACATTCTAAAATAATTTAAACATAAACTCTGATGAAGCACACACAAAATGGTTTAACACAAGTACATAACAATGAAAACTAACCAAATCATACAAAAAATGCCCGCTTGTCCTAGAGGTCCAAAATAACAGACATTAAATAAGCATGTAACTCATGTACAAAACATACAACAAAATTGTACATTAAGAGAATGTTATCAATAAAATATAATCTAGTTTGGGCAGAGATAACAAATGTCCATCTAAAAATTGCCGACTAATTGGCCTCATAAGCGGCCAAGTATATATGGGCCGCTTATGCGGCCCGTGCGGCCTTTTTTTGAAACACTGCGGCTCAAACCCACATTAATTTACAAGTGGTATGAGCCATGGCTCAATACTTAGCTTCAACGCTAGACCATGCAATAACGATTTGCTTTTGGCGCCATGTAGCCATATTTTCTTCTACAATTGTGCAATAACCAGAAGTAGATTCACAATCTGCTCTGCTGCCAGCATAGTCGCTATCAGATCACCCATTAATTTTGCAGTGCCAATGATATAGAAGACCTTTTGCAAGAGAGCCTTCTAAGTATTTGAGAATATTGTAGACGACACCCTAGTGACATCGTCGAGTTTTATCTAGATACATATTGACCAGTCCAACTGCAAATGTGATATCAACTTTTGTATGTTGTTACATTTAAGTAGATGAACTTACCAACAAGTCTTGTAAAATTGCTTGTTGTGAGATTATGAGGGAGAAGAGTCATCATCCTACTTTGTGTTAGGACCAAGAGGAGTATTGGCTTGTTCGGCTCCCAAAATGCTAGTTTCTTGCAAGAAATCAAGTACATATTTACATTGACACATACAAACTCCAGAAGAAGAATGTGATACATCAAGTTCCAGAAAATAGTGAATTTTACCTAGGTATTTAGTGGTATAAGTGTTTCATATGACGCTCCTTAGTAGCTTGAATACCGTCATGGTCATTACCAGAAAGAATGATATCATCGACATACACAATCAAAATCACATGCTCATCATTAGTCTTTTTTATGAACACCAAATGATTAGAATGAGAGCATCTAAAGTCAAATTTAGCAAGAATATGACTTAGTTTATTAAACCATGCCCGCAGGCTTTCTTTCAGGCCACAAATAACTTTTGTAAGTAGACAAACCTAGGACTCCTATGCAACAAACCTAGGAGGTTGCTCCATGTATACTTCCTCATTCAGATCGCTGTACAAGAAAGCATTCTTCACTTGCAATTGGAACAAGGGCCATTGATGATTGGCAACGACACAAATAAGAACACAAACTGATGAAGACTATGCAACATGAGAGAAGGTCTCAAAGTAGTCAACTCCATAGGTATGTGTATATCCTTTTGTGATCAGGCGAGCTTTTAGTCGCTTGACTGTTCCATTAAGATGATACTTTACATTTTACAATAAATATCATTATGCGTCCCACATCAGAAATATGAGTAGGAGAATCAATCAGATCCTAGGTGTGTTAATTGATAAGGGTGCTTATTTCAGCTTCTATTGCGTGGCACTAGGTAGGATGTTTTAGAGCATCAACTGCAGTTTTTGGAACAAAGAATGCGGAAAGAGCAGAAGTGAAGTGGTCAAAGTTGGTGGACAATGTTAGCATTAGAACAAAACTTGCTGATAGGGCGTAAAGTATATGATCACACTCCTTGCGTGAAACCAATTGAAGGGTCTAAGTCAAGAAGTTACCTGAGGCGTGCCTTTATCTGCCAACGAAGGGAGAGGATTGGACGATTGAGGGGTCAATGGAGGGAGCTGTAGATTTGCTATGATGCTAATACACCTTGAGCAGTGGAGAATGAACAGTAGGACAATCATTTGATTCTGCCTCAACAAAAATAAGTAGAGGGGTATCAACCAGCAGATTCGTCGGTAGTGACGAGCCTCTTCACAGAGAAGTAAGGGGTATTTTAAAAAAGGACCATGTGTCCACACTTAGAACCACTGTTTGGCTGTTGGGTCATAGCATCTGTATACTTTCTGAGTTCTGGAGTATCCCAACACGATACATCTTGATAGAGCGTGGGTCAAGCTTGTCAGTCCAAGACAAATCTTTTTAATAAAGCATACACAACTGAAAATTTTGGGAGGAACAAAAAAAAAAGAGATGCATCTGGGTACATATTGCTGTATGGCACTTGGTTGTTCAACACCAAAGAAAGCATCCCCGTTTATCTGAAAACAAGCAATAGAAACCGCTTCAACCCAAAAAATCTTAGGAACATGATATGTCAAGGCTACCGCTAGAAGGCAACAAATTTTCCTTTCAACAACACCATTTTGCTGTAGGTCTAAGAAAATGAGGTTTGATGAATGGTGCCCAAATTTTATATAACTTACAGAATGTTGCATGAAATCAATGTCATTATCCGTTCGAAATATATTATGAGCTTATCAATTTTTTTTAAATTTCAGCTTTGAAAGCAATAGTAATCCAAAATAAGTGCCCTATCTTTAAGCAAAAATAACCAAGTAGCTCAAGAAAAATCATCTTTGAAGTTAATAAATTATTTGAATCCTGATAGACTATTTACAGTAGACCCCCATATCAAAATGCACAATATCATACACAAATTTGGAAGCAGTAGTCTCTTTACTAGGAAAACAAATCTAGTTTGTTTGCCAAGCTGGCACGCTTCATAGTGAAAACTGAAAACAAATATTATATATAGTAAGAAGTGAACATTTTAGCTTTCAAGCAAACGAGTGTCCATGCCGATAATGCCACCGAAGTCTAGACCATGGCTTTAAACAACACGCCTCGGGGCGCTTGAGGCGTCCCTGGGTGCGCCTTGAGGCGTCCGCCTTTGTCTGCTACCGTAAGGCATGCACCTCATTTTTAGAAAGGCGTAAAAAAAGCATAAGGCGCTGAGGTGCTCTCGAGGCGTAAGCCTCAGACCACATGCCTATTGTTTGTTTTCAGCCCATTCAAAGAAAAAAAAAACCCGTCGACAACATCGTCAAGGAGCGACCTACTGGAAGGAAAGATGGGCTAGCCGACTCCATTCCTTGCCCCTCCTTGTTGGAAGGAGGCTGCTGGAACCTCTGTAGATGGAGGGATACCCAGCAGCACCCATTCCCCAGCCCCAATTAGCCCTTGGTTGGGCGGAGCAGGAGCTGCTCTAGACAGCTGTTAAGACTGTACGTAGGGAGGAGGAGAAAGACTGGTCTGCTGCTGCTGTTTGGCCCCTATTTGGCCACTTGCAGCCCCGAAAGGTGATGTCACAACCTCCTCCCTATGTAAGCCTCTATTTCAGAGGTTTGGTGGTCAATTTTCGCGATCACTTTTCTAAATAAGGTGATAATGGTACTGTTTGGGGACAGATTTTATTTGTTTTCTTTGTGCAATCATGTGGCTCTTTTAACTTTGACTTCAAATTTGGATTATCATTATAAGCTAATTGCACTTTTAAGATTTTATTATCAAGCTATGTAATAGTATTATGCCTTTAATTCTAACTTTACATACATCTTGCCCTCCTCTTGCAAGCCAATACGGAAAATGAGTACATACATCTAAATTATTTCGAGAAAGAAACTTGGAGGTACTACCTCCATTACAGTCCTCCTTATCAATGATATCAACAATACAATCAGGAGGTCTAGGTAGATCATGAAACCCAATGGGTTGTTTTTGGAATTCCTTCGCCAACTTATCCGCCATTAGATTGCTTTCACGCGGATTGAACGTAAGTCTCCAGCCCTGATGCTTCTCCAGTGCCTGCTTTATCCTGTTTAAGGGCCTTGTATATCTCGGATACTCCACCTCTTTTGAGTGTAACATTTCAACAAACGCCTTACAATCGGTCTCCACAATGAGCTCGGTCACTCTATTTCTGTTAGCTAATTCCATCGCAATGTCCACCCCTATGATCTCCGCTTGGGTTGCCGATCTGGCCATTACCCTTCTTATGTGTCCATCTATCCAACGCCCATGTGAGTCCCGTGCAATGATCGCCACAATTGCTCTGTCGGACTTCCAGACTGCATAAGTATTAATTTTCACCCACCCTTGCGGTGGTCTTTGCCACTGTATCACCTTCCTGGTCTCCTGGCTAACTATTTCATTTCTCTAAGCTTTCTCAGCCATCTGTAGCTCGTTTGTAATCCATTGCAGTTGCCTCTCTACGGTCGTGGTTTCGTTTTCGAATACAACTTGATTGCGACCTCTCCATATGGCCCAGCAGGTGATTAGAAATCTTCTTCTAGCCTTGCCATCCTTCTTCATCAGTTTATCAATCCAGCAACTGGCCTCCATTTGATTAAATTCAATAAGGTCTTGCCCGGGCAGGATCTTTCTCCAAACCTCCTGTGCATAGGTACATTCTCTTAGTGCATGGCTCAGGGTTTCCTCCTGACTACGACACCTAGCGCACATACCATCCGTAGTTAGCTGCCTTCATAGTCTTCTGCTATTTGTTAATATATCATCATGCATCAGTAACCAGCCAAAATTTTGTACTTTTCAGGCATTGCAGTCTTCCATAGTTTCTCCCACTCTCCCTCCACAGTGACTTCACGCTCTTGTCTCAGGATGTCATATGCAGTCCTCGTCGTGAACCTACCAGTGTTTGTCTCTATCCAAACACGCACGTCTGGGCTCGTATCTACCGCCGGAGGTTCAATATGTCGAATTTTGTTTACCACCAGTGATGGCAACCACTCCATCATGAACTCCATGTCCCACCCTCCGCTATCGAGTACAACACACCTCGTTCATGTCTTGTATAGATTCGGGGATCTGCTGCCTAGTAACACTACTCAGTCAGAGGTTGGGTTCTACCCAATCATCCTCCCAGAAGGAGCTGTTACTTCAATTCACCATCAACAAATAAGAGTGCTCATTTATAAGGTTCTTGCATTTGAAAGTCGCCGCCGCCAACCGTGAGAGGTTACTCGTGGGACCTTCACTATATTTGTTATACTTTTCTCTGATATAATCGCACCACATTGTTTTTCTGTTAGAGGCAATCTCCCAAGCGTTCTTCGCTATTAACGCTTTGTTCCATTCTCTCATGGATTTCAGACCTAGACCTCCTTCTCCTTTCTGACATTTGACTTTATTCCAGGCAACCAGAGACATTGGGTGGGCTTTGTGGCCTCCCCCCCAAAGAAATCTTCGTATACAACCATCTATTCGATCACACAGCCCCAATGGCAAAGCTACAATTTGCATAGTATAGGTGGGGATCGTTTCCAGGACAGTCTTGGCAAGACATTTCCTTCCAGCAAGAGACAGACAATGAGCAACCCATCCATTCACCTTAGAATCGATCCTCTTTAACATGTCAGCATAGGTGTCTTTAGTGATTCTCTTGTGAATGATAGGTACTCCCAAATATCTACCCAAGTCATCCGTTTCTTTAAATTTCCCAACCCTATTGATGATCCTTCTAGTTCTTTGAGATACGCTGGCTGCATAGAAGACGTGGGTTTTAGAGACTGAAATCATCTGGCCCGATGCTTCTTCAAATAACCTGAAACATTTCTTTATGCACTTCATCTGGGAACTCGAAGCCTCCTCAAATAGAATAAGGTCATCAACAAAGCACAAATGGGAGATGCTTCCTCCGGATCTCCCCAACTTGAAGGGTTTCCAACTACCTTCATGCACTGCCTGTTGTATCAGCTGGCTCAATCTTTCAATGCACAAAACAAATAGGTACGATGAGATTGGGTCTCCTTGTCTTAACCCCCGGCTTGGTTTGAACGGCCCAGTAGCATGTCCATTCCATAGAACTGAACATTCACCGGTTCGAATGGAGTTCATTATATATGTGATGATGTTCGTAGGAAACTCTATTTTATTTAGCGTGTCCGCTATGAATTTCCAAGATAACTTGTCATACACTTTGGCTAAATCAATTTTGATCGCCATCGTCTGCGCAGAAGTCTTCTTTCTCATCATGTAAATCATCTCTTGGGCAATGGCAATGTTATCAGTTATACGACGCCCTGGCACGAAAGCACTCTGGGCAGCAGATATCCAAACGGGTAGGTGTGATTTTAATCTTTCCACCACAACTTTTGATATGAGCTTAAGGCAATAGTTGTTCAACGAGATAGGTCTTAACCGATCGCAGCTTGTTGGAGGCTGGGCTTTGGGAATTAAAACAATGGTAGAATCACACATCTCTTTGCTTAGCATTTCTCCTGACAACGCCTTCCTAGCCGTCGTCACTACTGAGTTCTTCAACGTGTCCCAGTGTTTCAACACAAACAATCCATTTATGCCGTCAGGGCCATTGGCCTTATAGGGATTTGTAGCTTTCACCATTTTGAGACACTCCCCCTCTGTGGGCTCCTTCGCTATAAGTGCGTGTTGTGCAGGAGTTAGCTTCTTAAACACAACATGTACTTTCCCCATAACCTCGTCACTAGGTTCACTGGTTCTGGTAAGGATAGCTTTGAAGTGGGTTCTCACCATTTCCTCTAACTCCGCCTCTTCTCGTACCCAATCACCGTTGCTGTTCTTAAGCATAGTGATTGTATTAGTTCTCCGTCTTTGATTGACATAGGCACTGAAGAATTTGGTATTACAGTCTCCGTGTTTCATCCAGTCGATATGACTCCTAAGCTTCCATTCCTCTTCCTCCTCCTTCAGGATCCCATCAAGTGACGCCTTCATATCAAAGTAAATACCCTCCGTGATCGGATTGAAGTTATCAGCCAACTCTTTCTCAAGCTTGCTTATGTTCCGCATGATCCGTGCTTTATTTCTCCTCTTGGATTGAACATGGTCTCTGTCCCATATAACTATGTCCTTCTTGGAGCCTTGCAGAGCTTCGTAGAATCCAACGTTAGTGTTCCATTTCTCAGCAAGCATCCCTTTAAACCCCTCATCATTTGCCCAGCTTGCTTTGGTCACAAACCTCCTCGGTCCCATTGATGAGTTCTTGTTTCTGACTAGGATGGGGCTATGATCTGACTGTAGTCTAGGAAGATGTTCAACGCAGACCTGCCGGTATTTATGAAAGAACCGATGGTTTGCTACCGCCCTGTCGAGTCTTTGCTGAAGCACTCCTCTTTTGAAAGTGAATTTAGGACCAGAGAACCCCAGGTCACTTAACCCAGCTGCTAACAGAGTCTCTTGGAACGTGGTAGCCTCTGTATGATTGTAATGAATACTGCCAATTCTCTCCGTAGGATAGCAGGTAGTATTGAAGTCGCCCAGAGTGATCCAAGGCTTGTCGAATTGTTCACCCATCTTAATAATATGTTTCCACAGAAGTTTTCTAACTGTAATGTGTATTTGCATACACGAAGGTAACCAACGTTGAATGATTCACACAACAAGTGATAAATTGTCTATGGTAGTTGATAATTCTGACATGACAGTCTTGCTCCTTCCAACAAACCCATATCCCACATGCATAGCCTTGTGTTTCCACTTGAAAAGAACGATCAAAGCCTAATCTTTTGATTGTGATAGTAGTCTTTCTTCCACTCAACCAAGGTTCTGGGAGTGTTACTATCTTCGGTTTGTAAATGGACATTAACTCTTTCAGATTTAATTGAGTTTCCTTCTTACCTACTCCCCGAATATTCCAACATAGGATGTCTGCCATCATTATCTTACTTGGGTTGGTATCTCAGTGGTAGCCTCCCCCTCTGGTTTCACGTTCTCCTTGTCGTCCTCACAGAGCGCCTCTTCGCCCGAATATCGCAGCTGTCTGTGTTTGTAACAATTACTCCCAGGTTGTCCGGTGGTTCAGTGACTGCATCTCCAGGGTCATGTCTTCGCGGACTTCTTCGTCTGTTTTCAGGCGGGACAATATGCAAGTCCTTTCTCTTACGTTTCATCTTCGATCCACTCCCTTTGTTTTTCCTGCCTCCCGCACTCGTTGGAGCAGATGACAATGCTTCATTGATGGTTTGTAAAGTTCTTGGCGTCGCTGGTGTCTTCTCCTTTTATGTCGTGACCTCTTCTTCCATCGTTTCTTCCGCTACCCCCCTCTTCCAGAGTTATAACTTCAACTACTTCATCTACCTCCGGATAGGTGATTACATGGTCCTCTCTGGGTTTGTCCTTTGTATTGGTTTCCCAGCTCACTGTATTCGTGATATTCTTCAAAACTTCACTGTTGGCAACTTCTTTCTCAGCCTCTGTAGTTGTTTTCTTCTTCTTCCGCCATACTTTAGCAGTCTTCGTTTGCGGATCAGTAGCCTCAGTGCGTCCTGGAGTGTAGTTTGCCGTCAGGCTTTCCTCATTTAACTCTTCCAGCTCCTCACCTAACGCCTCAAACATGTTAGGTGTTCTTGCATCATTAGACCTCTCCTGTGATTTTGATTGTTTTCTGTAATTTCCTTTCCTTCTTTGGGTTTGCCACTCGCCTTGTTGATGAGACTTTAGCTGTCCAGCTGTGCCACTAACCTGTTGTGTATGCAAATCCTTCTCTTGCTCATTTGTTTGGGCATTTACCTTGCATTCTTTTGATGTGGAATATTCCACCGCCATGCATTGCGGATTGAGAACCATCAGCCACAGAGATAGGATGAACAATTGATGTTGTAGCAAGCTATGAGAATAGAGCATAATTCTTAGAAATATGAGTAGAAGCACCGCAGTTGATGACCGATCTTGTTTTACCTATGGAGGGGGAGAACCAAGGAAGGAAGAACCTCCATTTGATCGGGCAACAACAATTTGAGTAGGGAGGCGTTCTTGACTTCTTGGAGTAGCTTTTAAAACTCGAGTGAATCCAGTCAATGGAGGAAGTAGAAGTGCTTGAAGAGGGAAGTTTGTTAGATTGAATGCCTTCAACAGAGGCTTGAAAATCCCATGTTGGTTCTTCATGCTTGGACCAACAAAGGTCTTCAATATGGTTATTGTGGCCAAAGAAGTTAGAATGCCTTAGTCGAGGAGGAGGCTGACCACATCCAGGTCCAGGAGTCCCAGTAAAGCAACCACGCCCACCATCATGACCACCAACTTGGCCGCATCCATGGTCCCCTAATCGAACAATCATGGTAGAGGCGTCAGAGGAGGTAGTAAGGTAAGAAGAGACTGACGGGAGGTGTTGGACCCTTTCAGGACTTCACAAAGTGTTGGTAAGTACACAATTTAATCAATAACTCCAGAAAAAGAAGCAGGAAGACCATCAAAGAAATGAACTATAGTAGTTCATTCATCATTGCGCTGCCTTTGGACCTCGATGATGTCAACAATGAGGGGGTGGTAAAACTCGACTCCATCCTAGAGCGCACAACATTGATTCTTGTTTACATATACATTTATTATTCCTTTTGTCAGCTAGGTGGCAGGGTAGGAAGGATATAACCAACGGAAACCCTTACTAGGAGCAGTGTTATCATTCAATGGATTTTGGTGTATCTGTCCCTAGTCTTCTGTTAGATTAAGACCAGACGTGAAACATGTATGGCCTGCTCCTATGCGCGCATGATAAATGCATTTTGACATTTGGGCTAAGTGTAGTGCTTGGTGAGAATCTGATTGCAGTTTCAGTCTATAAACCAATGTTATCAAGGCCAGACCAGTCATCGATCTGGTGAGGCTACTGGTTCCCAGTTAACTGTTTCGACATGTGGTTGAACGGGTTCGACCTGTGACATCAGCAATGTATAGAAAATAATTTTTAATATTCTAAAAAAATAGACAACATAAGAAAAATATGAACTAGTTCAACTATGATGAAGGTATAAGTAGAATTCTTAGAACCCACAATAAAGTCGCAACCTCATACGTCACAAGATTTTAATGTTTCAGTCAAAATGATACTTAAAAATCCAAAGTTCATTAACACAATATGATCCTAAACATAACTAGACATCTTTACATCAGGTGAAGTAGTAGTGAGAGTTGAGGCTGCAAAATCAGGGGTGTGGGTTTTTGGTTTTTGTCTATGCCCCAAAATAGGTCAGGTATTAACAGGTGGGCAGGAAATAATAGTCACCCACTCATTACTGGTTGGACCGGCCATCTGACTAGTTGGACCGGTATTACGATAATCGAACCGGTAGGGGTGCCGTTTCATGGTCCAACCGGTCATACTAGGCGGTCCAACCGGACTTTGATTACAAATGCTATAGACTGCAGCTTGACTTTTTCCAAACTGGTTTCACTTTCACTTCAATTATATTCAAGCATGTTTTTTGGTTGCATTAAGAGCAATTTAGATGGCATCTGGCACTGATTCATGTAGCCAACACTACCACGGTTCGGACTGAAGTTTAGATGATGATTTGGCTACCAAGTCTATAACTGTTTCCGTGGTAGATATAATAGGTATCCAATCTGTTCCAGTTCTGCAACGAGAGTGATCCGGATGCTATAATATTTTGATGACAGCTACTCACTCCTCATTTGGGAAGCTCAACAAGAGTCAATCCTGTTATAGATTCAGTAGGGCATCCAATGCATTCCAGCTTCGGAAACACTGTTTAGATGCTATAATATTTTGGTGACAGCTGCTTTTGCTGTTGCTTTGGGAAGTTTAACAGGACTCCAAGCCAAATCTTTGCATGTGTGTTTTGCACGAGTGTGTTAAGGTTCAGCGCGTCCAAGTCTAATGTAACTTGCAGTTGATGACATCCACTCTTACACATTCAATTGGCACTTGCCAGCATACATGTACAATAACTGTGCCTACGTAGTCTGGTTTTCGTCTTGAAGCTACTTTATCAAGTTGAATTTTCTTTTTTAGTTTTCTAGCAAATTGTTTATGCGTTTTTCTTCTATTTGTTGGTCAGTGTGCGGAAGTTAAACCTTTCAGGTTGTAAGAACATCACTTCAACTGAAGAGTCATTATGTATGAAACACATTGCTGTGTTCATTTTGTTTCTCTGTCTGAAGAATGATGTCATAACTATTTCCACTTCAAATTGTATAGTAATTGCATTATCTTTTGTAGGCTATCTTTTTTGGTTCTAGATCCTGTTCAATTTCCCTTCTGGAGTATTGTATTATGCGTAGGGGAGCATCAGTGCATGCCGTCTGCAAACCTTATCTTTGCCTGACTAGTGATATCCTTCCCTTCAGTTTCATCATGAACGTTAACATTAATGGCTGGTGAATTCTTATGGTCCCCTCTTAGTGATATCCTACCCTTCAGGTTCACCATGAACATCAATATTAATGGCTGGTGAATCCTTATTATCCCCTCTTAGACATCATCTAATATGTACTGCATGTGTCCAATCTGCCGTTTGGATAACTAAGCCCCATGTTTCTCATATTCCAGGGGAATATCATGGACAAAAATGATAAGTGAAGCCAAGGGTAAGTAACACTTGTTTTTTAAGTTGACAGATAGAGTGATGCATATATGTGATGGTCTATTGCTTAAACAGTGTAGCCATCCCCATAAGGCAGCAGGTGACGGTAATTAGTCATACAGTGGTGGTCTGTACACTGATTTCCTGTTGTGTTTTTAATATTATGGACTAATAAACTTCTTTCTGGTACTTTGCTCTAAACTTGTACACTTATTCATGCTACCAAGATACCTTTTATGCTACACGTTGCCTCTTTTCTTTCTGGACATCAGTAATAATTAGCAGTTAGCAACATGAGTACTGGACAAGCTAATGCTGAAAATGCTTGCTTCTGGGGCAATATATACATTTTAAGGTTTGTTCAATTGGTCATCCTGTGTCTATTTTTCTCTTAACATCTTGAATTGGTTATTCCTTGCAGCCAAAAGTATTGGTCCCTTGACAGCAGCACTGATGGTGGCAGTTTCCCAGAATTTCCAGAAGGTTCAAATGGTGGCACTCGACTATCCAGGGTCATAGGATCTTTCATTACCAGGCTAAATGCAAGATTTACGGAGTTCAGGAGGGGCTTACCCATCAAGCTGCTGTTTGCACTGATTGGCTTTTACTGTGCTACTGCGTTTGCCACGGTGATTGGGCAAACAGGTGACTGGGACATCTTGTCTGCTGGCTTAGCCGTCGTGGTGGTGGAAGGGATCGGGGCACTCATGTACAGGGCTTCTGTCTCCTTTGTTGACAAGCTCAGGGGCGTGATCACCATTTTCAACTACTGGAAAGCTGGACTCTCGCTGGGCCTGTTCTTGGATGCTTTTAAATATTAAAAGTGGTACAACTCCAGTGTTAATATGTGGGGCTCACGAGCTTGTATTTTATTTTTGTTCCTTTTTTGTTCAATGTAAAGTAACCACAGTTCTTCTCCTTCAAAATTGAATATTGTACATCTATAAGCAATTTATATTACAAGTTTACGCACAGTGCCCAGAGCTGACAGCTTGAAAATCTACATATATCGAGTGCTGCTCCACATTAAGAGGAAGGGTGCACCAATTATTTTCATTACATGTTGAAAACAAGCCAAGTCCCTATTGAGCCATTTTGCTACATTGAGATCAATTTTAGTAGCGTTTCAATGGAAAAGTATCCATTTAACTGATCCTAATATAATTGAGACTGAGGCTTAGATGTGATTGGACACCTGCCTTTATAATTGTGTCCCTTATAGTTCTAATAGGTATTCGATCCTCTCGAATTTTGAAATTACACTGGCCTAGATGCTAGATTTTTATTTTATTTTAATGGCAGCTGCTTTGCGAAGCTAAACAAGTTTCGGAGCAAATTCTTTTTTGTTTCCTCTACGGGTCTAATAGGGTATCAAACCGTTCCAGCGTTGGAATAACATAGATCTAGATGGTAGCATATTTTGACAAGATCTGCGTTTGCTGTTGCTTTGGAGTAACAGGATTCGGAGGCAGATCTTGGTATGTGTCGAGGCTGGATGCGTCAAGTCTGTTTTATACACGCAATTGAGAACATCCACGGTAAATAACAACATCCAGTGTTAACGCACGAAATTATACTTCATTGCATACATGAAACATCACCGTCCATAAGTACTGTGTGATCTAATCTGAAACTAGTTTCTTGAAATGTTTTTTATTTTATTTTTAAGTTTCCGAGCAATTTGTATTTGCAATTTTACTTTCATTTGTCTGTGGACGTGTAAGAAAAGTTGATGTGAGGTGGTATGTATATTCTTCAACTAAAGAAACATTATGTATTTAATGCTCATTTTATTTCGTCAACAAGAAAAATGACTTCATCTATTCCATCTTCACGTATATAGTAATTGCGGTGTTTTTTCTTAGGTATGTTTTTTTATTCTATATCTCAGATAAACACCTTACCAACAGAAGTAATGCATAATTGAGGTGGAAAGTAATACATAAGTGGGGAGGAAGGGTGGATGAGGTTACGTGCAATATGATATTTATACGGGAGGCCATGCTCATCATGAGTGAGCAAAGCAGACTAAATGTAATTCCTATTCCCAGCGCTAACACGACAAGAAAACATATGAAAAAGGAGAAATTATGTTTTATTATTGAGGGCGGGGGTTCTCCCATTCCCTTAGTTCATGAGGCCAAGATATGGGGCCTTGAGGTGGAGGTCCATGAGACAGAGGGGTCACATGGGTCACGTGTGGTGGCTGGGTGATTTGGGTCCTTATTGTCTTCTTCTACAGTAGCTGGGGCGTTCAATGACTATTGCATTACGGGAGGCGGAGTCTCAGGCCTGTCATCGAATCACGAACATGCAACGAGCTGAACCTGCATCCAACGTTAGAGAAAATGAGCATGCATCAAGGGCTATATGCAACTTCAATAGGTCAAGTGATAACCTCCTATTTTGAACGATTATCCTAGTCATTTTTCTTAGTTTTTCATACTCTTTTTAAGTTTAAACTATACATAATCCTAATTTTACCCTTTTTTGTAAATATACCATCAGACTAACTTTTTCTTTCTATACATGCAGAAAAAACACAAAAAAAATCATAAAAAAATAACTCAACCCCAAGACCGCATGGAGTCAAACGGTCCCAAGACCGCATGGAGCCAACCGGTCCCGAGACCGCATGGAGTCACACGGTCTCAAGACCGCATGAAGCCAACCGGTCCCGAGACCGTATGGAGCCACACGGTCTCAAGACCGCATGAAGCCAACCGGTCTCGAGACCGTATGGAGTCAAACGGTCCCAAGACCGCATGAAGCCAACCGGTCCCGAGACCGCATGGAGTTCAAACGGTCCCAAGACTGCATGAAGCCAACTGGTCCCGAGACCGCATGGAGTTCAAACGGTCCCAAGACCGCATTAAGCCAACCGGTCCCGAGACCGCATGGAGTTCAAACGGTCTCAAGACCGCATGAAGCCAACCGGTCCTGAGACCGCATGAAGCCAAACGGTCTTGAGGTCCAAACGGTCTTGAGGTCCCCAAGGGTCCATCACGAGATATCAAGTTTCAGATGTCCAAAGGCTGCCTCAATCATTCCAGAGCTCTTGCTACTTCCATCCTCCGCCCTAGGGCTGCCGGTCTGAGACCCATACTCCATCTCGAAGCTGCTTTCTCTCTCTCTGCCAAAGAAGGTGGGAAGAGGGAGATCTCGTCATCAAGAAACCCGTAAAATTGGTGGATCGTTTCTCTCTCTCCAAGGGGTTGACTTTCCTCTCTCCTTTGTGGGGATGATTCTCTCTCTCTCTTCTTGCCTCCTCCTTTGTCCTAGTCATGAGCGAGTAGTCTTCTTCACTAGGGTGCGGGGAGTAGCCCCGCTACCCATGCTTTCATATCATGTAAAATGTAATCCTTAGGTTGTAATATAGAGTTTTTCTCTTGGTCAGTTCGACATCAAACGATCAATGAATGCATGTTGCTTGATCTCCAACTTGTGTTATCTTTTATCTTTTAGTATGAATTGTCTACGTTTGTACTATTGGATTCGAAACTCGTTTGTATGTTGGTTCTTGGTGCATGTATCCACCATGCATCTGTTTCGATATCTAGAGGTGTATCTCAAGAAGTGGAGTAAACTCACTATCATCCGTTGCACTTTCATACTATGAAATGGAATCAGTTGACGTATGGAAGTGCAACCTTGATAAGTCGAGGAACACACTCTGCGAGGAGAATGATGCAAAGTAATATGACCATTTGTTCGGGAATGGCTGGCGTTGCAACATTCCCGCACTTTTCGTAGTTAGATTCTCTGAAAGGAGGCTAAGTCTACAAGGATACTAACTGACTGGACTCTTTTTGCAGGTTAAGTTTTGCTTTGCATGTGTTGATCGATGTGTAGTGGCGGTGAAAAACCGATCACACCCTAGTGATCTTTTATCATAGTTTAACTCATTAGATTTACCTGCTTTCTTTACTTTTCATGTTCTTAGTTTAAAACATCAAAATCCAACTTTCGATCTAAATACCATCTTTTGAGTTATTAGGTGAAATTCCAGCGTTTTCTATCTTGTTGCTTGCAACAAGACCGTTGTCCCGTGGATTCGACCCTTAACTATACTGCGATAAGAATTCCACGTATCTTAGCATACATGGGTGGAGTTTTCTATCTAGTATAAGCAAGGCTAAACTTAAAGACTCACCATCTTTAGGATTTTTAGTGGTACATGCAATTCCACGTAAGTGGAAGCTCCATCAAAAATTGGCGCCGTTGCCGGGGACAACGGAACGTTGTAATTTCACATAGTACCTTTCTAGTTGGTTAGGATTTTACACTTTCTTTTTTTTAATCATAACTCTATATCTTCTTGAAACTATCATATCTTTGTCATTATCTAAAGGTGTTTTCTTTTCTCTACTCAGGTAGAAATCGTGTATGCAACCTGCGCATAACCTCGGATTCTCCCATGATCCAGAGTTTGACTCTGAGGTAGAGAGAAGCTTCCACCGCCGCATTCGATTCAATCGCCAAAGGACCAGGCAAATGGCTGAAGATCAACACCAGACTGCTTTGGTGATGGAGAGGGTCAACGCTGCCATCGCCGCTCAAAGGGCACAACTCATCACTGAAACTCGTGCTCAGATTCAAGCCAAGATTCGTGCGGAAGAACAAGCTTGCATCAGAGCTGAAACTGAGGCAACAACCCAAGATGCTCAGTTGGAGTTAAGAAACAAGCAACTAAGAGACTACACTGTCCCAAAGAACTATGAGGATAACCACCCGGTCTGACCTCCGATTATTAATATCCCCAACTTCGAGATTCGGACCCAGTGGATCCAGATCATGCAAGGCATCTCTTTCTCCGGAGGTTCTGGAGATGATTGCATGGATCATCTGAAAAGGTTTAAGGCACTGTGCCGCCTAGTTCCACAAGCTGGTGTCGCTTATGATGCGATAATGCTTCATCTGTTCCATTTCACCCTGTCTGGGAGGGCCCTGAGTTGGTATAACTCACTTGACAGAGAACCAATAATAACCACCTGGGCTCCTCTTGAGGAAAATCTCTTAGAGAAGTTCTTTCCACCCTCACTGACCTATGAAATCAGAGGGCAAATAAATCACTTCTCTCAGCTACCTGGAGAATCCCTTGTTGAAGCATGGGAAAGTTTAAAGAACTCTTACGCAAATGCCCCCATCATGGAATCTCCCAGAACCAATTGATAGAAACCTTCTATCGGGGAGTAAGTGACGATATCAAACAGTTTTTGGATTCCTCATATGGAGGAAACTTCATGAGAAAGAATTATGAGGACGCTTGGAAAATTGTTACACTCGAAGCTGAAAACCAGTCCAACTGGGGACGGTCAGCCAGTAAAGGTGTCCTCAAAGTTTTCAAAGCTGAAGAATCTATAGAAATGAAGGCAATAGCTGAAGCCTTGAAAACTATTGCTCATAAACAGCAAGCTCTCGAGACTTCTCTCGGAGAGATTGATAAGAAGAAAACTCCGCTAGTTCAACAAGTCAAAGCCGTCATGGGATCCTGTGAGGCTTGTCATGCTTCTGATCATCCGACCCTTTCCTGCAGTATGCTATATAATGTGATGATGGATCTGCATCCACCACCACAACCATATGAACCTATCATTGATCAGTCAGAAGAGAAACTACCGGAACAAGTTAACTCTATCCACTCTATCCCTGGGCAAGTCTACTACAACCCTAATCAGCCAAGGAATCATCCAGGATTTCAGTATGGAAACCCTACTAGGACTGCCAATCCTCAGCATCAAACACAGGGGGGCTGCTAGTAGGCTACCACCTGGATTCCCAAACAATTTCAATCAAAATCAAGGGAATTCCAGGAGCAACTACCCTAGGGCTAACTACCCCAGGAACCAATTAGCCTACTACCAGTACACTCATCCTCCGCTCCATCCACAGCTGCATACTCAGCAACCTCAGCTGGCGTTACCACCCCAACAATTTCAACAAACCCAGCAACCAATTCCTCCGAAAAATGCTCCTGCCTAACCGAAAGATGAAATATCCTTGATCAGGCAGATGTTACAATCGCAACAAACTATGCTTGCTAACCAGCAGGCTCAGCAGAAAGCAGTTGAAGCTCAGCTTGCTCAGATCGCTGCACAATTAAAGCCCCCAGCAGGTACGTTTGCTGGGCAGCCTGAATCAAATCCTAAGCACAGACAAAACATACATGAGCAGTTGAATGCCGTCACCACCAGATCTGGATGCATTTTTCATGAGACTACCAAGATCAATCTTGATAAGGATGACACACCGGTTCTTATGACGAGTGAAAGTTCGCAACAAGGAATGGAGAAGCCCTCAGAGGGCACAAAGGGCAAAGATAAAGTGTCCCCAGAACCTGAAGTTTTACAATATAAACCAAGAATCCCGTACCCAGGAAGACTACGAGAAACAAAGATGGACACCAGGTTTCAAAAGTTCAAAGAAGCAATGAAGAAACTATACATTGATATCCCGCTCCTTGATGCTCTTTCTGAGGTGCCAGCCTGGGCGAAATACCTCAAGACCTTACTATCAAGAAAGTACATCACCGAGGAGCAAGAAACTGTTAAGCTTGCTCAGACCACTTTGGACATCATCTTAAACAAGATGCCCAAAAAGAAGAAGGACCCAGGCTCCTTCGGAATCCAATGTTGCATTGGCAACACATCTGCTAAAAAGGGATTAGCTGACCTTGGGGCCAGCATATCTATTATGCCTTACTCAATGTGCAAACGTCTGGGTTTCACTGAATTGTTGCCTACAGCAATGACTATCCAATTAGCTGATTCCACTATAACCGCACTTTTAGGGATCATTGAAGATATCCCGGTAAGGATAGGCAAGGATGCTTACGTACCGTGCGACTTCGTTGTCATGGATATTAAAGAAGACCTGAGGTATCCAATCATTTTTGGCAGACCATTTCTCGCTACTGCCAGAGCACTGATTGATGTTGAAGCTGGTACCATCATTCTTAGGCTCGGAAAAGAAGCAATTCAATTCCGAGTCCTTAATAGTATGAAAGGCCCCAACATCCAAGAGGAAGTTTTCCTCCTTGATGCTATTCAACAAATGTCACAGTTGGAAATCTCCGATCCAGTTGACGAACTTGAAAATGTTCTAATCAATCCAGAGGTTGAATTCTTCATGAATGAATTAGTTCAACAGTGCCTCCAACATCTAGAAAAGGCCGAAGAAGCGCCAAAGGCCACTTTTGAAGAACTTAAGGCCATTACTGTTATAGAAGCAGCTGAGCCACCGAAAGCCCCTAAATTGAAGACTTTACCTACAGGGCTCAAACATGTTTCCTTAGATGAAGAAAAACTATGCCCAGTCATCATCAGCTCTACCCTTACAAGAGATCAAGAAGAAAAGCTTCTGAACAAGCTGAGGAAGCATAAAAAGGTCATAGGATATAAGATAATTGACCTAACAGGCATAAATCCAGCTCTGTGTATGCATAGACTTCCTATGGTTGACGAATTCAAGCCCTCTCGAGAACATCAAAGAAAATTGAATCCTAATTTAAAGGAGCTAGTTCGTCTGGAAGTCCTTAAACTACTCAAAGCTGACATGATCTATCCTATTTCTGACTCCCAGTGGGTCAACCCCATTCAGGTTGTTCCAAAAAAAGGGGGCACTACTGTAGTGCTCAATGACAAAAATGAGCTAGTGCCTACCAGGACTGTAACTGGATGGCGAATGTGTATTGATTATAGAAAGTTCAACAAATCCACAAGGAAAGACCACCACCCTCTACCTTTCCTTGATGAAGTCCTGGAACGCCTAGCTCACCAAAAATATTTTTGTTACCTCGACGGTTACTCCGGGTTTTACCAAATACCCATACACCCGGAGGACCAGGAAAAAACCACCTTCACATGACCTTTTGGGACATATGCCTTTAGAAGAATGCCGTTCGGGTTATGTAACGCACCCTCCACTTTCCAACGATGTATGTCTGCTATCTTTGCTGGTTTAACAGAATCCATCATGGAAGTGTTTATGGACGATTTCTCAGTATACGGAGATTCTTTCGACAACTGTTTAATAAATCTTGGACAAGTCCTGCAACACTGTGAGGAAACTAACCTTATCTTGAATTGGGAGAAATGCCATTTCATGGTAACAGAAGGTGTCGTCCTCGGACACAGGGTAAGTGATAGGGGAATAGAGGTTGATAAAGCAAAGATCGATGTTATCTCAAAGTTGTCACCTCCAAAAGACATAAGAGCAAAGTCGATCGAGCGGCTGCGTGCTGGTTTAGCACGTCGGGTACGTTATCTGACCGTGCCTTTCCAAGTTTTGGACCACTGGCTTTTTATGATCGTGGATACCGAGGCTCGAGATGCCAAGGTGTATAATTTCTGTGGCGCCGAGCTACCATCCGTCACAATAAACTTCGTCGGTGAAGCAGCAGGAGAAGCAAGGTGTATACCCTTCCGACTGCTTAAATTAATTTGGGCTGCCCGCCCATCTCTTCGCCAAGATTGGAGCCAACCTTGGTTCAATATCATAAACCCTCAAGTCCAAGCCACCGAGGGATCTGGGGATTGCGCTTTCTGCACCATACATCACATCCAAGCGCTGAACCAGGAAATCCCATTTCACGGTCTGGTTGCTGAAGATTTTCATTCCCTACGCGGACGTTATGCCATGGAGCTCATCTGTGATAGGCAGTTCTTCAAGGACCCAACTATGGCACCAGATGACGTTCCTCGCTACCTCTTCTCAGCTATCCAGCGACCGCAGCGGCGACCCTTCCGACAAACTCTGAAGGAGTCAGCAAAGACCACTATGATAGTCGCTGATACCGAGCAAGCTACAAGCACTATCGATCCCCTGTCTGCCATCGAACCAACCTTTCCTGATTTTGATCGCGATGCTTGCAAAGGTCTCTCTGGCCTCGAGTTGCGTCTCATTATGGCGCGGCTCTCATCCAATAAAGATGGGCTCGTATTCATGTCTCGAGACATTCTTGTAATGACAGACACCCTACGAGAGACTTTACAAATCAAAGGATCGCTCTCTGTAAGTTTAATGGCCGCCTATCAGTTTCTACTTGGCCAAAACAACCCAACAACATACATGGAATCCCCATATATGAAAGATAATCTTCTAAAGCTCAAGAACTTCGGCACAACCGACACGCTGATATCCTATCTACAGCACACAACGCCGACGTTCATCATGTTACCTTTCCTCTATCATGAGCACTGGATGCTCCTGGCAACAAATCTCCCAGAAGGAACAACCACAATATATAACAGTTCCGATAGCCAGTACAATGCACGACAGAGAAACTACGTTGTGACACCGAAAATGCCAACAGAAGTAGTGGCAAAGGAGTGCGCCGACAAGTTAATAGAATTTCTGAGTCAGCATACAAGGGCGTACGACAAAGAGCATTTCCACCGCCCTTCCTTCTGCCACAAATGCCCCCAACAAATCTGACAATCGAACGATTGTGGCTTACACATCCTCTACTGGGTGTACACCATAATCATTCTCCAAAGACCAGTAGAGGAGATGACTGACGTGGATTACCACGCTCTACGAGGACAGTTCGCATCCAACCTACTTCATTCCCCGGGGGCAAATGCAGATTTACCTTAGCCTGCAGCCCTTGTCCTAATTACTCCTCAACCTATCACTTTGACACTCTGAGGACAGAGTTAGTGGTAAGTTAGGGGGGGGGGTACATTAGACAAGGGCGAGGTATCATTTTTACATCCCTCTTCCTTCTTTTCCTTTCTCTGTTTATACATTTTCCTTTTTTTAACTTTCTTTTTAATTAACCCTTTTTGAGCAGAATCACCCTCATTTAACTCTAGAATCATGTTAGTCCCCAAAAGTAAATAACACTTAGACATTTAATTGCGATTTAATAAATGTCACTCCACTATTGATTTGCATGCTTTTTCTTCAATTCTTTATTTGACTCTCCACAGGTCAAAATCAAAGCATAAATAAGCCAAGCCCTCAAGGATGAGAGGGGAATCAGGCAACTTCCAAATCAAGAAGTTCTGCAAGCGGACCACAAACCAAATAAGTGCATGTTGAAAAACTCTAAGAACAACTTTCCTCTCTTCAAAATAAAAGAGACTTGGCCGCCCAAAATAAATTCCCAAACAAAACCCTAAAACCCAAGCCTGCGAGTTATCGAATAAAAGCCAGAGAGATGAATAAAATTATGAGAGTTGTGCCATGAATAAGGATCTATATAAAGAACCGATGAAGGTTTCACCCGGCCGTCACATTCCGCTGCCCTCACAAAGGCAGATGTGTCGTGCCCGGTAGTGAAACCCTAAGGTATCTAAATATATGAAAGGCTCATAAAGGACTCACCCGGCCGGTACATTCAGCTGTCCTCACAAAGGCAGATGTGTCGTGCCCGGTAGTGTGATCCTAAAAGCATAGACAGCCCCTCCCCCACTTGAAGGGGGAGCTACACCTCAAAGCCTTTAGCCAACCATCATACCCTCTCTAGCTTCCAGTTGGTCTTTCAGAGAGGTATAAAGCTGATTAGAGTCAACAACATGCACAAAATAAAGGTGGTCCCAATGCGAACTACGAGATACAGAAAGAACCTGAGGCCCAAGAAACTCTCGAAATCTGAAAGGGTTAAGGCAAGCAATAAGACTTGATACGACCTTAGGGGAACTCATGTTAAGAATTGAAGCAACAATATGGAAATCCTAATTAAATAAGTTCGCCTCGCCATTGCATGTCTCAGATCTATCTAACTTGAGGACAAGCTAGACTCTAAGTTAGGGGGGGTGATAACCTCCTATTTTGAACAATTATCTTAGTCCTTTTTCTTAGTTTTCATACTCTTTCTAAGTTTAAACTATACATAATCCTAATTTTACCCTTTTTTGTAAATATACCATCAGACTAACTTTTCCTTTCTATACATGCAGAAAAAGCACAAAAAAAATCATAAAAGAATAACTCAACCCCAAGACCGCATGGAGTCAAACGGTCCCAAGACCGCATGAATCCAACCGGTCCCGAGACCGCATGGAGTCACACGGTCTCAAGACCGCATGAAGCCAACCGGTCCCGAGACCGCATGGAGCCACACGGTCTCAAGACCGCATGAAGCCAACCGGTCTTGAGACCGCATGGAGTCAAACGGTCCCAAGACCGCATGAAGCCAACCGGTCCCGAGACCGAATGGAGTTCAAACGGCCCCAAGACCGCATGAAGCCAACTGGTCCTGAGACTGCATGGAGTTCAAACGGTCCCAAGACCGCATGGAGCCACACGGTCCCGAGACCGCATGAAGCCAACCGGTCCCAAGACCGCATGAAGCCAATCGGTCCCGAGACCGCATGGAGTTCAAACGGTCTCAAGACCGCATGAAGCCAACCGGTCCTGAGACCGCATGAAGCCAAACGGTCTTGATGTCCAAACAGTCTTGAGGTCCAAATGGTCTCCAAACCATTTGGACTTCACTTAAGGCCTATAAATAGGACCCCAAGGGTCCATCACGAGATATCAAGTTTCAGACGTCCAAAGGCTGCCTCAATCATTCCAGAGCTCTTGCTACTTCCATCCTCCGCCCTAGGGCTGCCGGTCTGAGACCCATACTCCATCTCGAAGCTGCTTTCTCTCTCCCCGCCAAAGAAGGTGGGAAGAGGGAGATCTCGTCATCAAGCAACCTGTGAAGTTGGTGGATCGTTTCTCTCTCTCCAAGGGGTTGACTTTCCTCTCTCCTTTGTGGGGATGATTCTCTCTCTCTCTCTCTCTCTTCTTGCCTCCTCCTTTGTCCTAGTCATGAGCGAGTAGTCTTCTTCACTAGGGTGCGGGGAGTAGCCCCGCTACCCATGCTTTCATATCATGTAAAATGTAATCCTTAGGTTGTAATATAGAGTTTTTCTCTTGGTCAGTTCGACATCAAACAATCAATGAATGCATGTTGCTTGATCTCCAACTTGTGTTATCGTTTATCTTTTAGTATGAATTGTCCACGTTTGTACTATTGGATTCGAAACTCGTTTGTATGTTGGTTCTTGGTGCATGTATCCACCATGAATCTATTTCAGTATCTAGAGGTGTATCTCAAGAAGTGGAGTAAACTCACTATCATCCGTTGCACTTTCATACTATGAAATGGAATCAGTTGACGTATGGAAGTGCAACCTTGATAAGTCGAGGAACACACTTTGCGAGGGGAATGATGCAAAGTAATGTGACCATTTGTTCGGGAATGGCTAACGTTGCAACATTCCCTCACTTCTCGTAGTTAGATTCTCCGAAAGGAGGCTAAGTCTACAAGGATACTAACTGACTGGACTCTTTTTGCAGGTTAAGTTTTTCTTTGCATGTGTTGATTGATGTGTAGTGGCGGTGAAAAATCGATCACACCCTAGTGATCTTTTATCATAGTTTAACTCATTAGATTTACCTGCTTTCTTTACTTTTCATGTTCTTAGTTTAAAACATCAAAATACAACTTTCGATCTAAATACCATCTTTTGAGTTATTAGGTGAAATTCCAGCATTTTCTATCTTGTTGCTTGCAACAAGACCGTTGTCCCGTGGATTCGACCCTTAACTATACTGCGATAAGACTTCCACGTATCTTAGCATATGTGGGTGGAGTTTTCTATCTAGTATAAGTAAGGCTAAACTTAAAGACTCACCATCTTTAGGATTTTTAGTGGTGCATGCAATTCCACGTAAGTGGAAGCTCCATCATCAAGTCATCTAGAATAAGTGGTCTGGAAAATTGGGCCCAAACCCAAAAAAGAGGGAGTGCACGGACCATTGCAGTGGGACATATTGCGGTACTAGATTCTTATCTAATGATATTTTCTCATTCTCAATTAATTTGACTAGCTTCAAAATAAAATAACAACAATTCGTGAGAGACACAAAGTCCGAGCGAGTGGATGGAGGAATCCCACTCTGAAAGTGAAGATCATGCTTTAAGCAAATATATTATAGACATAAACACTTTAATTATAATGAGTGGATATTTATGTCTTGTATTATCAAATTTCATAAGAAAATGTTACCATACTTAAAGAAACTGAACCTGTAACAACCGATAAAGTATACTAAAATGTCCATCTACACATTTATTTATTTATTTATTTATGTAGATCTCATTCATTTGCAATCATGTCTACATGCAGAATAGCACCAAACGAGCTTATTATCATCCTAACTCTTGCACTCATACAATTTTTATAACACATGTTTCCTATTATCTCACAAGCACGAGAACTGTATATACTTCAGCTAACTTATAAAGTCTATGAATCATCATATTAATAGAGAGAACTATTGAGGAACACAATAATGAGATCTCTTTATAAGTGATATTCACCAAGAAATTTACTATGAATATATGAACACCCGATTGACACCAATTAATCAAGATATACAAATAAATAATAACATTTAATGAAAACTTCTACAAATTCAATTATATAACATTAGTCGCATATTAGAAGTCATATTTCATATTAACATGAAACAGTTAAAGTTAAAACAACGTTGTATCCAGTGAATGGTAAGAAAAGTAATTTGTATGTATAAGATATATCAATATACAATAATAATGCCAATTCTACTAAGCTAAACTATTTATTTACGTATACATTAACTAACTTGGAACGTATTCAGCAACTCATGACTACATGAACAATTCCTGAAAAACCACTAGAGGGGGGGTGAATAGGGTTTTATGATTATTTTAATATAATTTAACTCAAACAACCACAATTGAAATAATAAGGAGACAAGGTGTTTAGAGTGGTTCCAACCTTAGCAAATCCTAAGGCAGTCAATCCACTACCCGGTTCCTTACCCAACCGGGATTTTGAAAGTATTAAATTTTATTACCTCTCAAGGAATTTACATAAAATTACAATACTTTCTACACCCTTTGGACAACCTTCACCTTGAAGTAGTTGCACCAACCTTGAAGCAGCCTTGTTGAAGTAACTTCAAGCTCCCCCTTGAAGTAGCCTTCCTCTTGAAGTAGCTTCCCGTTGCAACAACCTTCTAGAAGTAGTCCAAAGACCTCCTTCTTCACCAAGAAGATTAAACCCTCTCCAATCCGCAGCCTCCAACCCTAGGAGTAGCAAGGAGAGTACAAGCAATAAGAAAGAACAAGAAAGGAAATGGAAATTACAATTACCACTTTGAGGCTCAAGGCTTGATTTACCTATATCAAGCGTATTGATATCCTAGCCAATGAGTATTGAAGTGTAGGTTTAGTGTATAGGAGATGCTAGCCTATAGGACATGAATTTGGAGTAAGGGAATGAGTAGACAATGCTAGTATTGCTCAATTGCTCAAACAGATTGCCAATTGCAAGTATGTAAGCTCAAGTATAGCATGAGTGTATGTTAGGGTGTCCTAAGGCTTGTCCTATTTATATGAATGACCTACAAGTGCTTAAGGATGTTCTAGACACTTTCTAGGGGGTTCTAAGTGCTTAACTAGCCGTTAGGTACACATTAGTTGTTTTAGCAATGACTAGTTAATTAACTCTGAAAATTGCAGACATAACACTTCTCGGTCAAAGAATGGTCGACCGAGAGTCCTTCTCGGTCGATGTCTTGTCGACCGAAGGACTGTCTGAAGCAAGTGTGTACACCGTTCTACTCCAACTGCCAACTACCTTGTCTGCTGTGTCTAACGGCTACCTAAGTCTTTCTCGGTCGAGGAGTTTGTCGACCGAGAGTGTCTCGGTCGAGGATTTTGTCGACCGAGATTAACCCTGTTTCAATGTTTTAAGCTAAGTACTAAGTTTTTGTATGAGTGTGCATTTGTGACACTATTGAAGGGGATGACCTATCTAAGTGTTGTGTTTGGCTAGGGAAGATCTAACACTTGATTTACATGATATCTAAGTACTTGTACATTATATATTTGTAAAAGTTTTTACATTTGATTACAATCATGAAATAACAACAATTCAAGCATATAGATCTCCCAAATATTTGTCATCCACCTTATTCCTGCAACACTCAAGTAGCACGTTAGATTCACAAGAATGAAATGTTTGTCATCATCAAAACAAAGGGATTATAATAATGTCCAATTTAGCCAACAATCTCCTCCTTTTTGAAGATGACAAACATTTCCTAAATATAAAATAAGGAAATATAAATCATGTGAGTTTCATACCTGAAGTTTACCTTTTTGTAGCCATTTTTGTTTTGCAAGTGGGTGCTGGCCGAGATATTATGAAACTCATTTTATTTTATGTTTTTGATTTTATATTATTTCTCGCCCTTTGTCATTTCAGAAAGATATCCAAGATAATCATTTAGTATGACTTTTTATTTTTCCCCCTTAATTTTATGCTATGCTCCCCCTTAAAGAGATATTCAATTTAAAATCAAGGGATTAATGCACACCAATTAATGGTAAATTTAGCTACAATTTATTTCTCAATCATTTGCAAAAATTTGGACCCTTTGTGATTCATTGCATATATTACTCCCCCTTATTTTTATGCTCTACTATAATATTCTTATATAACATGTATATGTCCAAATGAAGCCATAGAAAAACACTTTTATTAATAATAACTTAGCGCTCATACAATTTATAAGATGATCCATAAATCATGACATACTTGCTTATAAAAAGATATCCATTACAATCATTACAAAGATAGCCATTCCATTACAACCATTACAAAGATATCTCATAATCTCACTGAAAAGACCGAAGGATTACATCAATATCTGGGTCTTTCCCAAGAAAGGGCTCAACTCCATAATATTTGACCAGTGTCTGCCACTCCAAGGCACATGTCTTGGTTAAGGCATAAGCTTCCAAGAAGGTGGGAACACGATCAAAGCAAAAGTGGGCAGCAATGTCTTGAAGTTGAATTGGAGAAAACTGAGTATGTGTGAGATCAGGAGATGGTGGAGGTGGAATTTGGTAGTAGTTGTAGGAAGGATTGTATGGATTTATCATGCCATGATTTAGGGAATAAGGATATTCATCAGGTTGGTTAGGAGAGAGAGCTTGCATCCTTTGGTTTAAATAAGTCATGTCATGGTGATTGTAATCTAATTGCCTACTTAGGTGATATTGGGATCCAACGATGTATGTTAAGGTGTTTGTAATAAGATCATGGGGTAGGTTGGTAGGAGGGGGTGGTGGAGGTATGTCTTGGGTGGATTTCTCCCCTTCAGTCCTAGCCCTTTTTTGGCCAAAGTCGATTCCCATCTTCTCCACTGTATTTTTACTTATCTTTTGAGGTTTTCTATCCCATGTGTAACCTAGGTCCTCAATATTCTTCTTAAGAAAATGTCGAGTGATTTGGCACACAAAGTCAGCATAAGGTGGATTGACAGAAAACTCAAGCATATCCTTAAGGATGATACGAATAAAATTTATGGGAATACCTTTTAGAATGGCATAGATAAGGTACATACGAAAAGTGGGTACTTCAGATTTGTTTGCTCTAGGATGGATATTGGTGGCAACAATGAGATTTATGATCCTAGCTTCAAGTTTTAAGTTTATGGAATAATAGGTACCCCTATCTTCATGACAAGTCATTTTAGATAGAAAGATGGCTCTTTTGATGTCACTAAGGCTAATGGTAGTGTCATCTTGGGAGAGTTTATTTAGTGGATTTCCTGTGGTGAGATCAAGAAAATCTTTATAGTCTTCTATGTCTATGTTAAGCATATTAAGAATGCCCTCCTCAGTAAAATGGAATCCATACCCATTAACCATAGAAGAGAAGGAATCATGGTCAGGATGTGGGGTTAAATTGGCATAGAATTCATTAACTACTTTGGAGGAGTAGGAATGGAAGGAGGGATTCAGAAAATCAATCAAATGTTGCACCTCAAAGAGTTCCTCCAGATCAACAATGTTGTGGAAGTCCATGATGTCGACTGGCCGTCGTGGAAAAGGAGTTTTTGAGGAGAGCCTAAGGTAGCGATCGTTTGCAGCTGTGTCGTTGAATGGAATGTCATTGATGAACGACAGCACTGGAGAGACCGTCCTTCCTTTCCTAGCTGCAACTTGCTTCTTTCCACGCGTTGATGAGGAAGCCATCTCGTTGCTTTGAAGTGGAGAAGTAGCAAGCAAGACTTGGATGGAGAGAAGCTAAATATTTGCACAAGAATGCATTAGAGAGGAGCTAGAGAAGTGAAAATGTGAAGGTGTGAAGAAATGGGTCGTTTTGGGCGCTATTTATAGCAAAACAGAACCTATTTCGGTCGACAATTTGTCGACCGACGACCGCAACGGTCGTTTCTGCAGACGCGCCTCTCGGTCGTCCAACGGTCGATGGAAAACTAGCTGTTACGATTTTTTTTTAATTTAATTAATATTTTAATCAGGATATTGCCTTTTAATTCACGCAAATGGGGGTTCACAAGGTCAGCCTCGGTCGAGCATTTTGTCGACCGACGTGGGCTCGGTCAAAAAATTTGTTGACCAGAATCATATCTGAGTTCGCCTATACAAAATTTACTTGGTGAGTATCGGTCGAGAAGGATAGTCAACCAAGATGTGTGAGTATCGGTCGAGTTTGTCTCGGTCGAAAATTTTTGCTGACCGACAAGGTTGCTGTGAATAAAACTTTGAGCTGGTTTTTAATACAAGTGAGATACTAGATTTGTAGAGCATATATATGTCTTCTAGGGGAGTAATAATGTAATCATTTGAACATATAATCTAATAATGTAGAGCATATAATGTAGTCATTGTCTAGAATATTTGAGCAATTCTAAGGTCATAACTAATTTTTAAGATTTGATTTTGACCTTTTATCAAAAGCACATTTTGAAAAACGATACTAAGATCAAGTACAATAAAATAGGCATTTTGTCAAGCTTATTTTAGGTCGACCTTGACTATGACCATAGCGCCCCTTGGTCGAGCTTTATTTCAACGAAGAGGCATTTCCTGCATATTTATAGTTTAGACATTCATATGTGAAGTATAATGTCTACAGGTAACTGGATTAAATGAATATCAATTTGAAACATTTTGAGTGATACCTAGTATGAAGATATTTGTCCTTGATTTTCCTAGAATGTATGTTTTATATTCATATAAGCTTTTCTACGAGTACATAAATATCAAATCTCCTTTCTTCTTGTACCCTTATTTTTAGATTGATCATAAGATCCTTTAGAAGCATATTTCCTTGAAAGCAAGATTAATGTTAAGATTTTGCAAATAATTAGATATTAGTAATCTTGTTCTAAGAGACACTATTTGACTTGTCATAGCATCATCATTCATTTATTACAAGCCATGCACACAATAATCATTAATTATTATGTCAAGATGCATTTATAACATATAGTTTTAGTGTTATGCAAAATAACATTTTCAATGATAGCATCATCTTTATTTGTAATGAGTTGAATTACAATGATCATTTGAAAACAATGTTCATTTATGGTTTGTATATATAGATCAAAGGTTATTTTAGACAAACCAATGAAACATAATGATCATGGAACAATGATTATGATAGAATAGTAGAAATGTATGTTGGGTTTTACAGGAGGTAGAGAAGCAGCGGAAACAAAAATTTTCTCCCCAAAACCCAGAACAAAAGGAATTGTGTCAACGTCTATACAATAGGAAAAATGGTTTGTGGATGCATACCTTGTCCCGAGGCTTGCTCGACGACAGTACCTCGCACCTTGTGCGGTCTTCACCTCCGGTCTTGGATGGTGTCTGTGCAGCTCCTGGTTGCACCGGGACTGAAGACTCCTGGTCTCACCAGGACTGTCGGGATTGACAGTTGTCCTCCGAGAGACGAGGTCTCCCACCTCTATAGTCATCTACACAGACTGCCTGGAACTCCAATCTCCTTGTCCCATAAGGAATCAGAAGGAGTCACACCCTCCTATTGGCGTACTAGTCGCCAACACACTCTCCTACCACCAGTCGCTTTCTACAGTTGTCTTTCTCTTGCTGTGCCTCCCTTATCGGGTAGCACTTGCTCGAGCTCTCTCAGTTACCAAAACCAGAGAGAACGAAAACTTTACAGAGAAATTGGTTGCACTGAGTTTTACTTTGAGAAGCCCCCAATACCCCTATATATAGGAGGGTCATGGGACAGAGTTCTCTATCCCGGGCAATATGGGACTAAAGCAGGAGTAGAAGGGTACGAGATTTTCCACAAAAACAACCAACTGCGCAACCTGAACTGATCGTTTCACAACTAAAATGATCAGTTGGGGATCTGAGCCGGTCGGTTGACACCTCAACCGATTAGTTGGGACCCATGAACCGGTCGGTTTGTGGTCCTGATCAGTTCCTGATTGATTTCTATTCTTTTGTTTCAAATTGGTATCAAATACCAATCCTTGTTCCAATCAAATTGGGCAAGTGAAACGAAAGGAAATTTCTCACCAGTCTTACTTTCCCAACTTGCTCGGTTGCATCAGTTGAACCGATCGTTTCAACACTTGAAGCAATCATTTCACCCTGACCTTGAGCCGATCACCTTACCACCTGAGCCGATCGGTTCACCAAGCTGAGCCGATCGTTTCATCACATGAGCCGATCGGTTGGGAGTGCATATTGTGCATAATCAGTCAATTACAGTTTCAATCAATCTAATACTCTAATCAATCAGTCCAACACCTTGAACACTATGATATTGAGCTATCAATTAATTGAGTGTTTAATTGAACTACTAAACTCCTTTAGTAATCAATCTAAACATTGTTTGTGGACAAAACTCCTTTTCCAAGTTAAATCCTATGTGTGTGACCATGCAGGTCCATTTCACGTTGGCAGTGAAAGTCCATAACACTTATGACTTCACAAGCAAAGAGCGGTGCCTAGTCACACATCAGTGCTACCCAAGTGAAATAGAAAGTTGGAGAACAACTTTTAATCCTACAATCTGTGAATGATGTTATAGTGAATGTATAATTCCTTTGTCAGTGATATCCTGAATGAACTCAAGGCATGGAACAATCATCCTGTCAACATTCATTCATTTCCTTGATCTCAGAGTAGATTGGGTGAGATGTGTGTGACATCAATATCACATATTGATTCATACGTGCATGTACATGCCTTTCTCAATCCTACTCATCAAGTGGCCAAGGACATCAAACTCCCTCAGGAGGGACAAATCCCATATCTATCACTCACCCCTCAAAAGCCCCATGTGTCAAAGCCACCCAATCATCACATTTATAACAACCCATGTTTCAGGATTGCATTTGATGATGTCAAAGCGTACCCAACGACATGTGTTGAGTGTAGTGATTTCAGGTCTAAGAATCACACTCACCACCATCACTGTGAGAGCTGACTGTGACTACCAAGTCATGGTTCCATGTGTCACTCTCACGGTGGGTCTGTCCGGTACCTTGTTCTCTAACAAGTATCTATGTGCTTGGTTTGATATCACTATATCATGACTAATGAGATTCTGTCATCAACCAACACACAATCTAGTCTTCAGTGTTATTGATGTCTATGGTTATTTCCACAATAACAACTGACTAGAGACTAAACAAGAATGTATACTCTTAACATCCGTATGGTCTCATCATTTAGGTCCTTAACCTAAAAGCATACGTCATTGAGTAAAATCATTCTCTAAACATCTATCATGTTACACTATCATCTCAGAAATAGTTTAAACATATAGATCGGAAATTGCCTTTATTATTATTCAAATCATTTACAAAGTATCCCATTACAATCATCATATGACTTACTCTATGGGCATACATACCAACAGACTCCCACTTGCACTTAGAGCCAGTCACCAAGGAACCTCAGTCCTTGTGACCTAGCATGATCATCATGCTTCTGCTGAGAAAGGGCCTTTGTCCGTGGATCATCTATGTTGTCTTCAGTTGGTACTTTGCAAATCTTCACATCTCCTCGCTGTACGATCTCTCGTATGAGATGGAAGCACCGCAGTATGTTCTTGGACCGCTGATGTGATCTGGGTTCCTTAGCTTGTGCAATAGCTCCATTATTGTCACAATAAAGCTCAATTGCATCACAACTACTGGGAACTACACCAAGTTTAGAAATGAACTTCCTGATCCACACAACCTCCTTTGCTGCATGTGAAGCAACAATATACTCAGCCTCTGTAGTAGAATCAGCAACTGTTTCTTGCTTGGAACTCTTCCAGCTCATAGCTCCATTATTAAGTCAAAATACAAATCCTGACTGTGATTTGTAATCATCTTTATCGGTTTGGAAGCTTGCATCGGTGTAACCCTTTACAACCAGCTCTTCCTCACCGCCGTAAACAAGAAACAGATCCTTAGTCCTTCACAAGTACTTGAGGATGTTCTTCACAGCTGTCCAGTGAGCATCCCCAGGATCTGACTGGTACCTGCTCGTCATGCTGAGATCATACGAGACATCTGGGTGTGTGCACAACATAGCGTACATGATTGATCTGTTGGTTGATGCATATGGGATCCCATTCATACACCCCCTCTCTTCACAAGATTGGGGACATTGAGCTCTAGAGACGGTGACTCCATGTAGCATGGGGATGTTGCCTCTCTTTGAGTTCTCCATGCTGAACCGCTTCAGCACTTTGTCAATGTACGTGCTCTGATTTAGTCCGAGAAGCCTTCTAGATCTATCTCTATAGATCTTAATTCCTAGAATGTAGGATGCTTCTCCTAAGTACTTCATTGAGAAAGTATTCCCAACCCAAGTCTTTATCTTCTCTAAGGCTAAGACATCATTCCCCATCAAAAGTATGTCATCCACATACAATATGAGGAATGTGGTCGAACTCCAACTAACCTTCTTGTACACACAAGGTTCATCTTCATTTTGAATAAAGACAAACACTTTGACTTCCTCATCAAATCGAAGATTCCAACTCCGAGATGCTTGCTTCAATCCATAGATTGACCTTTGCAACTTACATACTTTATTGGCATTCTTTGGATCTACAAAACCTTCAGGCTGTGTCATGTACACATTTTTATTTATATTCTCGTTAAGGAATGCGATTTTAACATCCATCTGCTAAATCTCATAGTCATAATAAGCTACAATAGCAAGCATGATCCTGATGGACTTAATCATGGCAACTGGAGAAAAGGTTTCGTCATAGTCAACACCTTGAACTTGTCAAAATCCCTTCGCAACCAATCTGCCTTTATAAGTTTGCACATTGCCATCCATGTCAGTCTTTTTCTTGAAGACCCACTTGCACCCTATGGGTTTTACCCCTTCGGGTGGTTCCACCAAAGTCCATACTTTGTTGGAGTACATGGATTCCATCTCGGATCTCATGGCTTCAAGCCATTTCTCAGAATCTGGCCCTTCCATAGCCTCTACATAGGTAGTTGGATCATCATCTATGATCAACTCCCCACCTTCCTGAGTCACAAGGTATCCAAACCTCTCAGGTTCAAGGCAGGTCCTACTAGATCTAGAGGTCCTTATGTCACCTGAGGAGACTGAGATTCCACAACACCTTGTGAATCTCCATTTTCCTCTTGTACATCTACCGTTTCTATGTTTTCTTGTTGGGCTTGAACTTCTTCAAGCTCTATTTTCCTCCCACTGCTTCCTTTGGAAATAAATTCCTTCTCTAGGAGCACAGCTGTCCTGGCAACAAACACTTTGTTGTTAGTAGGGTGGCATAGATAATAACCCCCTCGTTTCCTTGGGATATCCAACACAACAACATTTATCGGATTTGGGGTCCAAGCTTATCAGGAAACATTTTCCTAACATAAGCCTCACAACCCCAAATCTTTAGAAAAGACAAATCGGGACGCTTCCCAGTCCATATCTCATATGTTGTCGTTTGAACCAATTTAGATGGTACTCGGTTAAGTGTAAATGCGGCGGTTTCAAGAGCATGACCCCAGAAGGAAATTGGAAGATCAACAAAACTCATCATCGATCACACCATATCTAACAATGTGTGATTCCTTCTTTCAGACACACCATTATGCTATGGTGTTCCAGGCGGAGTCCATTGTGATACAATACCACGGGCTCGTAGAATGTCCTCAAACTCCTGGCTTAAGTATTCTCCGCCTCGATCGGATTAAAGTGCCTTAATACTTTTACCAAGTTGGTTCTGTACTTCATTCATGAAATCCTTGAACCTTTTAATGGTTTTTGACTTATGTTTCATCAGGTACACATAGCCATACCTACTGAAATCATCAGTAAAGGTAATGAAGTACTGATACCCATTTCTGGCATTAGTTCTAAAAGGCCCACATACATCAGTATGTATGAGTCCTAATAGATCACTAGCTCTCTCACCTTTACCTGAAAAGGGAGTCTTGGTCATCTTACCCAACAAACAAGATTCACATGTCTCTATTGATTCATAATCAAAAGAGTCTAGATAACCATCTTTATGGAGTCTAGAAATGCGCTTCTCATTTATGTGCCCTAGATGAGAATGCCAAAGATACATTTCATTTGAGTTATTGAGTTTTTGCCTTTTGGTGTTTACGTTGTATACACATGTCTCCAAATCTATCAAGTATAGACCATAAGACATTGGGGCACTGCCATAAAAGATCCCATCTTTAGAAATGGAACCTTTTCTATTCTTAATAAGAAATTCAAATCCATCTTTGTCCAAAGAAGAGACAGAAATGATATTACTATTTATGGCAGGTACATAATAGCAGTTCTTCAACTCTATTATTATCCCACTTGGTAGAGTTAACTCATAGGTTCCTATGGCGCTGGCGGCAACTCTTGCCCCATTGGCAACACGTATTTCAACCTCACCTTTCCCCAAAGGCCTACTTCTCTTAAGATCCTTCACATTTGAACAAATGTGAGATCCGCATCCGGTATCAAGTACCCATGATGAAGAAGTAGTGAAGTTAATCTCTATCACGTATACACCAGAAGTAGAGATCTCTATCTCTGACTTCTTCTTCCATCGTTCCTTCCATCCTCTCCATGTAGAAGAAGTTGGTTTGGCGAGAGAACCCTTCTCTCCCTTACCTATCGTTCCATTGATCTCTATCAATGAACTTCCTTTCTTCTTCACCAACGCTTTAAGCGTACATAGAGTGGATTCAAAGGCTTCTGGTATATCTGGATTGTGCAGAACACTTCTCACAGTCCTCAACCAGTTATGGAATTTATTCTCAATTAATTTGCCCATTTTAAAAGATGATTCGTTTTCCATTATATAAGAGAAAATTACATTTTGTCAAAACTCCTTTTGATTTGATTTGAATAAAATTTGACGATAGTTAATTAGGCCTTTAATTAATTACCGCTCCCACTATTTTGACTCAAATTGACAACCCTCACCATCAATTCGTAAGATTGCAACGCACAATCTTCTAGTGGGTCAAGATCCTGAAATCCTCTGAGCCATGGACCAGCTTGAGTTGTCACCCACAACTCAGATCTTCCAGGTAGGCAACTCTTGCCAATTGCATCATATGAAACTCTTGAAAGATGTCAAATGCAACTCCTTGCCATGATCATCTCCATGCCTCAAGGTGCTAGATCCTATCTAGGTCACCTTGTTAAGTCCGACCCAAAGCTAACACGATGAACATGCACCCTGCTTGGGCAGACCCACACATTCATCCTTCACGCTTCCATGAGATAGACGGTGCACCACGCTTGGGCGTGCCCACACTTGGTCGATCAAGCTTTTCACGTGTGTCGCATTTGGAAGGCATCTAAAACTTTAATATTTAATGAGGGATTTGGTTTTTATATACATATACATATACATATCCAATCACCACTATATATAGTACATATCATATACATGCTATATCCCACAGAAAACATGAAAAATGATAAAAGCAATGATTATGGCCATCCTATTGTGATTCCTCGAGCCAAGAGGAATCACGGTCATCTAGGTCTACATCACATGCAACCTGTACAAGATGAAATCTGTGCCTATCTTTCTGGGTTTGATCAGCTCATCTCCATGATTGATCAGCTCACCATCAAGTTGGTCGTTTGGGTGCCACCAGCCGATCGACTGGTGCCTCCAGCTGATCGGTTCACTGATCATCGTGCATCTCCTCAGATCGCCACCCGCTCACCTCGCTCCTCGAACCGGTCATCTGGATCACCAACCGATCGGTTCACACCTTGAACCGATCGTCTCAGGTCATCCGCCGTTCTTTGACATAATAGGAAATAAAATCTATCCTATTTACAATTGAATTGTGAAACCCCGAGTTACATTCGGGGGGATCAAAGGTAGGAAAAGAAATCTCGAATTATTTCGAGTTACATCAGGAATAGGAGAAAGGGAATCAGTGCGTAGACCGAGATGCAAGCAACCACATAAAACCACACACATATATAGGGTTTATAGGCCATAACCATGCTACACATCCACCACAAAACTCGTTTAATGGCCAACGTGTATCGAGTGCATTAATATTACATATCATATATGTATATTTAGGATTTTGTGGATTGGACATGTATAAAGCCAATTTTATTCGCATAGTATGCAATAAATAAAGGAGACAAACCAAAATCAATCATATCGATAATCCTAAAATATAGAGCAATTGACGTAGCTCTGATACCACTGTTGGGTTTTACGGGAGGCAGAGAAGCAGCGGAGACAAAAATTTTCTCCCCAAAACCCAGAACAAAAGGAATCACGTCAACGTCTATACAATAGGAAAGATGGTTTGTGGATGCATACCTTGTCCCGAGGCTTGCTCGGCGACAATACCTTGTACCTTGCACGGTCTTCACCTCCGGTATTGGACAGTGTCTGTGCAGCTCCTGGTCGCACCGGGACTGAAGACTCCTGGTCTCACTGGGACTATCGGGATTGACAGTTGTCCTCCGAGCGACAGAGGTCTCCCGCCTTTGCAGTCATCCACACAGGCTGCCTGGAACTCCGATCTCCTTGTCCCACAAGGAATCAGAAGGAGTCGCACCCTCCTGTCAGCGTACTAGTCGCCAACACACTCTCTTGCCACCAGTCACTTTCTGCAGTTGTCTTTCCCTTACTGTGCCTCCCTTATCGGGTAGCACTTGCTTGGGCTCTCTCGGTTACCAAAACCAGAGAGAACGAAAACTTTACAGAGCAACTAGTTGCACTGAGTTGTACTTTGAGAAGCCCCCAATACCCCTATATATAGGAGGGTCATGGGATAGGGTTCTCTATCCCGGGCAATATGGGACTAAAGCAGGAGTAGAAGGGTACGAGATTTTCCACAAAAACAACCAACTGCGCAACCTGAACCGATCATTTCACAACTGAAACGGTGGGTTGGGGATCTGAGCCGGTCAGTTGACACCTCAACTGATCAGTTGGGACCCATGAACCGGTCGGTTCACTTCTGAACCGGTCGATTCGTGGTCCTGATCAGTTCCCGATTGACTTCTCTTCTTTTGTTTCAAATTGGTATCAAATACCAATCCTTGTTCCAATCAAATTGGGCAAGTGAAATGAAAGGAAATTTCTCACCAATCTTACTTTCCCAACTTGCTCGGTTGCATCAGTTGAACCGATCGTTTCAACACTTGAAGAAATCGTTTCACCCTGACCTTGAGCCGATCGACTCACCACCTGAGCCGATCGGTTCACCAAGATGAGGCGATCGGTTCATCACATGAGCCAATCGGTTGGGAGTGCATATTGTGCAGAATCAGTCAATTGCAGTTTCAATCAATCCGATACTCTAATCAATCAGTCCAACACCTTGAACACTATGATATTGAGCTATCAATTAATTGAGTGTTTAATTGAACTATTAAACTCCTTTAGTAATCAATGTAAACATTGTTTGTGGACAAAACTCCTTTTCCAGGTTAAATCCTATGTGTGTGACCGTACAGGTCCATTTCATGTTGGCAGTGAAAGTCCATAACACTTATGACTTCACAAGCAAAGAGCGGTGCCTAGTCACACATCAGTGCTACCCAAGTAAAATAGAAAGTTGGAGAACAACTTTCCATCCTACAATCCGTGAATGATGTTACAATGAATGTATAATTCCTTTTTCACTGATATCCTAAATGAACTCGAGGCATGGAATAGTCATCCTGTCAACATTCATTCATTTCCTTGATCTCAGAGCAGACTGGGTGAGATGTGTGTGACATCAATATCACATATTGATTCACACGTGCATGCACATGCCTTTCTCAATCCTACTCATCAAGTGGACAAGGACATCAAACTCCCTCAGGAGGGACAAATCCCATATCTATCACTCACCCCTCAAAAGCCCCATGTGTCAAAGCCACACAATCATCACCTTTATAACAACCCATGTTTCAGGAGTGCGTTTGATGATGTCAAAGTGTACCCAACGACATGTGTTGAGTGTAGTGATTTCAGGTCTAAGAATCACACTCACCACCATCACTGTGAGAGATGACTGTGACTACCAAGTCATGGTTCCATGTGTCACTCTCACGGTGGGTCTGTCCGGTACCTTGTTCTCTAACAAGTACCTATGTGCTTGGTTTGATATCACTATATCATGACTAATGAGATTCTGTCATTAACCAACACACAATCTAGTCTTCAGTGTTATTGATGTCTATGGTTATTTCCACAATAACAACCGACTAGGGACTAAACAAGAATGTATACTCTTAACATCCGTATGATCTCATCGTTTAGGTCCTTAACCTAAAAGCATATGTCATTGAGTAAAATCATTCTCTAGACATCTATCATGTTACACTATCATCTCAGAAACTGTTTAAACATATAGATCGGAAATTGCCTTTATTATTATTCAAATCATATAAAATTTTCTATGTTTTGAGAGTCCAAACTAAAACAAGTCAGTATATTTAGAAATTTTAATTTCTTGGATTAACTTGGTGTCCTATTATGTTAAGTTGAGATAGACAGAGAGATATACAACTTAGGGTCTTTGGTCATATCTCAACTTAATTTTATTCATTTAGTTTGGGGGTTTTGGAACCCATATTAACTCAACATCTTTTTTCTTATATGGACATGAGAAAGAATAATGTCCAAGATGCAAACAATAATGACAACATATGGAATCAATCTCATATCTCTTTCTATGATTTTGTGCTAGGTTGTTCTTGGGTACATATGTATATTTGCCTTTAGGTACATACATAGATTGATTTTATAGCGCTTGTGTCTTTCTCCAACTAGGTTTTGATAAGATTTTCCTTTAGGATTATAACCTAGTCCTCTACTTCCAATTTGATGATAAGAATTATTTAAATTTTTATCAAGGGTGTCATTGTTATTCAAATTACTAATTTTTTGTTGCAACTTAACAATCTCATCCATTCTCTTTTTGATATCTAACTTTGCTTGATCTAGATTATATGATAAAGAGTCTCTTTCTTTCACAATAATATCATAATCTACATGTGTACACAAAATAGGTTGTTTTTGAAGATCATTTACTTGAGTTTGCAAGTTCATATTTTCTAGGGAAAGAATATGAGATCAAGAATTTTAGCATGTAGTTTATCATTTGCTTTATTTGATTTCTTTAATTTCTTCTTAAACTCAATATATTTTTCATGTGTTTCTTGAAGACTAGCAATTAAATCTTCTTTAGGTAAATAAAAAAGGCTTACCTCTTCTTCTTCTTCTTCTTCTTCTTCTTCTTCACTTATTGTAGCAATAAAGCATCCTTTATGCACATCTTCCTTCTTTTTCCTCCAAGGACAACTGAGTGTTGTGTGGCTTGTTCCTAAGCACCATGTGCATCTTGTTGAAGATTTGTCCATTCTTTTCCTTTGCTTGCAGTTGTAGACACTACCGCCCTTTATTCTTCAAGACTCGATTAGAGCTCCTTGAAGCCTGCTCTGATACCAATTGAAAAACCACTAGAGGGGGGGTGAATAGGGTTTTATGATTATTTTAATATAATTTAACTCAAACAACCACAATTGAAATAATAAGAAGGAGATAAGGTGTTTAGAGTGGTTCCAACCTTAGCAAATACTAAGGCAGTCAATCCACTACCGGGTTGCTTACCCAACCGGGATTTTGAAAGTATTAAATTTTATTACCTCTCAAGGAATTTACATAAAATTACAATACTTTCTACACCCTTTAGACAACCTTCACCTTGAAGTAGTTGCACCAACCTTGAAGTAGCCTTCTTGAAGTAACTTCAAGCTCCCCCTTGAAGTAGCCTTCCTCTTGAAGTAGCTTCCCATTGCAATAGCCTTCTAGAAGTAGTCCAAAGACCTCCTTCTTCACCAAGAAGATTAAACCCTCTCCAATCTGTAGCCTCCGACCCTAGGAGTAGCAAGGAGAGTACAAGCAATAAGAAAGAACAAGAAAGGAATTGGAAATTACAATTACCACTTTGAGGCTCAATGCTTGATTTGCCTATATCAAGCGTATTGATCTCCTAGCCAATGAGTATTGAAGTGTAGGTTTAGTGGATAGGAGATGCTAGCCTATAGGACACAAATTTAGAGCAAGGGAATGAGTAGCCAATGCTAGTGTTGCTCAATTGCTCAAACAGATTGCCAATTGCAAGTATGTAAGCTCAAGTATAGCACGAGTGTATGTTTGGGTGTCCTAAGGCTTGTCCTATTTATAGGAATGACCTACAAGTGCTTAAGGACGTTCTAGACACTTTCTAGGGGGTTCTAAGTGCTTAACTAGCCGTTAGGTACACATTAGTTGCTTTAGCAATGATTAGTTAATTAACTTTGAAAATTGCAGACATAACACTTCTCGGTCGAAGAATGGTCGACTGAGAGTCCTTCTCGGTCGAGGTCTTGTCGACCGAAGGACTGTCTGGAGCAAGTGTGTACAACGTTCTACTCCAACTTCCAACTACCTTGTCTGCTATGTCTAACGGTTACCTAGGTCTTTCTCAGTCGAGGAGTTTGTCGACCGAGAGTGTCTCGGTCGAGGATTTTGTCAACCGAGATTAACCCTATTTCAATGTTTTAAGCTAAGTACTAAGTTTGTGTATGAGTGTGCATTTGTGACACTATTGAAGGGGATGACCTATCTAAGTGTTGTGTTTGGCTATGGAAGATCTAACACTTGATTTACATGATATCTAAGTACTTGTACATTATATACTTGTACACGTTTTTACATTTGATTATAATCATGAAATAACAACAATTCAAGCATATAGATCTCCCAAATATTTGTCATCCACCTTATTCCTGCAACACTCAAGTAGCATGTTAGATTCACAAGAATGAAATGTTTGTCATCATCAAAACAAAGGGATTATAATAATGTCCAATTTAGCCAATAATTCCAAATAACCCATTATATGGTATTTGGGTTACCAATCCCACTTAGACCACCACAAAACTACCCCAGTCTGTATCAATGTATATACATCTAGACATAGGGTCATAGTAACTTGTGCCAACAAAAGGTTCACATGTGTCTTGATTACTCAGAGTCAGTGCCAACCATATGATGAATCACAAGCAATTGATATTGATCATAAAAATCCAAAAATCACAATAAGAAACACAACAAGAAACTAAAAATGAGATATGGGCCATTCCTCACTGGTGGAGGATGGTAGACCTATAAAACCCTATAGACTAAAGTTGATGTATTATTTCTTGATAGTATCATAAAATCTAGATACATATTTATGGGTTTAAAACTTACAAAGGTAAAGAAAATTTGAGCACTCCAAGATATGGCAGAATGCAAAGGGTTTATAACATCCAATGTAAACCTTTTGGAGCAAATCACTAGCAAAAACTAGTACCGACCCTTTCATGTGCACATGTGTAATTAAAGAAATAAATAGGTTTAAAGAAGATAAAATTCGTTTTTTGCTAGTAGAGTATTGATGTATGATTTATCGCACATGCAAATTCTACATGGATGAATTCCCTAGATTTCCCTTAACTAAGTGTAGGACAATCCCAATTGCAAACAAACAAATCTCATCACAGTGTAGTTTAGGATAAAACCCAAAGGAATTTTTTTAAAGAAGTGTTCCAATCAAAGTAACCACACACAAACTACTATTTTATCATAAGAGTTTGGTTGTTTGATTAATACCTAGATTGCAAAAATTAAAAGGCAAGAGTGAAGTTCTAGATTTATCAATGGACATAAATACTATAGTGAGTGGGTTTCACTAACACAACCTAATGTTATCTCTCTCATTGCATAAAGCATGAACATATAACATTAAGTCTAGATAAATCTACCCTTTTAGTGTTAGGGTCAAAATAGAATATATATTACCCTAAGCTCACTATTGCATTACCTAGAGATAATATACCTACCACCCAAGAAAATTCCTCTCTAAATTTCTCATTATAGGTTTAATAAGAACTAATATATATACTTGGGATTAGGTTTGTTGTTTACTATACTCAAATATAGATAAACATGCACATATGTCAGTCTAACACACAAGTAAGATGAAAAATGATAGATTCAAGAAGTAACAATGTTCATACAAACATTGATGCAGTCGAAAAGAGAAAAAATGGGTAGTCTGGATACCCAACATACCCTAGAGAGATGAGTTTTCATCCATGGCAACAATAACAAGCTCAACAAGGTAAAGGATGAAGAAAGATATCATCTACGTAGAAGGTGGAGGCACGTCTATGGTGTATGGTTGCATGTATTCAAGCTTGGGGATGAGGGTAGTCTATGGAGTAGTAAGGTACACACCTTTTCATTTGATAGAGTAGTCAAGAGGGCATCATATTCCTTATTTGGGAGTTGCATCCATATACTATGAGAGAGGAGAAGGTAAATGCACGATGATGATGGTGGTCCTTTATTGATGGAGGTGTAGCTGTAATCAATTAATGGGAGGATGGGTGTCGTTGGTCGTGCCTCTCTAGAGGTCATGATCTTAAATGTTTTATGGAGGAGTAGGTGTTATCAATTTATGTGGTCAATGAACTAATAAGAACTACATATGGAAAGTAGAGATGGATGCTTAAAATGAATTCTGTCATCCTATTAGCATCAAGATGGCAATCCCCAAGGAGACAAGGGATTGTATTTATAGATGACTTATAGAATTTAGAACTCACCCAGCCACATGTAGGTATGTCATTGGCTTCCATGAATGTAAGTGGAAACTATAGGAGAAAGACTAGAAGTTATAGAAATATCATAGGTTGACAAGTGCTAGATTTTCATTGGAGTTCCTTTAATAGATGGCGGCACAAAGGTTTCACCGCTTTCTAGCATGCATTATTCTCATCAATCATTGAGTGTGCAAGATCTTCATCACTTTTTAGCATGTAGAATTCTCATTAGTCACTGAGTGCACATTATCTGCATAAATTTGTGGCATGCATGACTCTCATCGTTCATTTGCTTCATTAGGGGTTCCATTGGTCCATGACGTCAGATGACAGTCTCATTGGTCGACAAGAGTGTAGACTAATGAGAACATATATTGATGGAAATGCTAAATTAAGCTAGTGAGGTGTAACTCAGGTTGTAAAGGTAAGAGATCCACAATGAAGGGACCCGGGTTCAAAACCCAAATTGTGCACCTTAGAAACAAATTATCCCATCACACATGATGACCAACTTTGTGATTTACATGCCCCCTCTGGTGTGCGGGTAGCCGAGGGGGTTTTTACATTTCTGGAGTGGGGTCATCATAGTGGCTCCTCCTAGGGGGCGGTTTCCATGTCTAAAAAAGAAATATTGAATGATGCAAAGCTGGGGGGGAGCTATTGGCATGTGTGGTTGGTCATGCACTGTTGAGAACAAAGACTGATGAAATGAAAGATTGATGAAAACTCTAATCTAGATAATTTTTTTTCTTCGAGCTTACTGATTAATTAGCAGGACCACCATCTTACACTACTATATAGAAAGCTCAAACCTTCCATGAAAATCAAGGAATTAGATCAGAACCCAACCATTAATATAAAACAATGGAAAACTAAATTGAAATAAAATGTAAAGAAAGACATGGAATCTAAATGCAAGAATAAGGTAAATATGCAACTAAGACACTATACAAGTAATCATGGATGATATAGCCGCTACTACTTTTTGTTTAGTTTGGGTTTTAGGAACCCTACTTCCCGCCTTTCTTACTAAAAGGGACATGACAACTAGGATTTTGGATACACCTTTAGAAATGAGAACCCTAGCTATCATTACCCATAAGGAAGAGAGATAAAAGGGGATAGAGTGCAACACTAGTACATTGCCAAGAAAAAGGCTTTACCTTCCTCATCAACACAAGGAGTGCATTTTGGAGTTCCTAGTCTTCCACCTGGACTATATAGAGATGACACTTTTTGTGATAGGGTTATTTGAATGTGATTGATATCTATATGTTCTTCATATATGCAGATGTGAACAACATCTATGGATCTACTCCATGGCAGGTTATATATCACTCCCCTCCTTTTAGATACACTGTTATTAACATGATTTGCTGAAAGGAAATATGAAAAATTCATTTCTTCCATTGCATTTGTCTCCTCTATATTTTCCAACACCTAGGTCCTATGTACATGGAAGACTAAATGATTGTTTCTCCCAAAATTCAAATTGAGATACAATTGAACTCCGAAAAACATCGGTAAAGGGGACATAAAGAAAATGTGACATAGTGACTCTCTCTCTCTCAATCTGTAATGACCGCCACCAAACCGATAGCCAAATCGTTACTATTGATGAGAAATAATCATAAGCAGTGGATTAACAAAAATCACTAAAAATTTAAAATCATTTTTGCAAAGAGATCCATTTCCAGGGAAACTCTTAAAGGAAGAACCAAAACCTAATATTTACATTGATCATATATTGTACATACACTGTACCAGTTCTTCTCGAGGATAACATATAACAGTTGCTTTCTCAAAACATATATTTAAAGCAACATCAAACCTCGAGGCATACAAGCCAAAATCTCACATTGTTCATAAAATCAACACGTACTAAACCCAAGGACCTGAGCGTACAGAGACGACACATAGGACTTCTATCTACAAGACACGATAGACAGTACACTCAACCTGAGCTGTCACTGCTATCCCTGGTGCTGATGTTCTCCCTCTGTACTATGGTCTCAACCCCCTCGTGTACGTCCACCTAAAAAAATGTGGATCCCACAGGGTGAGAAAATTGTCCTCTCCCAGTGAGAGATATAACTCTTTGCTAACAATGTTATTGTCACAGTTAAGCAGTATAAAACTGAGCAGAGATTCTTTTATATTAATAAGCAAGGTTAATCACTATGGATAAGTAGATTAGAGAATTTCTCATATGTTAAAGCATTGTAACTATCTAGGATAGAGCAGTAAATCATCTGTTCACTTTATAAGGAATATGAAAAACATGTGTATCATTTACCCATCATATTATATCAACATCTCAAGCTTCTCCTGTGATAATATTATCATGGTATGTCACCTATGAATTATTCTCATTTCTATTTTTCGTCCTCAGCCAATCTGCTAACCATGTATTAAATTGTACCGATCATGTGAATATACATCATTATGTTCAACCATGTATTGGACTATACCAATCTTGAGATCATAGAGTTCATCCAAGCATTGGACTATACCAATCCTGAGATCATAGAGTTCAATCAGGCATTGGACTATACCAATCCTGAGATCATAGAGTTCAGCCAGGCATTGGACTATACCAATCCTGAGGTCACAGTTAGGCATTGGACTATACCAATCCTGAGATCATAGAGTTCAGCCAGGCATTGGACTATACCAATCCTGAGATCGATTTCATCCAGGCATTGGACTATACCAATTCTGAGACCACAGAGTTCATCTAGGCATTGGACTATACCAATCCTGAGATCACAGAGTTCAACCAGGCATTGGACTATACCAATCCTGAGATCGAGTTCATCTAGGCATTGGACTATACCAATCTTGAGTTTACAACCAGGCATTGGACTATACCAATTCTGAGATCACAAAGTTTAACTAGGTATTAGACTATACCAATCCTGAGATCAAGTTTAGTCAGGCATTGGACTATACCAATCCTGAGGTCACAACCAGACATTGGACTATACCAATCCTGAGTTCACAGCCAGACATTGGACTATACCAATCATGAGATCACAGAGTTCAGCCAGGTATTAGACTATACCGATCCTAAGATTGAGTTCATCCAGGCTTTGGACTATACCAATCCTGAGGTCACAGCTAGGCATTGGACTATACCATTCCTGAGATCACAGAGTTCAGTCAGGCATTGGACTATACCAATCTTGAGATCGAGTTCAGCTAGGCATTGGACTATACCAATCCTGATTTCACAGCCAAGCATTGGACTATACCAATCCTGAGATCATAACCATAATGCTAAGAATCCCATATTAGTTGGGATACCTTTACGTTTCCCTTTCACATTCATTATGGATATCAATCCCTTAAATTCATCATTGATACCACATCACTTTTACTAGGCATTATACCTCAGTCAAACCATTAGATACATTTACATCCTTTATGCGATACAAGTATTCCTCATGTCTCATTTTAACATATTCAGAGCACTATATCCCTTATTTGGCTATGACTATAATGTATGTATGACCAAGATTTCATTATTATCTTTGTAACAATTTATTATTATTATTATGTGATGGGGTTCCTATTTACCTAGTTTATTTTAAACATTACCATTTCTTACATCAATCTCTAGATCAACATCTTGTCACCTCTCACTAGGCAACAACTAATCACATGTCTCACAAGGCCATTAAACATCTTGTCACCTCTCACTAAGCAACAAATAATTACATGTCTCACAAGGCCATTAAACATCTTGTCACCTCTCACTAGGAAACAACTAATCACATGGATCACAAGGCCATTAAACATATTGTCACCTCTCACTAGGAAACAACTAATCACATGGCTCACAAGGCCCATACAATTGGTATTATATGAAACATCATAGCTCATACTTAGCTATGCTCATTATCTCATACTATCAACATGGTTTCAATATAGTTAAGGATTCCCCTTTATTAACCAATTGTAGTTTCAAATCACATCATTACCCTTCATTAGGGTTAATGTTTCCCTTTTTAATCTAACTAGGGTTTTCAAGTACATTCATCAAGAATCACAACCCTAACTCAGATTCCACACATATTAGGAGTATCAATGTATGCTCATTTCATGATTATCACAGAAGTATGAGTTTCTCTCTCATCCTCACTAGGATGTTGATTACTTCATACTTTATTAAGTTGGCTCAACCTTTCTTTCAAGGCACATTAGCCTACTTAATCAATATTCATTAAACTCCATACCTATTAATGTATGACTTGATATAATACACTTCATGTGTTACTCCATCAAGTACATTGCATCTAAGGTGCTTTTCTTCATATGGGTTTTGAGGTGCTTCCACCATATATGGTATGAGGTGTGTGCTTGCTACCCATATCACTTTAGAGGTGTATGTGTGCTTACCATATCACCTTAGAGGTGTATGTATGCTTCACACCATATCGGGCAAAGAGGTGTGTGTGTGCTTCACATCATATCAGGAAAAGAGTTGTGTGTGTGCTTCACACCATATCGGGTAAAGAGGTGTGTGCGCTTCACACCATATCGGGCAAAGAGGTGTGTGTGCGCTTCATACCATATCGGGCAAAGAGGTGTGTGTATGCTTCACACCATATCGGGCAAAGAGGTGTGTGTATGATTCACACCATATTGTTACAAAGGGGTATATTTGACCTCATATCATGCAAGAGGTGTATACTACTTTACCATATCGTGCAAGGGAGTATAAACTCATATCCATATCATTTTACTGGTGTAGGTGCATTTCCATATCGGGTTAGAGGTGCTTGCTTATGTGCTTGCACCCGATATCACTTTATAAGGTGGTACCAACATATTCAAGCTTTAGAGCTTCATTCTACGTGTTCTAGTACAAGGATAAAAGGTCTAAGAAACTACTAGAACTCATAAATATATCAAGTATTCAAGAAAATTTTAGAATTGAAAGTAGATCATCATGTATAGCAAGAAAGATGGTGAATATTAATATGTTTGGGTTCAAGTTATATAACCCTCCTCCAGAGCAACTTCAAAGCTCCAAGCTCCAAATCATAACGTTCCCAAGATTGAAGATGAGCTTCTCAAAGTTCTAAGACTTGAGCTCCTTAGGCTCATGTACGAGACCTCATCACTTGTGGCCAATATGGCCGATATCCCTCACTTGGCCGATATCACTTTGCAATGGGTGATATCACTTGCTATGGCTAATACCAAGGCCCTATGAACGATACTACTTCACCTTTGCACGATACCAAGACTCTATGCATGATATCTATGAGCAAGGGAGTGATAGATTTCAAAAAATTCCACTAATAGGTGAAGGGAAGGGTATATATACTTGAGGTTCATGAAAAAGTGTGTATATGAGGTGTCACCATTTAAGCTACTAGGTGCCACATGTCCATGCATGAAATAATATTTATATTTACAGGAAAAACACTTGAGGATAATCTAGATATGATATTTCGGCCATTAGTTATCTTGTTTAATAAGATATCTCATCTTTATCTCATAAATTAAGCAAACTGATACAACTTTTGCAAGGAGCATCTAACTCGACATGGATCACCTCCTTGAGGTTCTTTGCTCGTCATGGACAAGGCCAAGAATTTGAAAACCGATATGGGATACCCTCTATGGCTCCTTGGCTGATAGGCACTCCCATATGGACTCTACAACCCGATACAAGCTCAAATTAGGGTTTCACATTCAACACTTTCTTGATCTTTTCATCACCAAGAGTATCACACTAAAAAAGGATTCAAACATGGTGCCTACTTATTTATATCTCCTCTACATGATATTAATAGGGAGTAGGGACACCCTAGAGGTTGTAATTTTCATATCAAACCTACATTTTGGGTAATTTACAACTTGCACCAAAATTGGTACACAAGTCACCGACATTATCCAAACAAGTTCAAACTTGGAATCTAGGCTTTCCACAAGCCACCACCTTGCATCATTCTATCTGTTATGATTCTAAAACACTTAGGGCACATTCAACATGTGAAAAATTGCAATATATCCCCTCATATTTGGTAAATTGCATTTTGGTCCAAAACATGAGAACATTGCTTAAACATTATTCAAACATGACCAAATTTGAAACATAAGTTTGTTACCCGATGGAAAAACACTTTAGAGGATTATATTAAAGTTCTAAGCAACTTACTTAGCCAAAACAAATAGGGTTACCTCATAATCCAGGTCAGGGTCATTACACTCTCTTCTCTAATGATCATTATCTCTCTTTAAGAAAGCTATCCCACTTAGTTTGATTTCAATTACATGGTTTGATGATTTGATGCTTAATTGTAGTCATATTTCACTTCCATTCCAGAATGTGACATTAGAAATCAATGTTTACCTATCTTCCAAGATTTCAATGCATCACACTTTTGAATTTAAAATTGCCCTCATCAGTGACTCTTTTTGCTCTCTAATGCATTTCACGTTGTATAGTTTTCAATTACTAATACAAAAACACAAAAATCACCTCAATCATACCTTCATATTGCAAGTTTAGGTGATTAATTCAACTTTAGGATTGTCGATACTTAATAGGGAATACATTATCTCTCTCTTGAAAAATTCCGTAATAAATGTCATACATGTATAGTTACTTCCTAGTTAGGATAATTGATAATTATTGAGATGGAAACGATGAAAAATAATACCTAAAATAAAGTGATAAAAAGTTTGGACTCATCAAAATAAGGTAATCTTCTCAGTCGAACGAGATCAATCAGATGATAGTATATAGAGGGTATTTAGGTAGGAAAGTAATTTTGTATAATGAAAATATAGTTTGGTTGACGTCAAGAATACTAATGGTCTTAGTTGTGATTGGGGAGATCTCCAGGATAAAATCCTTTTAAGGGATGGGGTGTTGTAACATACTCAAATTTGGGTTTATTGCTTAACCTTATTTCTAATTAAATATGATTTTTATTATGTTACTATTAAATTATTTTTCCTTGAATTAGATCAATTAAGTGTATCTATGTTGGTATGTATGCCTAGAGATCTGATCATATGATGATTGTGATGAGGAATTAGATACATGATTTGATAATTAATAATAAAAGGCAAGATTCCAATTTATTATATTTCATTGAATTATGAGATAATGATGGAACACTATAAATGTCCAGAGAATGATATTACTCAATGACGTATGTCTTCAAGTTTTAGCCTTGTCGAAATGAGATCATATGGATGTTAAGAGTACATATACATATTCTCATTATGTCCCTGATCAGTTGTTATTGTGTAAGGTTGATAAACAACAATAACACATAAGATCAGAGTGTGGGTTGGTTGATGACGCAATCTTGTGAGCCATGATAGATCTACATTAAACCAAACGCACATATAAATGTTATGGAACAATGTATCAGATAGATCCACCGTGAGACTGACACATGGAAGCCATCATCATGGAAGTCATTGTTAGCTATCCAGTGATGGTGGTGGTTGTGGTTCTTAGACCTAAAATCACTACACTCATCACATGTAATTGGGTATACTTTGACATCATCAAACATACAACCTGAAACTTGGGTTGTTATATTGGTGATGATTGGGTGACTTTGACACATGGGGACTGACTGTGAGCAATAGATATTGGATTTGTCCCTCCTACTGGAGTATGATATCCAAGGACTCTTGGTTAGTGAGGTTGAGAAAAGTATGGCCATACACATGCGAGTCAATATATGATATTGAGCTTACATATATCTCATACAGTCTGCTCTAGTTCAATGGACAAGATTGGATAATAATGAGGATGACTGCTCCATGCCTCTAGTTCAATCTAGATATCAGTGACAAAGGACATATACAAATAATATAACACATATTATAGGTTGAAGTTGCTCCTCAACTTTGCATTCACTTGGGTAGCAATGATGTGCGACTAGGCACCCCTCTTTGCTTGTGATGTCATAAGTTGTTATGGACATTCACTGCCAATGTGATATGGGACCTATAGGGTCACACACATAGGAACTCATCTAGATGAGGAGTTTGATCTTGAATGATGATTGAATTGATTACTAAAGTGTTTAAGTATTTAATTCACACACCATGTCAACTGACTAGACCACCAAATGATCAATTCAAGTGTTGAGACTGTTGTTTGAAGTGTCAAGATGATTGTATTGTACATTGGTTGGAATTCTGCCTGACTTGGCATGTGAGATGCCCGTCTAACTTGTTCCAAATAGCCATATGTCTTGGTGCAATACACCCATCTTAGTTGCACCAAATGGACGTATTAGAGGTGTAATTTGATTGCATCAAGGATTGGTGCTGACATCAAGTTGAGTACTAATTGGAATTGAATTTCCAACATATGTGCAAAACTGGAAACTGCAAAACGACTATCTTGCATGTGAGATGACCATCTCACGTGTGAGATGACCGTCTCTCTTGGCAAAAAGACTGTCTTGTGTGTGAGATGACCTTTTCAATGCATGCAGCTTGTGAAACTTCCAGAATAGTTGTAGAAAATCAAGATCTTCTAGATCTTTTCTCTCTTGCTTTAGTCCCATATTGATTGGGGATTGGGAATCTTGACCCTAACCCATCCTATATATAGAGGGGTATTGGGGGATTCCTAGAACACAATTACTACACAGACAATTGAGAATCAGTTACTCTGACAATTTTTGTCCTCTCTAGTTGTGGTAACCACAAGAGCCCAGACAAGTCCTACCTAACTAGGGAGGGATAGACAAGGGAGAGAAACAACTAAGGATCATTATTGTGGGAGACCATGTTGGTGGCTAGTACACCAATAGGAGGGAAAACTCCTTCCTATAAATTCTATAAGGATGGCATGATTACTAGTTGGTCCATGTGGACTACTCTAGAGGCAGGAGTCCTTTGGCTATTGCTAGGAGGGCGACATCAACTCGCAATCTATGGCGAGATCAGAGGAGCCGCTGCAGCAGTTATCTGACTCTACTATTTATGGAGGAGAAGTCAGATGAGTCCCAAAGTAACTAGGAGCTACACAAACACCGTCCAAGATAGAGTGTGCATCTACATCGACATGGATTGTCACTGGACTTGCTACATGACCAAGTATATCTTCATGAAACCATCCTATCCATTGCATTGTTATTGACGTGATCTGCTAGTTAATGGGGAATATGTGTAACAACCCTGCTCCCTGGTAACCCACAATGAAGGAAGACTAAGAATTCAGAGGTGTTATCTCAAAAACAAGATCACTGGTTTTGCAAATAATAAAAAATAATTAATAAATTTTATGAAAGACTAAGCTTAAAACTGGAATAAAAATTACTTTTCACATACCTTTCAAAAGTAGGAAACTAAACTTCTACCCTCAGTAGAATTCTATCTATCTAGATCCTCCTTTAAGAATTAACTTTAATATTAACAAGTTACACTTTACTATTTGTCAATTTTAGATAATGCTCAAATGTTGACAAATAAAACGTCGGTTAGTATAAATGAATATACCAGTATGTGGTGACAACCAAAACATTGCACATATAATCTAACAACATAATCACATCAAATAGCTGCTAACAATGCAAGATTACATTTTTCAATATGACTTCTCAACTAATTTTACTCATCCTATGGGATACCCTCTCTAGCGTTAAGTCCTTGCAAGTGACTTTAAGTCTAACTTCTCCATCCTAAGCTTGGTACCTGGGGTCACCTCTCTAGGTGCCCTGTGGTCTTCCCTCTGGGGGTTGACCACCTCAGACCTTCCCTCTGGGGCTTGGTCTCTTATCTTACATCGAGAGGTAGTATGTAGGTTCAAGCAAGTCATATATGTACTTAGATTGTGATAATCATATTCACTTAAAAGATTGCAAAAATAAAATCAGCTAAGCAGTTTATTTCAATTGCAATCGATAAAACATCAAGAAAATGCCGAGAAACTAAAGCATGTACTCATAATTAACCACATACCTAATTTGGAGATCTCACAGGAAATAGGTGTATTTCAATCCAATCAGGCAATCCAAGCAAGCAATCAAGCCAATCACACAAAAGAATAGAATCCTAAAAAGCATATGCAACCTATTTACTACACACTTTATCAAGAATCTACTTTATTGCCTTGACATTACTTCCTAGGTTTCTAATCTGAATTAGGGTTTCATTAGGGTTCCTTTAGATTTATTTACGACTTTCCTCTTTTATGTCCATAAAACCCTAAAACATCAGTTCTAGGTTCAAAACCCCAATCACTCTCTTATTCACATTAAAACCTTCTTTTCATCAATTTGGCTTAGGATTAAATTAATATCACTTTTATACAAAGAATCTCAAAATATAATTCATTAAAACCCACTAACACTTGAATTAGTGTTTCTAAGCCCATTAATGCACATTAACATCTCAAACCCTAAATTAAGCTATTAAACATATGGATCATCTCTTTATACATTAAAATATCTTTATTATTAATAGTAGGTTAATATTCTCATAAAACATCCATATCAATATTCTCAATTTCATTAATAATCAACTTAGGGGTTCTTACTCATGAAAGCATTAAAGATGGTAACTTTGTGTACTTTTTGAACTATGATCAAATTCAGTCTCTAAAACTATTTTTATTGGATTCCTTGCATTTTTCTAATCAATTTACATATAGAACATGTCTTTATTAGACCTACCAATTACTAGTTATGTTTTTCACGAGATAAAGACTCATTGGCTAATTAGGGATTGCCAAATCAGCATTTAATATCTTAATATTGCCACTTGGTATTATCCATGTGTCTGGAGCCAGTCAATGTCTTGCGGCCACCATGGCAACACACACCAGCACACTTAGATAAGAAAATAGATGGAAAAGGACTAAATTACCCCTTACTTGCCAATAGAATGCCCGGGGTTAAGGAGTCTTTTTTTGTGTGAAGTCGTCTTCCTCCTTCCGCTTCCACAAATAGAAACTCATGACTGTAGACCGTGGTCAACCGAGGATTGACTCTCGGCCATGGTGATCCGTTGAGATGGGGAAAGGCACGGTGGCCACGGCTGCTATGTGCACTTTGCCATCTTTTCATGAGGCGGAGAGGTATGAAGATGGTGAAAGAATAGTCAGATCCAAAGAGGGGTCATTAGTGTAGTATTCAACATAAGATCTCCTACATGAAAGCTAATATAACACTTCATCAAATGATATCACACCACATGATAGAGCAACATGACATTCACATTTATACTGAGTGATTACATAGGCTTTAAACATTTACAGCTTGCTCAATTCACAAAACAACCAAAACATTCACAAACTTAAGAGAGGTGGTGCACATGTAAAGAGTCATCAACCAAGAACATACAACAATAAAATCTAAGAAAGTTGCATGCATTTGTAAATGGATTAAAAATTTCATATACACAATGGAGATTAAGTCAAAACATGCTTTTTGGACAAGGACATTCAAGCTTGGGAAAAATTGGCCAAAATGGTGCCAATTTGACTTCAATCACATCTTAACCTACATTATTGAACTTAAAACAGTAAAGCAAACAAGTCCTAGCTAAAACATGCAAAAACTACCAAAAATCTACATGATATGCAATGCATGGCAAAGAAAAGCAAAATTTTCGAAAAATTAGGCAAAAATGCAACAAAGTAACTACATGCTATGCAAAGATGCAATGAAAAGAGCAGTAACAAGAAAATTGAACTGGATGGAAAAGGTGGAACAAAATGACTAAAATAGAGATAGGGTGGTGCATACTGCCCTACCCACCCCAAACTTTAGAATCATGTTGTCCTCAGCATGAAACTATAGCTTAGGGTAGATAGGGGAAGTGTCACAGTTGATGTGGCAGCTGGTCTGACATGTGAGGAGGATCTGGAGGAGGAGCTAAGGGAGGAGATGGCCTTGCCAGATAATGCTGGTAGTAATGTCCCCAGTAGTCATAATGGGTTGGAGGGTATGTCTCTGGATATCCATCTATGCCACCCCAAAAATATCCACCCCATTCAGGGTTTCTCACTGCTTGGGCATGGTGGTAGTGATACAAGTGGTTGACCTGGTGGTGCATTTGTTGTTGGTATTGCCACATGTATTGCTGGATAAGCTGCATATCACTCTGGGTCTTCTGAATACCCTCAAGTTGTGCTTGGATGGTGTACATGTCGTAGGTGTTCACTGAGGGCTGCTACAGCTGGGATGTTCCTTCATCCCTTATTCTTGTCCTTCGGGGCTGCCCGTGTCCTTCATCTTCTTGTTCCTACCCTTGCACATTCGATTTAGCTATGTCTTCATGTGAGATAGTGGCTCCCCTAGTGTATGTCTCGTGTGGGTTTTCTTGCTGCCATTTCAACTATTTTTCCCTCAATCTATAGAAGACCTCCAACACGGATAGAAGTGGCACCACATGGTATGGCAACTCAAGCTCAATGTCTGGAACACTACTTGTGAGATAAATCATCCTTTTGTCCTTCATCTTGATAGTGTGTGAGCGGATAAGATAGTTTAGAAAAAAAACTCTCCCGCATATGCATCTTCAGACCTAGAGAGATCATACCCCAAAGCGAGTGCAATTGAGGTCACAAACCCTCCCATAATAAAAGGTTTTATGCTCTTGTAGGGTATGAACCTCATATGATCAACCAGTAGCACTCCAAGGTCTATATACCTTTTGTGGTTCATTGCCATCAAGGCAAACATATCTTTTTGAGAGATGGAGCCTTGGTTATCATACCATCCCAAAATGGTATTTGCTAAGACCTTCTACACATAATAGATTAAGGGGTTACTTATAGCGGTGGTTTTGGATCTACCTGCATTGTAATCACCACTGCCTGTTAAAGTCTTCCAAAAATGTGTATAATCAAAATCTGCCTCTTTCTCTCGCAGGTGTCATCCATCTTCTCGACCTCTTCAGGATTTGCAGTGAAGACACAATTCAACTCCGTAGCTGTGAGGGTGTGCGTGTTGCCCATCATGGAAAACTTGATAGCTTCACTACCTCACACTTTTGTCTTTTCTAGCATGGCAAAGAACTCCTGAGGCAAAGCGAGGTAAGTTGTTTGGGGTGTGAAAAGGACGTTCCACAACCCCATTGCCTTCAAACTTCCTTCCACCGCTTCTTTGATTCCTAGATCATCAATGACCTTCTCACAACCATATCTAGTGATGACAAATCTCTTCGTCATGCATTTTGGGTATGTGAGATTGATCTTTCTTTGCCTATGTCCTCTTCCATAGGACACTTCTGTAGGGGCCTTTCCTAAGGCCTTCACTCTGTCTGCCTCCAATTGTTCCAGAACATCATCTTCCTCGGGTGGCAACTCTACCTCATCTTCCTCACTGTCATCATCATCTTCCTCCATTCGGTAAGATTGGGACCCCAAACTTGTGTAGAGGCTGTACCAATGTGCATATTGTTCTTCATTATGATGCAATTTCCGTGTAGGTTATGACTGATTACTATGCTCTGCCGCCGTGTGAGACGTCAAGTGGTGCGTAGGCGTAGGTCTTGGTGGCCGCTTTGACAATGACAATGCTGCTTTTGATTTCTGCCCTTTCTTTGCAATCACCGGCTCAACTTCATCAATCAAGTCATCTGGATTTCCCTCAGACCCCTCTTCTTCTTCTTCTTCATCCCCCTCATACATCGCATCAGTGATGTGGTGGCTATAAGATGAATGTGAGTGCGATGCACTCACTGATTGTGAGCGACGAAGGGATTGGTATGCGAAGGTGGTTGGGGAGGGGGTGTGTGAAGGCATAGAAACATCATAGGAGGTGTTTTTGGAGTGCCTCTTTCCTCTGGTGTTAATGTTGGCCCCCTTGGTTATTGTTTTTCCAATTTTCTTCATGGTTGGGCTGGGAAAGTGGGGGTGAAATTCGGATTTTGGTGAATGGGGTGATGTGGATGTGGACTTGGGTGTGGAATGGAAGGAGAAGAAGGTTTAGATGGTGGATATGGGGTTTGTTGTGGATTTGGGCAAAAAATGGAGGGTTTATGTGGAGGTTTAGTGGAGGGGGCCTATTGGGCAGATTTGAGGTGAAGATGGAGATGGAGGGCCGATTGAGAGAGGAAAGGTGGTGCAAATGGAATAGGGGTGGCTGGGGAATGATTTCGTATTGATTTGGGGTTGATTGAGGGTGTTTTGAGGTCTTGGAGGTGGAGAACGATGGAGGGAGAGGTAGCTTTGCACTGACACAGTCGTGCAACTGATGTAGAAGAAGAATAAATGAAGAGCGGGTCGAGTTTTGATGTTAAAACCTATATTTTTTTCCTAGATCGGGTCGGGCCACGGTCATGGAGGACAGTCACGGTCGTGGCGAGGGCTTGGTATCACAGTCGTGGTGGAGTGCCATGGTCATGTTGTCAATGTAGAACGTTTCCCTCTGACCCTTGCCACGATCGTGGTTAGCTGCCACAGTCGTGGCCATGCATCTTCAACTCAACCGTGGCAGGTGGCCACGACCATGGCCAATCGTCCAAAACAACCTGACAATTTCTATCACTTTGATGAAATAAAACAAAAGGACCGTGGCATGCGGCCACAGACATGGTTGTCCTCTTTTTGCCACAGTCGTTGTCGAGCTCGACGACCATGCTGGAGGCAATCCTTCAGTTTTCTCAATTCAAAATACAAGAACTTCATTTGTCTTTAGCATTCTGCCATAAATTTTCATTCATGACCATGACTCAACTTTCATCCTCTCTCTCTAGTGTCAACACCTGTTGTGTCATCAAAGCTCAAAGAAAAAACTATTAGACACAAGTGTGTGTGTGTGTGTATTTGTAGAAAATAAAATAAAAGTATCAAAAAGTAAGGTTCGAGAATCTCAAACCACGTGGGTTGCCTCCCACTAGTGCAAAATTTTACACCTTCAGTCGGGCTTATTGATTCTTGACTTCTTTTACTTCTTTGGAATTCTCAAGGCATCCTTGTAGTATATTTCTTTCTCATCTACTTCCAAGCACATTTCGTCATCGGATTGTTGTTCTTCTACAAGCATAACAATATCAAAACTTTGATTGGCCTTGTCCAGACCTACTTCCACAACTGATTTCAATCTTTGTCCATTGACAAAAAACTCTTTTTCTCCTTCTTTCTCACATATCACCACAACCCCAGATGGGTACACTTTCTTGATAAGATAAGGTCCTTCCTTCCCATCTAGACCGGAGTTTTCTTGGAAAGAACTTCATCCTTGAAATGTAAAGCCATTACCACTTACCGAGATCCAATTCCTTCTTTTTGATCATCTTATCATGAAGGAACTTAGTCCTCTCCTTATAGCTCTTGGACATGTCATACGCCTCATGGCACATTTCCTCCAACTCATGCAGTTGAAACTTTATTTTCATTCCCACATTTTTCCCATCAAGATCCATAGTTTTCAAAGCCCATAATGCCTTGTGTTGCATTTCAACCGGCAAATGGAAGCTTTTTCCATAGATGACCTTGAATGGGGTAGTGCCAATCGGGGCTTTGTATGCAGTTCGGTATGCCCATAAAGCTTCATTTAGACAGAGTGACCAATCCTTGCGGTCTGGTCTCACTATTTTCTCTAGGGTGAGCTTTATCTCCCGATTGGCCAACTCAACTTGGCCACTAGTTTGAGGATGGTAAGGAGTGGATACTTGATGGTTTACTCCATGCTTCTTGAGCAACCCTTCAAAAGTGCGGTGAATGAAGTGACTTCCCCTGTCACTAATCATGGCCCTTGGGATGCCAAAACATCTAAAAATGTTTGATTTCACAAAATTGCACACCACATTATGGTCATTCGTCTGGGTTGCAATAGCCTCTATCCACTTTGACACATAGTCCACGATGACCAAAATGTAGACATACCCAAAGGAAGGTGGGAAAGGACCCATGAAGTCAATCCCCCATACATCAAACACCTCCACCACAAGAATGGGTGATAGAGGCATCATGTCCCTTTTTGAGATAGTGCCCACTTTTTGGCATTTCAAGCAGCTTTTGCAAAACTCATGTGAATCATTGAACAAGGATGGACAATAAAACCCCATTGAAGAACCTTTGTAGCAGTGCATTTTCCTCTAAAATGACCTCCACATACTCTGGAATGGCACATGGATAGGATTTATTGTTGTTCTATTTCCGAAACACATCTCCTTATGAGCTGATTGGGGAAATATTTGAAGAGGTGATGGTCATCCCAAGCATAATTCTTGACCATGGCAAATAGCCTTTTGCTTTCCTCCCTTGTCCATGTTCTAGGTATCCTCACACTAGCCAAGAAATTGGCTATGTGTTGATACCATGGCCTTTGAGTGGATGAAAGAAGGAAGAGTTGTTCATGTGGCATCATTTCCTTGAGTCGACTTGTGTCATCAAAGGGCTCATTAATTCGGGAGAGATGGTCGGCAGTACTATTTTCCACTCCCTTCTCGTCTACAATCTCCACATCGAACTCTTGAAGCAATAGGATCCATATGATCAGCCTTGGCTTTGAATCTTTCTTTGACATGAGGTCCTTTAGTGCAGCGTGGTCCATGTATATCACTACTTTGTTTTGCAAAAGATATGATCAAAATTTGTCAAGAGCGAAGATGACTGCAAGCAACTATTTCTCGGTCATTGTGTAATTTCTTTGGGATTTGTCTAAAGTCTTGCTCACGTAGTAGATAGTATGTGGAATTCGGCCAACTCTTTGGCCCAGCACAACACCCACTGCCATGTCAGATGCATCGGTCATAATCTCGAATGGCAAAGAGAAATTCGGGGGCTGCATGATAGGAGCAGAAACTAGTCTTTCCTTTAAGTGGTTGAAAGCTTCAAAACACTTGTCATCAAAATGGAACTCAACATCCTTCTCAAGAAAATGACATAGAGGTCTTGAGATTTTATTGAAATCCTTGATGAAGCAGCGATAGAAACCGGCATGTCCCAAGAAAGACCAAACATGTCTTATGGTGGAAGGAATGGTGAGAGTAGAAATGAGGCTCACTTTGGCCTTGTTGACTTCAATTCCATCCTTTGAAACCCAGTGACCGAAAACTATGCCTTCGGGTACCATGAAGTGAATCTTTTCCCAAGATAAAACTAGGCAAACCTTCACGCATCTCTCAAGAACAACAGTCAAATGTAGCAAGCACTCATCAAATGTCTTACCAAAAACTGAGAAATCATCCATGAACACTTCCAAAGAGGAATCAAGCATATCCGCAAAAATGGAGGTCACACATCTCTAAAATGTAGAAGGGGCATTACACAACCCAAATGGCATTCTCTGATAGGCGAAAGTACCACTCGAGTAGGTGAATGTTGTCTTCTCTTGATCTGTAGGATGCACGACAATTTGGAAGTATCCAGAATACCCATCAAGGAAGCAATAGAAGGTTTGCCCTTCTGGCCTCTCTAGAATCTAATCAAGAGATGGGAGAGGGTAGTGGTCCTTCTTGGTCTTTTCATTGAGCTTTCAGTAATCAACACACATTCTCCACTTTGATTGTTCTCTCGTCGGCATAAGTTCACCATCCACATTTTCAGCCATAGTGATACCACCTTTCTTAGGCACAACCTGTATGGGGCTCACCCATGTACTATCAAAAATAGGATAGATAATCCCAACATCAAGCAATTTCACAACCTCTTGGGTCACAACCTCTTTCATTTTTGGATCAAATCATCTTTGCATTTGGCGGGTTGGCCTTGCATCATCTTCAAGATAGATCCTATGTACACAGATGGAGGGATCAATACCTCTCAAATCATCTATATACCATCCAATGGCTTGGATGTTCTTCTTCAACACTTTCATCAGTGCCTCCTCTTGATCTGGTGAGAGAATGGAAGAAATGATCACCAAGAGGGTGTCATTTGCACCTAGAAATGCATACTTCAATCCTTTTGGAAGTGACTTCAACTCAAGAGTGGGGGGTCTTCAAGAGAGTTCTTTAATGGTTAAAAAATAGAAGGGAGGTCTTCGCTTATAGCCACCAAGGATAGCTCATTCTCTTCATCATCTTCATCATCATCATCGGGGAACTCAACTATTGGCTCTAGACCTCTACCTTGAGTGGTAGTTTGAATCCACGTAGGTAGGCATTCCTCTACAATTTCATCTAGGCACTCAATGAGATAGCAATCTTCTTCTGTAGCCCCTGTCACCTCGGATGTGGCTGAAGATTTAAAGATGTTCAACTGGATCTTCATGTGCATGAAAGTCACATACATAGTACCGATCCTCACATAAATTACTGCATCAACTGTGGCTAAGAAGGGTCTTCCCAAGATGATAGGGACCTTCCTCGTGTCTTTCTCCATATCTAAGACAATGAAGTTGGTAGGAAAGAAAGTAGATGTCTCATCATCAATCCTCACAAGCACGTCATCAACACACCCTCTCGGCGTCTTCACCGATCTGTCAGCCAATTGCAAAGTACAATGAGCCGGACTCAATTGCCCCATTTGGAGCTTGGCAAACACATCATACAACATTAGGTTGATGCTAGAACCCAAGTCTAGGAGGGCTTGGTCTATGCGATGTGCCCCAATGTAGCATGAGATGATGGGAGCACCGATATCCTTTCTTTTTCTTGACATGATGTGGTGCAGAATTGAGCTCACTTTCTCGGTGAGCTTGACTTTCCTTGGGGTTGTCCCCATGGTCTTTCTCTTGAAGGTGCATAGATCTTTCAGAAACTTAGCATAAGAAGGTATTTTCTTGACTGCATCAAGCAAAGGAATGTTGATTTTCACTTGTTTAAAGGTTTCAAGGATGTCTTAAGTATGCTTCTTTCTTCTCTTCTCAACAGATGGCTCCTTAAGAGCTTCAGGAAACGGTGGAAGTTGGGACCCCAAATGGTTAGGATCAACAATATCATCAATAGGAATAATAGAAATCATAGTATCAACACCCGATATGACAGTATCTGTGATGGAGTAGACTTTATAGTATTCAGATACCTAATGACATAAGTGTATTCATGTGTTTAATAAAGGGTTCTAAGAGTTTTAATGAAGTTGAGGGTGCAAATGATATTGATATTATGTGTATGCCCCTAAGTACATATAATCTTTTCAAGATATAAATTGGTAGTCAGAAGTGGTATCTGGACATCAAACTTCAATGGAATATTGATAGAGTGGTGATGCATCTATGATTAAAATCCCATAACGATTTGATATACCTAGAAGGAGCTATTTAGGTTTGAGTTTGTTTAAATATTTGATGCATTGTAATGCTTTTAGAGGAAGATATAAGTCGTTTGTCCTAAGTTTCTAGGTGCACATTCTAGGTCTTTATTGTGAGTGCGTTGTCACAGATTGGTTAAGTGAAGGGTCCTTTTACATCCTTGGGATGTAATCGAACGGCTGCAAGGCCTTCCTCTTTGTAGTCATTGAGGCGAACAGAGACACTATGTTTGCTCAGCCCCCACATTGTGTTTGTGGTTTGACGAAGGAAGTGAAGTGGGCCGTTGGCCTCGCATCCACCCTGACCCTCAGCGTGCGTGACTTTTAGTGCCGCCTAGATAGAGAACAAGCTCGCCCTCCCATATGTAACTCTCCTCCGCAATAAGGTGAAAACCAGGTTGACGCTTCCTTGGCGGATGGTGATGGCATGTGGTGCTTGAGCATAGGCAGGAAGCACATTTCCTCACTCTTCTTCTAGCCATGGCGATGCATCTGAAGGAGGAGAAACTACTACTATCAGAGGCGTGGAAGTGGAGGAGAGACATACAACCCATTGTGCACTGGAGGCTGGAGCTATGCGGCCGAGCTCTGACCCGGCCACGGCGGAGCCTGATCCAGCAGAGAACGACGGTGAAGAGAGCACTCTCACGTAAAGGGCTACACATGAAACCAATCCCTAAAGAAGAAGGAAGGGAAGTCTAGGAGGCGTCAGACTTGCAGCAGAACTCCCAAGCGGTAGAGGTTGCGCTATAGAAAGAGAGAGTCCCACTGGGGACTCTGGTGTAAGAGAAGCACCAAAGGATAGATCGACGGTCAGGCAGGAGCAAACCGAGTAGGAGGGATGCCAGCCGAGCAGAGCGATGACGGCGGTAGCTTGCTCATGGACTCACGCACGACGGCGGCGCTCACACTGAGCCCAGGGATCTGAGACGCTGAGAGGTGCTGCACCGAGGAGACTTCGGTCGTCCTCTTCGTGCTCTGCTTTGCGATGGTGCCTCGGCAGGGACAATGTGTCCACCCCCTCGCTAAAGATGGGCCAGGCCATGGTGGTGGCCTGTGCAAAGGAGAGAGAGAGAGACGATAACCAGGCCCTGCGCTCACGGCGGCGACCGTGAGAATGAGTCCCGTGACTCATACGCTCGTTTGAGTATGCGAGAGAGAAAGGCAAGCGAACCGGACCTAAACCCAGGCAGAACCGGTCCAAGTGCCCTTGAACCAGCCGACTCCACCAGCAAGCAGGAGCACGGAGCCGTACCCCCAATATGGACACATGGCGGCCTCTGATTCGTCGAAAAAGGTAAATCTTCAGTTAATATGTAGATCTTCCAAAATTCATAGAAACTAGCCCGTTTATCAGAAAATTACAAATAAGGTACCAGAATTCTCAGAAAAATGTGTAGAACAATATGAAATTATAATATCAGGCTTTTGGTGCATTAATTCTATTGATATCGTGTAAGTTGTGAAATGCTTATTTTATGGATAATAAATACCAAATGGTGGACTAAAATTCTAATAAAATGTCAATAAATCTATATTCATGTTTATAATGCATATGATGTCAGATATGGTCATGTTGATGCACGAAAGAATATAGTTTGATTTATATGGCTAATTATGGCTAATAACAGTAAAGATAATGCAATTAATAAATACATGCTCAATAAATGATGAAATTTACAGAGTAGATGATATCAATATATGGAACCTCAGTTTTAATTATGAGATCATGATGATGAATGAAATCCATGTTATATGAAGATGAACCTTAATACATGTCATGAAACCCTAATCTAGGTTAATGATGTAACCTAGGGTTAATATGCGCACAAAAATGATATGGAAGATGATGTTCAGATAATTAGACATAATCTGGAAAGTGACATCAGTAAGATAATTCTAAGACAAGAATATAAGTAAAAGTGAGAATATCTTACTAAGTTAAGTCAACCCTAAAATGGATATAAGTAGGGTTAAGATGATGAGAACCTGATGGTGATATGATCTTGTCTTAATCAGGGTTGACTAGGACATAGTTGACATGAGGAATATATGATTAGAATATCTCTTTGGAAGGTACGCCATTACCTCTTGCTTGGCTTATTATACATTATGCTTGTGTTATATGGTAGTAAAGACTTGGCATATGATATTGATTGAAATGATTGTCTTTTATGATATGTTGCTTGAATTTCCATACTTATGGCTATGAACACCTACAAACATAATATAAATGTTCCATCATAAGATAGCTCATAAACCACTCAGTGGTAGAGCGCATGCATAATGATCACAAACCACTTGGTGGTAGATCATATGATGTTTGTATAATGATCACAAACCACTCGGTGGTAGATCGTAAGGCCTAAAGACGTCAAAGCCACTTGGTGGCAGACGCACGAGATGTATGATGGAAATGTGCTTAAAATATGTGTTCTCTTTTTTTAATGAACATCTTTGTGCAAGTATATGAGTTTTTCTTATATTTCTTTACAACTTCCAAGTATATTAGTTTTATCTTCTTGCCAAGATATGATGAGAGGTATATAAAAGACACGTAGGCGTACTCAGTACAATATTCTTGAATATTGTGCCGACGTGTACCGCATGTAATCTTTTGTTTAGGTTGTGGATATGTGCTCTTGAAGATCCAAGATAGTTGTGAGTTGTATGGCGAGCTGATGTATAGGTGGACCTGTTGTCTTAAGATCCTATTGCTTAGATGTAGTACATGTATATGTTAGAAGTTTGCTCTTCAATATGTAATATCAAATGTTGTAACAATTCATGTTGTAATTATATGTTGAATGGTGAACATGTGTTGTATGGTTTTATTATTATTCATGTGCATGTTCTACTGAATGTTTCCTTCTGACTCCCTTGATTTTCTTCTTCTTAGCCTAGTGTGTGGTGTTTTAATTGGGATTCTCACTGAGGTGAGGTTTCAATTTGGACATCACACATTAGATTAAGTTTTAGAAAATCCGGGGACGTCACAGTATCAACGCTGGATCTCGTCATAGTATCCTCAAGCTATATCTTAGTATCAACTTGTCTAGTCTCAGTATCACCTCTATCAACAACGATAGTATCATGGGGGCGTTCCAAAGTCTGGCCACTCCTCAATGTAGTCACCACCTTCACATGCTCATGGGTAGTAGAAGAAGAGATTGTGGAGGTGGTTGTGGCTGTGGAGGTGGTGGAGGCCTTTGGTGAGGTGAATTTGGGTTTTAGAGGATGAATTGCGGTTGTGGTTGTTGTGGTGGTTGTTGTTTTTGTGGATGGGGGTGGTATTGCGGAGGTGGTTGTTGGTATGTATGAGGTGAAGGTAGAGCATATTGATAGTTAAGAGGTGCTTGAGGAGGTGGTGGAGCATAGGGATTCGGCAGTGCTTGGTATGATGGTGGAGCATATGAGCTTGGAGTGTTCCCTAGGAAAGCACCATCATTTTTTGGATTGGGCATCAGTTGAGATGGAAGTCTTCCTTCTTCCCTCCTAGCAAGAGAGAGAGAAATCTGATCCAATATTTGCTCAAGGCGGTGGATGGACTACCCATGTGAGTTCACATCCTTTTTCACCTCATCCAAACTTCTTAGTCTTCCAAGCACTTCCTCTTCAAACTTTGACCTGTAGCGTGGCCTCAGCTACCCTTATCCTTGTCCATCCTCATTTTTCTATTTCCAAGAGAAATTTGGATGGTTCCTCCACTCAGGAGTATAGGTGTTGGACATGGGACCTTGATTGTTTCAGCCACCAAAGGAGTGCAATGCATGTACCTCATCATCCACAGAATCGACTGCCATGGTGGGTTGGCTAGGAGAACCACCAGCTTGGTTCTTCATCATCTTCATCATATCTACCATCATTTTCATCATGTTGGGGTCGGCAGTGTTGTGGGATGGAGCTATAGAGGAAGATGGAGGAGTGTAGTTCTGGCCGCCATGCCCCCATTTTGTAGGAACCCTATGATAGAAATTTTCTGTAAGATGCTCGAACAAGGGCCATGACTCCTCTGGCGGCTTTGCCATGAAAGTGCCCCCACAAGATGATTCGACGTTGTTTTGGATCAACTCTTCAAGCCCGATGTAGAAAGCTTGAACTAGCTGTCATAGTGGCACTTCATGGTGGGGGTAGTCATGGAGAAGTTTCTGGAACCTCTCCCATGCCTCGTGGAAAGGCTCATTCTCTTTCTAAGCAAAGGATGTGATGAAACTTCTCATGTAGGCCAGCTTGGCGATAAAAAAGAATTTCTTGAGGAACTCATTCTTGACCTCAGTCCAAGTTACCAGCTCTGGCTTTGACATGTACCATTCTTTGGCTTTTTCTTTTAAGGAGAATGGAAACAGGGTTCTCCGGATGGATTTTTCGGTGGCGATGGAGGTGCAGAACGTGGAGCACGTCTCAAGGAATGTGTTGATGTGGTGGTAGAGGTTCTCATTCTCCATCCCATAGTAAGTGGGAAGCAATCCAAGGAGTGCAGGTGGAATGGGGAACTGTTGACCGAACATTTGCTCAACTAGGGTGGCGATGGGGGAATTGTAGTTCCCCTAGGTGAAATACTCATAGAGTGGGTGGTGCTACGGTGGAGGTGGTTGAGCACCCACATGAGGGTTTTTTTCTGCCATCTCAACTTCTCAGTGTTGGTTGTGATGACTTTGGCATCTCCTTCTACCTATCTCAGGATCGTACAACACCAAGTCGGTACAAGTGGAACGTGTATGGTGCATGCACAACTGTCACCTGCACAATACACATACAAGCAACAAGAAATCAAGTTAGAATGGCAATATGCAAAAGTGAACAAAGAATAAAGAATAGCAATGATGAGGGCAAAAGGAAAGGCTAAGCTACACTAACTAGCTAGGCCGAGCACCTCTATCCCCGACAACGGTGCCAGAAAGCTTGGTGTGTCCGAGCCAGAGGAGTACACACTAGCCAACTAAGGTGGCTAGATGCACTCCACGGGACTCGAACACACGTGAGGATACTTTTGAAATTTGTATTGGCCCTAACCAAATAAATCACAAAACCAAACAGTTCACCTACAAGCGCATGGGGCACGGTTGTATTATATGTGATTGGCAAGAATAGGGGTTGGTCCTCAGGGATAGAGGGGGCACTAGATCTAGGTTTAGTGTTGGATATGTTCCTAGTGTAAATTTTAGAGTTGAAGGGTTTTAAAAGGGTTTGTTTGTTGATTACTCTAAGTGAACAGGAAAGAAAGGTGGAATTAAACATAAGTTATCTGAAACAAGCAAATTTAGAAAACTAGGTTAATAAACTAGCTAAGCAAGACCAAGAGTAGGCTACACTACACTAGACAAGTAAGAAGTAGTTTAGAATCTAAGTTAACCACTAGAGAGAGCAAGAACCTAAATTAATACCAAAGTGCAAAACTAAGAATTAACTAGATTAAGCAAAAGAAACTAAACTAGACTAGCATGAATAAGTAAACAAAGTAATTTGGGTTTTAATAAGATGATTAAGGTTGGTGGGCCATTTGGGGATGTAACTTTGATAACAGTTAGGGGAGGTTATTAGACGAGCTTGGCTCTCATTTTACATCTAGATTACCAAACCAAACAATAAGACCAATGCTATTAGAATATACCCTATACTACTAGTAGAATACTAGGGTTAGGTGTAATTGTAATAGGATTAGCCAAATCTAGGTTTCTAGGATAAGTGATAATGAGAAATTGAGGGTTGAGGGTAGACATGGGAGTAGAGATGAGGGTATTTGACATCATTCCACTAGCCATTCTAGCCTTTATAAGACCCTAGGCAATAACACTAATCCCACTTATACTAGTAACTTAGGTCTCATACCAAGTAGTAGGAGAGGATATAAGCATGTAGGAATAAGGGGACTAGCTAGGGAGCCCCTATTGGGACCTAGGAGTCACACCTAAGATTGCCACATGTAGAAACATGGTATCATCAAGAACACTCAAACAAGCAATTAATGGCAAAAAGCATAAATTACAAGTATGGCACTAGGATAAGAGACAAAAGCATGTAGCAATCATCATAGATAAAAATGAGTTCATTACAAGCCATAATTCCCCCAACATGGTATCAAAGTCACATTTTGTCCCCCAAACAGCCCACCACTAGGGGCTTAGCTACACATAGTCAAAGAAACAGTAAAAGAGACGGGAAGAAGGGGAAGAAATGCCATGGAGCTTAGGGAAGTAACCTTCTTCTTCACCTTCTTTCTACTGTGGATGACCTATCTCCTCCAAGGGTGCAGGTGAGCATGAAGACATGGGGGATTATGGTGGAAAACCTAGAAAACTAGGTCTCCAAGGTGAAATGGAGATGGAAATGGTGGATGGAGAGCAAAAATGCAAAGGAAATGCACTAAATGCTCAAGGAGGGGTAATGGAGGCTAGGAGCAGCTATAGGGTGTCTAACCTTTGTGCTCCAGCTGCCACCTATGTATATATAGGTGGCGGGGAAGCACTAGGGTAAGTAGGGGTATGATAGGAAAATTAGGGTAAAAATATGGTAGGGTTGGTTGGTCATTACGGTTGTGTTGACGTGCCACATCCGTGGTGAGGGTGGTATGGTATGGTCATGGAGTAGGGACATGTGTGTGGCATAGAAAGGGTGGTGAAGAGGCTAAGTAGAAGGTGGCCACGACCATGGTGGAGTGCCACGGTCATGTTGGGTGAGTAGCACCACGACCGTGTTGGGTAACATGACTATTTTGGAGGAGGAGGACTTGGTCGTGGGGCAGCAGTAAGGGCGAGTTGTTCTTCAGAGGCCATGGTTGTGGCGGTCAGCCATGATCATGGAAGATTGGGGGCAACTCCCTGTTGATTTTTTTGATTCTTCTCAATAAATGGTATGACTGTGGAGGTATGGCCACGATCATTTTCAGCTCTCCTGGCCACACGATCGTGTTGGTGGCCACGACCGTGGCCATTTGGGTGAAAAATCCCTATTGACTCTATTGATTTCTCACAATAAATAGTACGATCGTGGAGGTCTAGCCATGACCGTCTTCAGCTCTCCTGGCCACAACCGTGTTGGTGGCCACGGCTGTGGCCATTTGTGTGCAAAATCCTTGTTGACTCTATTGATTCTTCACAATAAACGGTAAGACCGTGGGGGTATTCCACGACCGTGTTGGGATCTGTAGTAGGCAAATTAACTTCAAACTTTAGAATTCATGGATTTCTTTGCTTGATGTCGATCCTTGGCCATTGAAGGTAGTTTGATGGAGCTTTGGGGCATTCTTTGGACCCCTCCTTCTCTCTCATTCACCCTAATTATGGTCCAAGTACCTAAAAATGATGCAAAGAACATCCATAAGTGCATTTAACAATGATAAACATATTAGGAGAAATATCTTGTAATCTAACACGTTTAGATGTGATTTAAGTACAAAATGGCACAATATGGAGCCCTAAAATAGGGCTACATCACATGTGCCTTCGCCTCATCCTCACAAATTCGAAGCATCTCCTAATTGCTCGGTTGCTGGTCAGAATCAATGGGATGAAGTCGTGCCTACTCAAGTGAGGTGGAGCTCTGGGTAGGGGTGAAGAACATAGTCAAAGGTGGAATTGGATGCACAGAGAAGATCGTTGGATTTTCCTGAAAGCTCTAAGTTGATCTACGTCTTCGCACAAGGGTGTATGACCCCCCTTTATATAGATGTCCATGGTGGTGGAGTTGTAGGTGGGATCAAATTTGGACAAACTCTCAATTACACTCTAAAGAGGTTAGAACCTAGTATGTTTTGGTGCATTTTATTGCCACAAATTCGTTGGTTAAGTTTCCAAATTTGCACATCAACTAGATGAGGAGAAAATCAATTGGGAAAAGCCTGGGTCCTATTCCCTATTTCCCCTTCCAACTCGGGGTAGGTGATGACACAACCACCATTGGATCTCAAATCCAACGGCTATCATGACACATGGTCAACAAAAGTAGAAAAAAAAAAGAACAAATCATTTGGAAAATAAACATGACATTTAAGGATATCCCTCTCACTTTAGGAAATCATCCAAAATTCATAACTCCTAAACAACACACCTTTTTAATCCCAAATTTTAAGGGAAGCTCCATAATGATTTGATTTATTTTTGTGCCAAGTTTGGAACCAAAACTCGAAAATAAAAGAGTCCGTTCTTTATATGCAAGTCATCCACTCAAAAGGCATATTTTATGCAATTTAAATTCATATTTTCTCTTTTTGATCTTTTATTTTATTTACTTTGATTTATTTCCTCATTATAACCAAAAGGAAATGAAACCTAGCCAAAAGTGGTCATGCATACCACTTTCTAGGGAATTATTCATAATTCTCACAATCATCTTTATTTCCTTTTTTCCTTTTATCTATTGTTAGATTTCTTTTATCTTTTTCTTCCCTTTTATCACATTGGACACACTAGTTTGTTAGGATCCACAAAATCACTCATTCAAAGGAAATATTGCAAAAAAAACTTATTCATTGAGCATAAATCATACAATTTCCATGCACACACATTTTATTGAGAAAATTGTATTTCAAACTATACAAGAAAAAATTGAGGTTATAGCAACATATGTCATTGAATAATATTATTCTCTAAACATTTGTAGTGTTACATCATTATCTCATAACTTCATGAAACATAATAAAATAGAAGCTTGTCTTTTATTATTTATTATCGAATCTTGTATCTAATGCCTCATCCTAATCATCCTATGATTGGTCCACTGGGCATACATACCAACAAACTCCCACTTGCACTTAGATCCAATCACCCACAAATCTTATCTCGAGTGACCTAACATGACCTTCATACTTCTTTTGTGCAAGTGCTTTTATAGCAGGTTTAGCAACATTTACCTTAAGTCGATATTTTTCTATTTTCTCATCTCTTCATTGTACGACTACTCGTATGAGTTGGAAGTTCCATAGTATGCTATTTGAGATTCCTAGCCTAACTAGTAGCTCCACTATTGTCATCAGTATTTCTACTATGTCATCAATGGTTGGAACCTCACACAAGTTCACTAATATGAACTTCTTGATCCATACAATATCTCTTATAGAACAGAGATACTCAACTTCTTTTTTAGATTTGAACAATTGTCATTAACTCAGAACTCTTTCCAACTTACAGTTCTCATTTGATGTCAAAAATATATTTCGATTATGATTATTTTGTCAATTTAAAAGCTTATTTCGATGTAACTCTTTACAACCAAATCTCCTTATTATCATAACTAAGGAATGGATCATTTTAGTGCTTTACAAGAACCTAAGGATGTTCTTTATGGTAATTTAGTGACTATCATTGGTATCTGATATACACCCTCTCCTCATGCCTAATACATACAAGATTGCTAGGTAGGTATATATATGTCTTCTCATCATGTCAAATACATATGAGATGACTGGATATCCTCTTGTCATGTCCATTAAATATGAGATTATTGGATATCTTCCTGTCATTTCCAATACATACGAGATAATGGGATAAGTACATAACATTGCATTCAAGATGGATCCAATTGCAAATGCATATGGCATCTACCCATATGTTCCTATTCTTTATAAGAATTTGGACACTTGGATCCTGAGAGACTAAATCCATGGATCATGGACACATTTTCTCTCATTGAGTCTTGCATGTTGAACTCTTCAACATTTTGCCAATGTATGTGCTCTTACTTAGGTCTAGAAGCTTTCCAAATCTATCTATATAGACCTCAATCCCTATCACATAGGATGCTTTGCCTAAACCCTTCATATAGAAGGTACTTTCCTTGTCATGTTTTAACATTTGTAGGATGAGGACATTATCCCCATCATTATGTGGAATTTTAAATATGCTCCAACTAAATATTTTGTAATCACATATTCCATCTTCATTCTGACTCAAGTCGAACCCTTTGAATGTCTTGTCAAATCAAAGATTCCAACTCTGAGATATTTGCTTTAATACTCAGATTGACCTTTGTAGATTATAGCCTTCATTTGAATTAATGGATTTATAAAACCATTAGGTTATGTCACATACACATCCTCTTAATTATTCCAATTAAGGAATGTGGTTTTAAAAATCCATATGCCAAATCTCACAATCATACTAAGATGCAACAACAAGCATAATCTAGATGGATTTAACCATGGTAACTGATGAAAGGACTTCATCATGTTCAACACCTTGAACTAATTTGAAATTCTTTTCAACCAATCTACACTTTCCGTGTTGGTCTTCTTATAGAGACCCAAATGCACCCTATGGGTTTTACCCCTTCAGGCGGATCCACCAAGGTCATACCTTGTCAGTTTACATGGAGTCCATCATTGATCTCATGGCCTCAAGCCATTGTTTAGATTCTGGTCTCTCAATAGTTTATTGGTAGGTTGTTGACTCATCTCTATGATCAAATTATCACCTTCTTGAGGTATAATATATCATAATCTTTCAAACTCAAGGCATGTTCTACTAAAACTATGAGTAATGTGTGTCACATAAGGAACTTGATATTCCATAACAACTTGTGATTCTCCTTGTTCTTATTGTACCTATTTAGTTCTATGTTTTTTTTATTTGTCTCAAACATTTCAAGTTCTACTTTTAATCCCATTGACTCCTATGGAACTAGTTTCCATTTTAGGAATACATCATCCATACTAATAAACACTTTGTTTTCGGATTGGGATAAGAGTAGTTTTTAACAAAATAACATTTAAGTGATTTTGTGAACAAAGTTTTTAATAAACAATTTTCTTATATAAGCCTTTAATCTTGATCACTACAAAAGACTCATTGGGACTCCTCTCATGCCATATCTCATATGGTGTCTTTTGAACAATTTTAGATGGTACATTGATTTAGTGTAAAACATGTGCCCAAAAGAAATTATAAGATCATCTAGATTTTACTGATCAATCTCACCATGTTTTAATAGAGTGTGATACTTTCTTTCTGACACATCAGTATGTTTCAGGTGGAATTCATTGTGATACACTATCACAGTCTCTCTAGAAATTCTTCAAACTTTTGGTTAAAATATTTCAACATTGATCATATCAATGTATCTTAATACTTTACCAAATGAGTTACATACTTCATTCATAATCTTCTTCAACACTTTATGAGATTCATAGTTATATTTCATTAAATACAAATTTCAATATCTATTTATTGCATCAGTAAATATAATGAGGTACTTGTAACTACCTTTAGTGTTCATTCCAAAAGGTTTATGTATATAAATATGTACTAGTCCTAATGGAATAGTCTATCTCCCACTACATTTAGTGAAGATCCTTTTGTCATATTTTGCAACAAATAAGACACGTGTGTCTCTGTTGGTTTGATAACCAAAAGGTCTAGAAAACTATCATATGGATTCTAGAAATGCATTTCTTGTTTATGCACTCTTGATGACAATGCTATAGGTATTCATTGTTTGAGTTATCAAGTCATTCAATATATGTGTCATACACATTTGTCTCAACAACTATCAAGTATAGTTTGTGAGACATAGTTCATTTCCATAAAAGATAATATCTTTTAAAATGAAACATAATGTTCTTGTCATACAAGACATATGATGCTTTTCATCAACGAAAAGTACATAATGGCAAATCACTAATTCTAATATGTGCCCATGAATGACTATTTACAACTATAGAGGTAGCAACCCTCTCTCTACACAGTTCTAGCTTACTCCTTCTCAGGTCCTATAGTAGAGATCTCTATCTCTATCTTCTTCCTGAGATCCTCTATGAAGAGAATAATTCCTTTCTAATGTCTAGACAAGTGACCATGGTGGCACTTTGTTTTCTTTATCCTTTAAGTGAAAAGGACAGATTGCTTTGACACTTACCCTTCTCCATAATTTGAGTGTAGAAGACTTGGACTTAAGCTCAGCCTCAGAACACTTCTTAGCCTTACCTTTTCCCTAGGACTCACTTTTAATGATCACCATCACAGATTTGTCCTTTTCTTTCTTCCTTTGGCATTAACATGCCAAGCATATGATAAACTAACTATGATTCATGTAATGCTTGCATAGTCATATTCATGGTCACTCTTGACCTAAGAGAAATCCTAGTCATTCCACATGTCCAATCATATTGAGCACATAGGGTTCTACTGGACCTCCCTTTGTCAATTTGCACTCAAGTAGCGCTTTGTAGACATTGTACCTTCTTTGCTTTACATGATCCTTAAGATGTGATACCATATCAAGAATGTCCAAGTTTTCATGTTGTTCATGCAACTCATAGTTCATACAACATTGCATTAGGTATTCAAATGTTTATGGCATCATTGGAATTCTTCCAATAAGCATACATTTAGCCGTACACGCATTTGGAGTGGGTTCCTCTGGCATTGGTCTATCAAGGACATAGAGCATGCACTCATTGATAAGAACATTTCTCAAAGTCCTTAACCAATTGTGGAACTTTATCCCATTTTTCCTTCTTGAGTACTGATCACAATTTGAACGTGTTTGTGTTTGACATTTGATTCTACAAATAAATATTGCAACTTTTCAAAATAATTTTGATTTGGTTTGATTTGATAACTTTGAAGATATTAATTAGGTATTTATTTATTATTTTACCACTATTTTATTTAAATTGATAGCCCTCAATATCAATTCAAAATATCATAGTGTACAATATTCTAGTGGGCCAAGATCCATATTCCACCAAATCATGAGTCAGCTTTGGCTGATTGCCCATAACTTGACTATTTAGGTAGGCCATCATGCCAATTCCATTATATGCAACTCTTGGATAGATGATATGTGCAACTCCTTGCCATAATCATTTGCATGATTCTTGTCCAGACGCTCTGATAATCACCAGTCAAGCCTGACCCAAAAGCTGACATGATGATGATGTATCCCACTTTTTCGACACCTACATCAATACCACCACACTTCCATGATATAGACGGCGTACCACGCTTTGGCGTCACCTACGCTTGGTCAATCAAGCTTTTTATATGTGTGTCGCTTTGGGAAAGAAACTAAGACTTAATACTTAGTTGAGAGATTTTGTGTGTATATATATACTTTATCCAATCACCGCATATATAGTATGTATCATATGCATGCTATAACTACAAATGAGAACATGCAATAAATAAAACACACAAGCGATGGTTTTGGACATACTAATGTAATTCCTTGGAGCCATAAGGAATTATTACCACCTATGGTACGCATCATGTACAACCTGTTGTTGGTGAAGATCTATGTTAGAACCAATCGAAGTTGATCAGTTCAACTCTTGAACTGGTCGGCTTGCCTCCTGGTTGCTTGGTTGGGCTCTTCTAAAATGGTTATATGGTTCTCAGGTCCAAGCAGTGTCTAGACACCTCTAGCCAGTCGGTTGGGCCACTAATCGATCAGTTTGTCCTCCTATTGTCTGGCCTCCTCGGTCCTCTAGTTGATCAGGTCGTCTCATGAGCCAATCGTTTTTCCTTTGTGCATATCATCATCTCACATTGAAACATAAATTAAAACTATCATATTTCTTATTACATAGTATATGAGAAAAACCTTGAGTTACATTCAAGAGGAAATAGGAAGAAGAACATTAATTTACATTTTGAAAGGAGAGAGGCTCAATATGCAGAATGAGTAACAATAGGAATAAATAACTACAACCATGCACACATAGATCAAGGGTTTTGGCCATAACCATGTTTCACATCCACCATCAAAACAGATTTTATGGCGACACATGTAAATTGCATATATATATATATATATATATATATATATATATATATATATATATATATATTGTTTGGGTTCTTTATGTGGTGATTTAGACAGACGTGCACATCAACCAGTTTAAATATTCACATCACATGCAATAAATAAACTTGATAAAACCAAAATCTGATCATATTGATTATCTCAAAATATAATTAATTGATGTGGCTCTGATACCCCTATTGGGAAACACATCATTAGATAGGCAGTGGAAACAAAATTTTTACTAACATATTGTTACAACCCCAATTTTTGGGTTTTATATGGTTGAGATGCAATTTCTCCAATAAAATATATGATTGTGAAATTTTATGATTTATGTGTATGGAATGGATTTCCTTTGCAATATGTCCTTTGTGTATGTGATTTCGTGGATCATAATATATTAATGAGTTCAATATGATTAAAAGAAAAAGAAGAAATCAAATGATGCATTATTAAGAAGGAAATTTGAGATAATGAGGAAAAGATAAGAAATATGTGGAAATAAGGATAATGGAACCATCACGGATGAGATTTTGAGTCCACATGGTTTCTAATGGTTAAAGGAATCCAAATAAATGATATAAAAGAATAAGAGAGAGAAAATATGGTTAAAATATGCCTTATTAAGAGATAACTTGCATGTGGATAAGACTCTCTAATAATCTCGAATTAGAGTCCCAAACTTGGCAAACAAGTATTTTAAGTCACTATGGGCTTTCCTCTAAAATTTGGGATTAAACGGATAAATGGATTGGGAGATACAATTTTTGTAATATTTCCTAAAGTGACTAGATGATTCCATGATCGTATTTAATGTCATGATTCTGATTCAAATAGAAATATTTTGTTAATTAGATCCACATGATGAGGGTTGTTGATTTAGGATCTGATAGTAGACAACCCATCACCTTCCTCATGCCTGGTTAGTCAGGACAGGAACAATGCCCGATTCTGATCGGGATTGCTTGCTCTTCCCACAAGGATCGAGCAGCCATGGGAAGTTTCCCATTGGGTTCACAAGATCAAACTAGATTGAACAAGCCTAGGTTTTACCCCCTACAGAAGGAATCACAAGTTTCCCCAATTCTCAATTCTTCCAGTAGATCCTTTCGGGACCAATCAGTATATAAGGGGGATGAGCACCCTCTGAGAGCACCCAAATGTTTGCAAGATGCTTCCAAAACTTCTGATCCTCTTCCCTTCTCCTGATTCTATGCTGAGACCTGTCTTTGGCTTGATTTCTATCCAAGTCCTACAGAGAGATATCTCCTTGCCGTCTTCTAGATTCGAACCATCACCGGCCAATCTAGAGCCACCCGTGAGTCTGATGGGTGGAGACAAAGGCAAGAAATGTAGGGTCAAAGAGGGGTCACAAGTAGTGGAAATTCATGTATAATCTCACTCAAGAAAGTTAGTCCATGTAACATTCACCAATCAAGCAAGTCATGCATAATATGAACAATATGGTAGATTGTATCCTTTTCATAAAGAATAAGGAAATCTCAAGCACTCAAGATTTGCAAGAATCACCCTTTTATTCAATTGGCTTGTAATGAACTCATTTTTATCTATGATGATTGCTCCATTATTTTGTCTCTTATCCCATTACCATACTTGTAATTTATGATTTTTGCCATTAATTTCTTGTTTGAGTGTGCTTGATGATACCATGTTTCTAGGGGAATTAGGATGCATGTGGCAATTTTAGGTGTGACTCCTAGGTCCCAATAGGGGTTCCCTAGATATCCCCCTTGTTCCTACATGCTTATCTCCTCTCCTACTACTTGGTATGAGACCTAAGTTACTAGTATAAGTGGGATTGATGTGATTGCCTAGGGTCTTTTAAAGGCTAGAATGTCTAGTGGAATGAGGTCAAATACCCTCATCTCTACTCCCATCTCTACCCTCAACCCTCAATTTCTCATTATCACTTATCCTAGAAACCTAGATTTGGCTAATCCTATTAGAATTACACCTAACCCTAGTATTCTACTAGTAGTATATGGTATATTCTAATATCATCTGTCTTATTGTTTGGTTTGGTAATCTAGATGTAAAACGAGAACCATGCTCGTCTAATAACCTCCCCCAACTAATATCAAAGTTACATCCCCAAACGTCCCACCTACCTGAATCATCTTGTTAAAACCCAAATTGCTTTGCGTGCTTGTTCATGCTAGTCTAGTTTAGTTGCTTTTTCTTAATCTAGTTTATTTCTTAGTTTTTCTCTTTAGTATTAATTTAGGTTTTTGCTCTCTCTAGTGGTTAACTTAGCTTCTAAACTGCTTGTTGCTTGTCTAGTGTAGTATAGCCTACTCTTTCTCTTGCTTTGCTAGTTTATTAACCTAGTGTGCTAAATTTTCTTGTTTTAAGATATCTTAGGTTTAATTCCACCTTTCTTGCCTTTTTCACCTAGAGTAATCAACAAACAAACCCTTTTAAAACCCTTCAACCCTTGACTCCGCACTAGGAACATAGCCAACACTAAACCTAGCTCTAGTGCCCCCTTTATCCCTGAGGACCGACCCCTATTCTTGCCAATCACCTATACTACAATAGTACCCAGTGCGCTTGTGGGTGACCTATTTGGTTTTGTGATCGACTTGGTTAGGGCCAATATAAGTTTTGAAAGTATCCTCATGTGTGTTCGAGTCCCGTGGACTAAATCTAGCCACCTTAGTTGGCTAGTGTGTACGCCTCTAGCTCGGACGCACCAAGCTTTCTGGGCACATGCACTCTCTTCTTGCACTTAGGCTAGTTGAAATGCAAAGTCAACCCCTCAGTTGACCATCTGCTCATGTGAGAGGAGTGGGAGGTTGAAGAAGACAGACATGGTAAACTCGTTGTTGCCCTCGAGCGAACATTGAAGAGGTAAGGACATTTTGGTCCTTTTGTGTCTTTTATTTTAGTGTGTAGGTGAGTTTTCTCATGGAACTAGGTGCTACCATGGTGTGAGTCGGTTGGCTCTAGCGTGGCCCCACTGGCTCGGCCTCAAATAACTGGATTAAGTATGTGGCAACTCCTGATTGGTTGAGAAATGAGTTTTCTTGTAAAAAATGTAACTAATGATAGGATGATCAGATTAAGTCATATAATATATGGTTTTTGATAAGAAAAATACTTAGAATCCACTAAAAATATAATTGAAGCCTAATTCTACTTGAAATTTAAAATGTGTAGAAAGTGTCATCTTTAATGGTTTAATTAATGAAAAACCATAAGTTTTGGTGATAATTGAATTTAATAATATTCCTTGGTTATTTTGAGCGAATATTAATCTATTATTAGTAAAAGGAAGATTTAGATCCAAAAATATGATTTTCATACATAGTATGCTTATTTTAGGGTTCCTTATACATTAATGGGCCTCAAAACCCAAATTTTGGTGAATAAGACTTCTAATGGTTTTTATTTTGAAAATCCATGAATAGGACAGAGATATGATGATCCTAAGGCAAATAGAGAATAAAGGATCCTTAATATAGATAATTTAAGTAATTAGCATTTTTATGAGTAGAAAAGCTATTTTAGGGTTTGTTGACCTAAAAAGGATAAATATTGAGAAATTGATCTAAGAAATCCTAATGAGTCTTAGAAACCTTAGAAAGGTGTCCCAAGTCAATAAGGAGTTGTTTGGAATGTGATGGCAAATTTTGGTGTTATACATAATTTTAGGATCAGGGGTTGCTTGACTTGGTTGCTTAGCTTGTTTGATTGGACATCTAGTTGGATTTGGATATCTTGCTTCTTTTGACTCATAATCAGGTATGTGGTTACTCTTATGGTTAATCTCTCTAGTTTCATAGTGATTTCCAAGGTTTTACTGGTTGCTTAAAATTAACTACTTGGTTGACTTTTATTTCATGCAACTATAAAGTGACTATGTCTATCACCATAAACATATGTGTATGACTAGCTCAGATCCTAGTCCTCCTCTATATATTTGAGTACTTGTGAGAGATGGATGACCTAGTTATTGGTCTACCCTTGGGGTAGGATCATCAAGTTATCATGAGTCAATGTTTGGTCCTCCTTTGGGTAGGATCATATGACTATACATCTCTATGTCTTGGTTTACCTATAGGGTAGGATCAAAAGGGGCTATTTGGGATCTACCATATGAGAAAGGTAGTATTTATGTCCATTGTAGGGACATCACAAAAGCAATGATATGTTAGGATTAAGTAGTTATGTTTAAGATGTAAAGTTTGATCTGTTAAGCAATAACTTGATTGCAATATGTTGTTACAAATAGATGCAAGCTTTTGGTTCCCCCACATAGCAGTATAATTCATTGTACTGACCGACCTTTTGTTTGTCTGCATTTTAGGTTACATACAGTTATAAGATTTATCAGAAAGTGGACAACCATTTGAAGTGACATTGAAATAATGAAGTTAAATAAAGATTGGAGGATTGCATATAGATAGTTTCCTATCTGGGGTAAAGTTCCTCAAATCCTATATTTGGCAAGGTATGTGAAAAGAAATTTTATATCCTATTTTAAGCTTAGTTGTGGTAGAATTTATTAATTATTTTTGATTATTTACAAAACCATATGATACTATTTTTGGATAACAACTCTCATTTCTTGGTCTTCCTTAACTGGGGGTTACCGAGGGGTGGGGCCATTTGGTATCATAACATGATTTTCCGTATAATCTCTAATAATTATTAAATTTTACAAAGTCTTTGGAACTAAAGGGAGTTATTAGAGAATTTTCCAAAGATAGAAGTGTCTAGAAAAGGATCACGATCTGGGGGCTGGCAAGATTTTCCTCTGCCCTGCTACTCAATTTATGAGGACTCCTAGAATCCATGTGACTACCTAGCCAAAATCTGAGGATTTTACTCGAAATAATATATCTCTAGGTCTTCTCATCTATTTTTGTCCCTATCTACCTCTTATATCTGGAGAAACTTTAAGTGCTTAGGGTTTTCTATCTCTGCACCACCTCTCGTGTTTGGGAATTCAGGGTGTTAAGGATTAGGGAATCCTCTATCAAACAATAAAATTCATGTACATAAGATGACACAGATGTAAGTTTAAAGCTTATATATCTTTCCAAGCTATAAATCTGTGGTTAAAAGATTTTAACTTGTGTGAAGCAGCATGGCCCATGTCAAGACTGTAGCTATTCCCTATGATGCTTTTGAGAACCCTTCTGGAGGTAGGCCCCTCCACAAGAGGAAGGGATCTTTTGAGAAAAGGAGGAGATAGCATGGTGATGAGTCCTTGAGGAAGAGAAAGAGACCTGATGAAGCCTCAGAGGAAGGCTCAGACCCTAAGCTGGTTCCCTTCAATGATCTACAAATGAACCAGGAGGAGGAACCAATGTCTAAAGATGAAGTCAAGCCCAAGGAGAACTTGATTGGTGGTCCAAGACCTAAAGTAATAGTCCACACACTTGATGCCCTCTGGATGGAACGATAAAAGAAGCTAATCGAGGCCATTAGTGCCCTATCCCTTAGGGATATATCCATAGATGGAAATTGTGAGCCGCTTCTTGTTCATCCCCGACTTGGAGTCACCATTCTAGACTTCATCTACCTAAACATTGAGAAATTCTAGGGAAAGGATAAGAGCAAGGTGGTAAAAAAAGTAGATGCTTGGCTACGAGCAGTCAAGAATGGTTTTCAAATGCTAGAGGTGCAGCTGAACAAGAAGTTCCTATTTGTTGCTCACCTCTTAAAAGGAGCAACCAAGATCTGGTGAGAGAACCACATCATGGGTCGATATCTAAATGAGGACCCGATGGCATGGACTGACTTCAGGACTATCTTCACAACCATATTCATTCCTATCTCATCTAAGAAGAAGAAGGAAAGGGAGTTCGCCAACCTGATCCAAGGTAGCTTATCTTTCATGGAATTAGTCGCAAGTTTCTCCTCCCAGTGTGATTCAGGTACATGATGACTGAGGAAAGATGAGTGGACCATTTTGTAGAGAATCTACACCCTACCATCAAGCCTCATGTGATGGAGATCAAACCCACAACCTTCAATGATGCCTACAACACCACCTTGGACATGGAGAAGATGGTGATGCCTGCTCAGAACCCATCCAAAGGATACTGGGGTTTCACGGAAGGAACCTCTAGCTTGAATAATGATCACAAGAAAGGACAAAGATGAAATCATTCCAAGGGAAAGCATGGAGGTAAGGGAAAACCTGCAACAAGAACAAGCGTCCCAGATGTCGCACCTATAGAAAATGACATTCAGACGAGTGTCTCTATAAGAAGAAGGTGTGTTACCATTGCCAGGAATAGGGACACTTGCAAGCCAACAACCCTTTTCTAGACCCAAGACACCCAGACCATGTAGAAGCCTATCCTTTAGCAGCCCAACCTATAGCCACAACCCCACTTGTTGGAGAGCAAAGACAAGCTTGAGTTTTTGCTATTGATAATGAGGAGGCTCAAGCTAATGATAATTGGTTGATAGATGGCAATAACCCTTAGAGTTTTCTTTTGTGTTTTAAGATAAACATGCAGTAGTATGATATATTATGAAAAATAATGTAGGCATGCTTGAAGTCATGGTTCACAATGTAAAAGCTCTTTTTGACTCTCATTCTACTAATACTTTCATTTCAAGAAATCCCACAACTATGCTTTATTTGGATATATTTTGGGTGTCACAACCCCAAGTTGTCGGATCTTTACATCTCTATTGAAAACTCAAGTAATACATGTTAAGTGTGGTGAAGCGTTCGAACAAAACGTTATTAACTAAGTGGAAGAGAACATCAACAGTGGAATCACTGAAAATCACTAAAAATTAAAACCATTTTCAAAGAGATCCAAACACAGGAAAACTCTTTTATCAAGAACCAATGTACTTTATTTACATCCTGGTTCATAAGTACATATTCTGTACCGTCTCTTCTCGAGGATTACAAGCATTGACTGCCTTGCTAAAACTATACATAGACAACATAAGAACCTCGAAGCATCAAGCCAAAATCTTAGATCGATTCATTAAAGTACTAACTACTGACTCCGAGGACCTGAGAGTACAGAGACGACACATAGGACTTTCTACTCAAAACATGACAGCCAGTGTCTCCACCTGGAATATCACTGCTGTCCCTATTGTTGCTGCTACTGCTCTTCCATTGTAGTAGGGTTTCTGCCTCTTCTTCTGCGTCTACCTAAAAAGTTGGATCCCATAGGGGGTGAGACAATTGAAATTTCCCCACCAAGAGATATAACTCTCCGCCAGAAATATTATTATTGCAACTAATGGAATAAAACTGAGCAGAGGAATCATAAGTATTCAACAACAAATAAATCAATTATCTATGCATATTAAAGTATTGTTCTTCTTCAAAGTATTCAGCTTGTAACTTGATAAATGTCATTTATCCAATAAGGAATATGAAGAACATGTATAACATTTATCCATTTGAAACATACTAAGCAAGGTAACATCAACCAATGATTCTCATATTTCAACCTTAAGAAAATACACTACACGGCTGATTACATTTTACAATCATACTTAAGCCCTGAGGAGATGAGGTATACCACTCATACTCCAACCGACCATTGTGAAATCAAAATCGGTACCATACATAGGTCAATGGAAGAGCAAGATTCCCATGACCTCATCTTCCTCATTCAGTGTGAGGACCAAATGCAGGACATCTTGTGTCTCTGCTAAATAGCTTTCCAGGGTATACTAGCAACTTCACTAGAGTTACAGTGGCGTGCTGTACTCTCTTTGCAATCGAGAGATTTCATGTTTATCTCACATTGATGCAGCATTAACGTCATCAGGAGATTAGTGATACATCCATCCCGACATTCGGAAGATTAGTGATACATCCATCCCGGCAATATAATGAAGGATTGAGAGATTTAAAGTTTATCTCACATCAATTCCTCCATTAGGGCGTAAGGATATTTGCGCCCATAACCCCCACATACTCAATAGTATGCCCTCCAGGAGTTCCCGTAGGAAAACCTATTTCACCATCACCAATTACTGACGATGATGGATCTATGGTCAGGGCTCTACATGATAAGATTTCTCTTGATTAATTAAGTACATTACGATATTCTTTTAGCATCAGTCAGGTTTTCAAACATAAATTATTATAACAAATGCTACAAAGAATGAGTAATACTTTTATCAGTACTTGGAAAAGCTTTATAATACATTAGGATCTCAATCCCTTGTCACATCAGGGGTATTCTCATCCCTTAACATCTTATCATCATGATTATGAAATATGGGTATTCAAACCCTCAATTCATCAAGAACACTTGTTACCACTTATCAGGTAACTAACACCTTCAGGTCATCTGACCAAGGTAAACATGATACTTGCAATACAAGCATTTCGCATGGCTCTTAAAGCCCATTACTCTTTTGTTACCTGTAACATCCCTGACCTGGGTTATGAACTAACCCTAGGTGTTTTGCCTAAATGTGTAATAAATCCTTATGATTATCTGTTGGCATGTAATTAAGTTCCTAAGGAACATATATTCCTTTTTCTGTCCCTTTTGAATAATCATATAATAAGGAACACCTTTGTAATTAAATCAGCAAGATGTGAGTAAGGAGACCCTTATGTACATATGTACCTTAGTGATAAATTAATCTTCCTTGCCTCTAGTTCTTAGTTATAGAAGGAGTTTTACCTTAGAAAAGAAGAGGAGGGACGTGCCTAAAAGAAAGGAAGGACCTAGTTGTGAAAAGGAGGAGTAAGTTGTCCTTATGATGAAAATAACCCCAAAGGTACTTATACCCTTTCCTTTGCAATCAAAGGCAACGTTTTCCTTTCACTCTTCACTTATCTCTTGTTGTGGCCGACTAAGGAAGGAGATCAGGAGCTCAAGGAAATGACCAACCTGTTCTAAGGTAAAAGAACACCACCTTCTAGCTTGGATTCATGGAGGAAATCATGTTAAAAGAATGGATTGCTAGTTTTCTCACTTAGCTTTCTCGTTCTAGCCATCTTTTCCCAACCTTTCTTTGGAGAAAAACCCTTGGCCGACCTATGGAGCTCAAGACACCATTAAAGACTTGAAGCTTGGAAGCTTGGAGCTCAATGAACGACCTTAAGGCGGGTTTTATAATTCTAAACCTTTTGCTTTGTTATGCATACTTTTATTTGTGCAAATAATAGTTAGTTCTTCTTCTTCCCCATCCTTCTTTGCACTCTTGCAAGCTTTTTCGTGAAGAACAGACCTTGGTTTCAAGGTTGAAGACAAGGGGCATTAATACCTATGTTGGTCCTGATCCAACTTTACTAAACGATCTTGGACCAATAGGCCAAACGAGCCCACACTCGTTTCAATCCAAACAGGTTCAATAGGTCGGTTTGGCCAAACGGGTTCCAACCCATTTGAGGGCATTGACCAAGCGTTGACCGTTTGGGTTTTCTGTTCACAATTATGTAGGATAATGACCCACCAAATTTGAGGGGTTAACTCCAAAAGAATCGTAGGTTGAAGGTCAATCAATTAGGCAATCGAATTGAATTAAGTGCTGTTTTCTAAACTGGTTTATTTGAATCTTTGGCCAAACGGGTTCCAACCCGTTTGAAGGAGTTGAACAAGAGTTGACCGTTTGGGATTCCTGTTCATAATATATTGAATTTCATTTCTACCAAGAATCATGATCTAATTCCTAACCAATTAAGAGTTGAAGGCATTTCAACACCCTAACCCTAATCGGGTTAAATTTGCTGACTTTCATATAGATTTTGATGAGTGTTGGGTTGAAGGAACCAAACGAGTTCAAACCCATTTGGGGGTCCATCCAAAGGATCTCACACTCGTTTAGTGACAACCCAAGATCCTTTGAAGGTCTAGGGTTAAAGAAATGTGATGGTTTGAGGGTCCAATCACAAGATATTGATTAATTGATGAAAAGTGCTGATTTGTAATTTAATAAGGACTCAACCTTTATCAAAGAAACTTAATTTTTGGTCAAACTTTGGGCAAACGGTCTCAAGACCGTTTGGAGATCATCCAAACGATCTCAAGACCGTTTGGGCCAAGTTTGGGCCCATTTAGAGTTCAATTGATAGGTTCAACCTTATTTTGATTCATATTGTTGGAAATTGATGAGTAGCCGATTGGAAACCTTAATTGAGTTAGATTTAACCCTAATTGGCTTTCAATTGAGGATCACATTGGAGTCCAATTGATTGAGACTCATCCTAATTGACTCAATTTGTAAGTGGTTAACATGGCTTGGGCCAATTGAAGGCTTCAACTTAAGAAATCCTTTTCAATCATGACCTTTGTATCACCTTTCATATCCATGCGGTTTGGACCCAAACGAGTCCACACTCGTTTAGACCCAAATGAGTCCACACTCGTTTAGACCCAAATGAGTCCACACTCGTTTAGATCCAAATGAGTTCAACCCGTTTCATCTTAAATGGGTTCAACCCGTTTCCTCTTAAACGAGTTCAACTCGTTTCATCTTAAATGGGTTCACACCCGTTTCATCTTAAATGGGTTCACACACGTTTCAGCTCAGAGGGTCCACACCCGTTTAAGGTTCAAATGGGTTGAAGGTTGAAGGTTAAAACCCTAACCTAATTGAAGACTTTCAAGGATGATTATACTTAACCACTTGAGGGTATAAATGGTTCAATAATGATCCAATCTAAACCATAATGGTAACTTAATACATTAAGGAACTAAGTGACTAATGAAATGACCCATGATGATGATCAAAGGGTAAATTACCAAAATGCCCTTGAAAGGTTCAATTGAGTGATACCTTGTTTTAATCAAACCCTAATCACTCAATAGTGGTGATTTGGTCTATGTTAATCAAAGAGGACTTAATCCAACCAAATCTAGAGTGATGTAATCACCATCTACTAGTAAGAGGAGAGAGAAAGTACCAATTATGATGGAAAATCAAGTAAAATACCTTCAATATACTTGAATGTGCAAAGTTTAGGTATGATCCACTTATGTGAGATCATAGTAAACCCTAATTCTAGGTTGATGATATGTAATGTGAATAGTAAACCCTAATTCTAGGGTGATAACATGTAATATGAATAGTAAACCCTAATTGATGAAAACCAGGGAAACCTAGATATTGTATGAGTAGAGAGATACAACTTCTTTAGATAAGTTATTTACTGTTATCAGTTGATTTAACCATGCAGGTTCCTTTAAGAGGATGATCATATCCAGGTATGGATGATGATACTATATTCATTGAAAGCATGTTGTTAGCTTTATGAATAGTGATATATCTTGATGCCTTGTTAATAGCATCTTTTGAGATTGATAGGCTGTAAGAGCCATGAGTACCATCAAGGTCATGCTTTAAGAGATGATTTGTGATGAGAACATTGAGAAATGATAATTGAAGAGAGTTAGGCTTGTTACATTTAGTATTCTACTTTCATAGCTGCTGTTCTAATAATTGATGTTTGAGAACCTGTATGATATTAAAAGAATACCGAAATGTACCTAACTAATCAAGTATAAATATTCCATGTAGAGCCCTGATCATAGATCCATCATTGTCAGAGACCAAATGATGGTGAAACAGGTCTTCCTAAGGGAACTCTTGGAGCACATACTTTTGAGTATGTGGGGTATATGGATGTGTAAAACCTTACATCCTAGTGAATGAGTTGATGTAGATGTATCTTAAATCCATCAACCCTTTCACTATGTGTTTATGCCGGGGTGATGTAATACTAATCTCCCAAGGAACTCTTTCATACCGCATCGATGAGAGATAAACAAGAAATCTTTCGATGGCGAAGAGAGTACAAAATGCCACTGTGACTCTAATAGCGAAGTACCAGAATACCCTGGTTAGCTATAGTAGAAGAGACATTAGATGTCCTGCATGTTGATCCTCATACTGACTGAGGAAGATGAGGTCATAAGAATCTGGCTCTTTTGATGACCTATGTATGATACCGATGCGACTTAATAGTGATCAGTTGGAGTATGAGCGGTATACCTCATCTCCGCAGGGCATAATGATGTTTGTAAAACATAATCAACCGCGTAGCATATCTGCTTAAGTTGAACCACGAAATACATTGGTTGATGATACATTACTTAATATACATGTTTTTCATATTCCTTAAATGTTGTTATTCTAATTGATAACAATCTGCTGCTGATTACCGTAGAGATTTTATTGCCTATGTTATTCTTGGTTGCCATAATAAAGCTTCTGGCGGAGGATTATAACTCTCACTGGGACAATTATTTAAAATTGTCTCACCCCGTAGATTTCAACTTTTTATGTGGTCGTCGATGGCGAAGGAATCATTCTTCAGGTGACCAATATCAGCAGCAGCAGCATCAGGAGCAGCAGTAAATCTCAGGTGGAGATTCAGACTGCTGAGTTGTTTAGTTAGATAGCCAGTCCTATGTGTTCTCTGTACTCTCAGGTCCTTGGAGTCTTTTGGTCTGAGATTTTGGTTTTGAATTCTTGAGATTTTGTATCATGTTGTATATAATTACTCAAGAAGTAATTATCTGAGATGTAAACAGTTTATCTCCTTTTATGAAAGAAGTTTTTATAGATTCAAGCTCTTATCTCAAAAAGTTTTAATTTCCCATGATTTTTGTCTTCCGCTGTTAATCGAATCGTTTCCGCTAAGTTTATATCGTGGTTTTGGAGATAAGAGCCCACAATTAAGTGGTATCAGAGCTCTAGGTTCGCTGAGTCTACAGAGACATAGGACTTAGAGTGTCAAGTCTATCCTTAGTACTTCTTTCTTATCTAATAGAGTCTTCTGCTCCTCAGGAGAAGAAGATAATTAAGGATGTCAGGACCACAGGAGGAGTACGAGGCAGAAAGTAGTGTTGCTGCGCCCCAAGGAGGTGCAATGAACCTATAATAGAGCAACCTGTACCTGAGCCACCTTTGGAGCCACCTCAGTTCGACCCAGCTGACATGGGAAACCCAACTGTTCAAACTATGTTCGGGCAGTTTATGACTGCTATGACACACATCACCGACAGGATGCCCATGCCTGCACCTAGGGCACCTGCCCAGCCTGAAGGACAAGGTATCGGTAAGACGTTCGAGCGACTTCGTCGTGTCGGAGCAACCAAATACTTTGGAACAGCTGATCCTGCAGATGCCAATCTGTGGTTAACCGAGTTGGAGAAGGCTTTTAGAATCCTCAACATCCCTGAAGCTCAGAAAGTTAGACATGCTGTCTATCTTCTCAAGGGAAGTGCTGGTCACTGGTGGACAATGGAAGAACAGAAGAGGCCTGGAGTGGAGATCTCGTGGGAAGATTTTCGTCGGGAATTTATCAATAGATATTTTCCAAAGACCTTCCTAGACGAGAAGATCTCTCAGTTTGAGAGATTGAGGCAAGGCATGATGAACATTAGCGAGTATGAAGCTAAGTTCATTGAGTTGTTGCGATTTTGTCCGCACATGGCTGCCATAGAAGAAGAAAGAATCAGAAGGTTCAAGAAGGGTTTAAACGCCGACTTGACTACTCCCGTGTCTGCCCTAGAGAATCGGGAGGGGTTTTCTACCTTCGTTGAGTCAGTCCGAAGGATAGAGAAATCTGTAGTCGAGAAGAGACAAACCCATAAAAGATATCCGCAGTTCCAGGGTTCTTCATCTAGAGACTTCAAGAAGCCTAGATTCTCTGCACCTACACCTCCACCACCCAGAACTAATACTCAGACACAGTGGACACCGAGTAGAGGCAGGGGACGAAGCCTACCACTACAAGAGACTCACAGTTCAACATTAATGTCAGTTACAGGACCACCCAGACCACAACAACTGGAGAGGAGCTGTTACAACTGTGGGAAGGTGGGACATTTGATGAAGGACTGTCGATCTAGGCCTGTCAGTGTGACACAGCCTCCGAGACAGAGTCAACAGGGATCACAAAGAAGGCAATCTCAAGGAGCAACTCGAGGACGTGGACAAGCGTCTCAAGCTGGATCATCAGCACCACTTCAACACCAGGCGACAGCGAGGTTCTATGCTATGAACCCACCAGATGGAGTGGTCAATCCACGGGTAGTGACAGGTCAGATGGAACTTTTATATTCTGATATGTCCAAATCCTGTGTTGTATCTGTTCTGATTGACCCGGGTGCTACGCACTCCTTTGTCACTCGGAGAGTGATTCATAGCTGTAATATGACAATTAGTCATAGGGCAGATAGCTTGTTTTTGGAGACTCCGTTGAGTGGGTCTGCCATTTTGCAGGAGGTATGCTCTCCCTGCATCCTCTTCTTTTCTGATCATCGCATTCAAGTGGACCTTATACCACTTGATATGCAAGGATTTGATATAATCCTCGGGATGGATACCTTAGAAAGGTATCGAGTTGTCTTGGATTGTGAATCCAAACAGGCTGTGTTTGCTGATGATAGCAGCACATGGATCTTTCAAGGAGAGAGAAAGATTCTGCCCACCTGTCTTGTATCAGCTATGGTTGCTAACAAGCTGATGAGACAAGGATGTTATGCATTCCTGGCACATGTAGTAGATGTTACCAAAGAGAGTCCTAACCCTGTTGAAGTTCCTGTAGTCAGGGAATTTGAAGATGTATTTCCTGAAGAACTTCCAGGTGTGCCACCGCCTCGGGAAATTGATTTTGAAATCAATTTAATCCCAGATACACAACCTATAGCCCAAACACCGTATAGGATGGCGCCTGCTGAGATGGCAGAACTCAAGAAGCAGCTTCAAGAGTTGCTTGAGAAGGGTTTCATCCGACCGAGCACTTCACCCTGGGGTGCTCCAGTTTTGTTTGTTAAAAAGAAAGACGGGTCAATGCGGTTGTGCATTGATTACAGACAACTAAATAAAGTAACGATAAAGAATAAGTACCCGTTGCCGAGGATTGATGATCTTTTTGACCAGTTGCGTGGTGCAACAGTCTTCTCAAAGATAGACTTGAGGTCTGGATATCATCAACTCCGTATTAAGGATAGTGACATATCCAAGTCTGCCTTGTGGACACGATATGGTCACTATGAGTTCACGGTTATGTCGTTTGGACTAACCAATGCACCAGCTGCATTCATGGAACTCATGAATAGAGTTTTTCAACCTTTCCTTGATCAGTGTGTTGTAGTCTTCATAGATGACATTCTGATTTATAGTAAGGATGCTCAGCAGCATGAACAACATCTTCGACAGGCTCTAACTCTGCTAAGAAAACATAAGCTATATGCTAAGTTTAGCAAGTGTGAATTCTGGTTGCCGGAAGTATCTTTTCTTAGACATGTGATATCTACCTCAGGTATTCGTGTTGATCCTACAAAGGTAGAATCTGTTCTACAGTGGGAACAACCGAAGACACCAACGGAGATTCGAAGTTTCTTGGGATTAGCTGGTTATTATCGAAGGTTTATTAAGAATTTTAGTTCAATAGCCTTACCCTTAACCAAGTTAACCCGGAAAGATGTTCCTTTTACCTGGAGTGATAAGTGTCAACAGTCTTTTTAGCTGTTGAAGGAGATGTTGACAAGTGCACCTGTGCTTGTGTTACCTAAGCAAGGAAAAGGATACATAGTTTTCTGTGATGCCTCCAAGAATGGGCTCAGATGCGTGTTGATGCAGGATAAGCAAGTGATTTCTTTTGCTTCACGACAGCTTAAGAAACACGAAGAGAATTATCCGACACACGATCTGGAGTTAGCTGCTGTGGTTCATGCCCTGAAGATCTGGAGACATTATCTCTACGGAGAGACATTCCAGATTTTCACAGATCACAAAAATCTTAAGTATATCTTCTCTCAGCATGAGCTTAACATGAGGCAACATCGCTGGATGGAGTTAATCAAGGATTATGATTTTACAATAGATTACCATCCAGGAAAGGCCAATGTAGTTGCATATGCCTTGAGTAGGAAATCAGCAACATCATCCTCTGATAGGGCACAATTAAACTCTTTAGTATGCCCTAGGAGAAATATGCTTATCTCCTTAAGGCAAGACAATGTACAGATGAAGGTGTCATGGATTGCCGGGTTGTTGGCTAAGATGCATATCAAACCCACCCTAAGAGAGTAGATTAAGGAGGCACAACAAGTTGATGTTGCAGTTCAGCAGATCAGATCTGAGTATGGTGATGAGAAGCAAGAAGGTTTTCATGAATCAGATGATCAAGTGGCATGCTATCATGAGAGAATGATAGTGCCAGATGTAGATAACCTGAGGAAGTTAGTCCTGGAAGAAGCTCATTCTTCAATGTATGCTATGCATCCAGGAAGCACCAAGATGTATCGAAACTTGAAAGATATGTATTGGTGGCCTGGGATGAAGAAGGACGTAGCTGAGTTTGTTCTGAGGTGTCCAGTGTGTCAGCAAGTTAAAGCTGAACACCAGAAGCCTGCAGGAACAATGCAACCTTTACCCATACCACAGTGGAAGTGGGATCATGTAACCATGGACTTTGTTGTTGGTCTACCTAGAACAAACAAAGGACATGATTCCATTTGGGTGATTGTTGATAGGTTGACTAAGACAACGCATTTCTTACCTGTCAAAACAACCTATTCTGCTGAAAGGTTATCCCAGTTGTATGTTGAAGAGATAGTGCATTTGCACGGAGTTCCTGTCACCATAGTTTCTGACAGAGGTCCCCAGTTTACAAGTCGCTTTTGGGAGAAGCTACACAGAGCCTTAGGCACCAAGCTAAGGTTTAGTACGGCCTTTCATCCACAGACTGATGGACAGTCGGAAAGAACCATACAGACCTTGGAAGACCTATTGAGAGCATGTGTTCTCCAGTTTACCGGAAGTTGGGATCTACACCTAAGCTTGATAGAGTTTGCCTATAACAATAGCTATCAGCATAGTATTGATATGGCACCTTATGAAGCCTTGTATGGCAGACGTTGTAGATCACCCTTGTGTTGGTATGAGACTGGTGAGCATCAGTTGTTAGGACCTGATCTTGTGCAGCAAACTACAGGATAGATTAAGGTAATACAACAACAGATTAAGACTGCACATGATAGGCAGAAATCTTATGCTGACAAGCGTCGTAGACCTTTAGAGTTCCAAGTTGGAGATAGAGTATATCTCAAGGTCTCACCTTGGAAAGGAGTCCTTCGTTTTGGAAGGAAAGGGAAGTTAGCTCCTAGATTTATGGGGCCTTATCCAATCATTGAACGGGTTGGAAAGGTAGCTTATAAACTAGAGCTGCCACCAGAGTTACAAAGGTTACACCCTGTGTTTCACATTTCTATGCTAAGAAAATGTCACCCTGATACTGAGTCAGTTCTACAACCTATGGAGGTAGAATTGAATGATGATATATCTTATGAGGAAGGACTAGTGTCAATCCTTGATAATAGAATTAAAAAGCTAAAGAAGAAAGATATAAGCCTTGTGAAAGTCCTCTGGAACCACCGTGGTGTTGAAGAAGCCACTTGGGAACTAGAGGATGAGATGAGAAGGAAATACCCTGCTCTTTTCTCTTAATACGTTTTATCGATTTCGGGGACGAAATCCTTGTAAGGGGTGGATAATTTGTAACATCCCTGACCTGGGTTATGAACTAACCCTAGGTGTTTTACCTAAATGTGTAATAAATCCTTGTGATTATCTGTTGGCATGTAATTAAGTTCCTAAGGAACACATATTCCTTTTTCTGTCCCTTTTGAATAATCATATAATAAGGAACACCTTTGTAATTAAATCAGCAAGATGTGAGTAAGGAGACCCTTATGTACATATGTACCTTAGTGATAAGTTAATCTTCCTTGCCTTTAGTTCTTGGTTATAGAAGGAGTTTTACCTTAGAAAAGAAGAGGAGGGACGTGCCTAAAAGAAAGGAAGGACCTAGTTGTGAAAAGGAGGAGTAGGTTGTCCTTATGATGAAAATAACCCCAAAGGTACTTATACCCTTTCCTTTGCAATCAAAGGCAACGTTTTCCTTTCACTCTTCACTTATCTCTTGCTGTGGCCGACTAAGGAAGGAGATCAGGAGCTCAAGGAAATGACCAACCTGTTCTAAGGTAAAAGAACACCACCTTCTAGCTTGGATTCATGGAGGAAATCATGTTAAAAGAATGGATTGCTAGTTTTCTCACTTAGCTTTCTCGTTCTAGCCATCTTTTCCCAACCTTTCTTTGGAGAAAAACCCTTGGCCGACCTGTGGAGATCAAGACACCATTAAAGACTTGAAGCTTGGAAGCTTGGAGCTCAAGGAACGACCTTAAGGCGGGTTTTATAATTCTAAACCTTTTGCTTTGTTATGCATACTTTTATTCGTGCAAATAATAGTTAGTTCTTCTTCTTCCCCATCCTTCTTTGCACTCTTGCAAGCTTTTTCGTGAAGAACAGACCTTGGTTTCAAGGTTGAAGACAAGGGGAGTTAATACCTATGTTGGTCCTTATCCAACTTTACTAAACGATCTTGGACCAATAGGCCAAACGAGTCCACACTCGTTTCAATCCAAACGGGTTTGGTTTGGCCAAACGGGTTCCAACCCGTTTGAGGGCGTTGACCAAGCATTGACCGTTTGGGTTTTCTATTCAAAATTATGTAGGCTAATGACGCACCAAATTTGAGGGGTTAACTCCAAAGGAATCGTAGGTTAAAGGTCAATCAATTAGGCAATCGAATTAAATTAAGTGCTGTTTTCTAAACTGGTTTATTTGAATCTTTGGCCAAACGGGTTCCAACCCGTTTGAAGGAGTTGACCAAGTGTTGACCGTTTGGGATTCCTTTTCATAATATATTGAATTTCATTTCTACCAAGAATCATGATCTAATTCCTAACCAATTAAGAGTTGAAGGCATTTCAACACCCTAACCCTAATCGGGTTAAATTTGCTGACTTTCATATAGATTTTGATGAGTGTTGGGTTGAAGGAACCAAACGAGTTCAAACCCATTTGGGGGTTCATCCAAACGATCTCACACTCGTTTAGTGACAACCCAAGATCGTTTGAAGGTCTAGGGTTAAAGAAATGTGATGGTTTGAGGGTCCAATCATAAGATATTGATTAATTGATGAAAAGTGCTGATTTGTAATTTAATAAGGACTCAACCTTTATCAAATCAACTTAATTTTTGGTCAAACTTTGGGCAAACGGTCTCAAGACCGTTTGGAGATCATCCAAACGATCTCAAGACCGTTTGGGCCAAGTTTGGGCCCATTTAGAGTTCAATTGATAGGTTCAACCTTATTTTGATTCATATTGTTGGAAATTGATGAGTAGCCGATTGGAAACCTTAATTGAGTTAGATTTAACCCTAATTGGCTTTCAATTGAGGATCACATTGGAGTACAATTGATTGAGACTCATCCTAATTGACTCAATTTGTAAGTGGTTAACATGGCTTGGGCCAATTGAAGGCTTCAACTTAAGAAATCCTTTTCAATCATGACCTTTGTATCACCTTTCATATCCATGCGGTTTGGACCCAAACGAGTCCACACTCGTTTAGACCCAAACGAGTCCACACTCGTTTAGAACCAAACGAGTCCACACTCGTTTAGATCCAAACGAGTTCAACCCGTTTCATCTTAAATGGGTTCAACCCGTTTCATCTTAAACGAGTTCAACCCATTTCATCTTAAATGGGTTCACACCCGTTTCATCTTAAATGGGTTCACACCCGTTTCAGCTCAGAGGGTCCACACCCATTTAAGGTTCAAATGGGTTGAAGGTTGAAGGTTAAAACCCTAACCTAATTCAAGACTTTCAAGGATGATTATACTTAACCACTTGAGGGTATAAATCGTTCAATAATGATCCAATCTAAACCATAATGATAACTTAAGACATTAAGGAACTAAGTGACTAATGAAATGACCCATGATGATGATCAAAGGGTAAATTACCAAAATGCCCTTGAAAGGTTCAATTGAGTGATACCTTGTTTTAATCAAACCCTAATCACTCAATAGTGGTGATTTGGTCTATGTTAATCAAAGAGGACTTAATCCAACCAAATCTAGAGTGATGTAATCACCATCTACTAGTAAGAGGAGAGAGAAAGTACCAATTATGATGGAAACTCAAGTAAAATACCTTCAATATACTTGAATGTGCAAAGTTTAGGTATGATCCACTTATGTGAGATCATAGTAAACCCTAATTCTAGGGTGATGATATGTAATGTGAATAGTAAACCCTAATTCTAGGGTGATAACATGTAATATGAATAGTAAACCCTAATTGATGAAAACCAGGGAAACCTAGCTCTTGTATGAGTAGAGAGATACAACTTCTTTAGATAAGTTATTTACTGTTATCAGTTGATTTAACCATGCAGGTTCCTTTAAGAGGATGATCATATCCAGATAAGGATGATGATACTATATTCATTGAAAGCATGTTGTTAGCTTTATGAATAGTGATATATCTTGATGCCTTGTTAATAGCATCTTTTGAGATTGATAGGCTGTAAGAGCCATGAGTACCATCAAGGTCATGCTTTAAGAGATGATTTGTGATGAGAACATTGAGAAATGATAATTGAAGAGAGTTAGGCTTGTTACATTTAGTATTCTACTTTCATAGCTGCTGTTCTAATAATTGATGTTTGAGAACCTGTATGATATTAAAAGAATATCAAAATGTACTTAACTAATCAAGTATAATTATTCCATGTAGAGCCCTGATCATAGATCCATCATTGTCAGAGACCAAATGATGGTGAAACAGGTCTTCCTAAGGGAACTCCTGGAGCACATACTTTTGAGTATGTGGGGTATATGGATGTGTAAAACCTTACATCCTAGTGATTGAGTTGATGTAGATGTATCTTAAATCCATCAACCCTTTCACTATGTGTTTATGCCGGGGTGATGTAATACTAATCTCCCAAGGAACTCTTTCATACCGCATCGATGAGAGATAAACAAGAAATCTTTCTATGGCGAAGAGAGTACAGAATGCCACTGTGACTCTAATAGCGAAGTACCAGAATACCCTGGTAAGCTATAGTAGCATAGACATTAGATGTCCTGCATGTTGATCCTCATACTGACTGAGGAAGATGAGGTCATAAGAATCCGGCTCTTTTGATGACCTATGTAATATACCGATGCAACTTAATAGTGATCGGTTGGAGTATGAGCGGTATACCTCATCTCCGCAGGGCATAATGAAGTTTGTAAAACATAATCAACCGTGTAGCATATCTTCTTAAGTTGAACCACAAAATACATTGGTTGATGATACATTACTTAATATACATGTTTTTAATATCCCTTAAATGTTGTTATTCTAATTGATAACAATCTGCTGCTGATTACCGTAGAGCTTTTATTGCCTATGTTATTCTTGGTTGCCATAATAAAGCTTCTGGCGGAGGATTATAACTCTCGCTGGGACAATTATTTAAAATTGTCTCACCCCGTAGATTTCAACTTTTTAGGTGGTCGTCGATGGCGAAGGAATCATTCTTCAGGTGACCAATATCAGCAGCAGCAGCATCAGGAGCAGCAGTAAATCTCAGGTGGAGATTCAGACTGCTGAGTTGTTTAGTTAGATAGCCAGTCCTATGTGTTCTCTGTACTCTCAGGTCCTTGGAGTCTTTTGGTCTGAGATTTTGGTTTTGAATTCTTGAGATTTTGTATCATGTTGTATATAATTACTCAAGAAGTAATTATCTGAGATGTAAACAGTTTATCTCCTTTTATGAAAGAAGTTTTTATAGATTCAAGCTCTAATCTCGAAAAGTTTTAATTTCCCGTGATTTTTGTCTTCCGCTGTTAATCGAATCGTTTCCGCTAAGTTTTTATCGTGGTTTTGGAGATCAGAGCCCACATTACCTCTTATTAGGCAACAAAGCATATTATGGCTCACAAGGCCCATAAAACAATTTTGATAATAAAACATCATAGCTCATACTTGGCTATATTCAACACCTCATGATACCTGCATGATTAGTGCACATGGAAACTGTTATATCAATTACATATTAGCACTATGCAATGTAAGAGTAACATCACTATTCCCTTATTAGGGTTAAGATTTCCAAATTTCATATCAATTAGGGATATTCATCCCATTACCCAAAAATTAGGGTTATGGTCTGTCATCATATTACCCATCATTAGGGTTTCATGCATTATAACCCAAAAATAGGATTGCACATACCTTCACCCTATATTAGGGTAGGATTTCATATAGCATTACATCGCATCACCCTGAATTGAGTTTCATATCACATCTCTATATTAGCGTTTCACTTGACATCATCCTTGATTTGGGTTTCACATTACTTCTCTACATTAGGGTTTCACATGGCATCACCCTTAATTAGGATTTCACATATCATCACCCTTAATTAGGGTTTCACATATCATCACCCTTAATTAGGGTTTCACTTGACTTCACCCTTGATTAGGATTTCACATATCATCACCCTTAATTAGGGTTTCACATGTCATCACCCTTAATTAGGGTTTCACATGACTTCACCCTTGATTAGGATTACACATAGCATCACCCTTAATTAGGGTTTCACATGACATCACCCTTAATTAGGGTTTCACATGACTTCACCCTTGATTAGGATTACACATAGCATCACCCTTAATTAGGGTTTCACGTGACTTCACCCTTAATTAGGGTTTCACATGACATCACCCTTAATTAGGGTTTCACATGACTTCACCCTTGATTAGGGTTATACCATTACCCTAGATTAGGGTTTCATGTAGCATTGCCCTAAATTAGGGTTAGGGTTCATTAACCTTCTCAATTAGGGTTTCATGATATCTTTATAAAGGATCATACCCTAATTACATATCATATTCATGTTGAGAGTGTTGAGATTTAACCACTACATGATTATTATACATGTATGTATTTCCTCTCTCTCTCATCCTCTCTAGGATATTGATCACTTCAAACTTGATTAAATTAGGTCAACTCAACTTGAATGAAGGGTTGACATAGTGTATTAAGTCATTGCTAACATAAGCATCAAAAATTAACCACTCAAAAGGTACTAATCACTTAAGTACCTTGAAGGTACAACCATTGTAATTACCTTTGATAAACATCATCAACAATCATGGGGTTGATTGTACTTACAAGTTTTAAATCAATTAAACCTTCAAATGGTTTTGGGGTATTATACCTTCAAACGGTCTTGTGGTATTAGACCTTCAAACGGTCTTGAAGTATTTTGACCTTCAATCGGTCTTGATTAATTGTAAATTGAATCAACCCATTCGATTTTGAAACCGAATCAATCCATTCGATCTTGAAACCGAATCATCTATTCGGTCTTTGAAACTGAATCCTCCATTCGGTCTTGAAACCGAATCATCCATTCGGTCTTGAAACCAAATTCAATCTATTAGGTCTAGGGTTTGCAATCAATGGACCCTCCAACATTGAAACCATCCATCAATTGAAATATTGAAAGAACATTAGATTATAGCCCTTGGATCTCCAACCAACCACCACAATCAACCATTGACCTCCAAACGGTCTTAAGACCATTTGGTCTCAAATGGTCTTGAGACCGTTTGACCTCCAAACGGTCTTGAGACCGTTTGGGTTAAACAACCTTGAAATCAATTCCCTCAACTAGGGTTTCAATCAATTCAATCGATTAGGGCTTGTAATTGGTGGATCATACATACATGGAACCTTTTGAATTTCAATTAATTGGAACCATTGTAGTATCATATTTTACATCAGCAAATAACCTCAAATGGTTTTGAAGTTCAATCTACCCATTCGATCTTGAGATCCATTACCCATTCAGTTTTAAGCTCAATTACCCATTCAATCTTGAAGTCAATTACCCATTCAGTCTTGTACTAAATTACCCATTCGGTTTGAAGTAAATTACCCATTAGATCTTGGGTTCAATTGCCCATTCGGTCTTGAAACCGAATCAACTCATTCGATTTTAAAACCGAATTAGCTCAATCGGTTTTGAAAGCCGATTGCCCCTTCCTTTGTTGAGGTGTGTGCTTAAGATGACATCATAATCTTCAAGCTTCAAACCTTCGAAATCAGTTATGATTCTTATGGTGATTTCAATAATTAATCAAAAGGAAATCGAGAAAGAAGAAAGGTTCAACACATAGTAAATAAATTGCAAGAAATAATGACATTTAAGGGTTGAAGTTATATAACCCACCTTCAAAACTGAATCCAAGCTTCAAGCTTCACATCCTCAATGGTGAATGAAGCTTTTTTCAACTATCCAAGGTCTGTTCTCATGTCCTTGAGTGAAATGAATGGCTAAGGTTGAAGATTGAATGAAGAAAAGAAGAAATTCAACATTGAATTTCGATTTCCACCATGAAATCAAGGTTGAAGATGACTATGGATATTACTTACAGGTTGGGGCACGTCCTCCTGTTTCTCCTAAGCTCCTTTGTGCATGACCAAAGAAAGGAAAGAAAAAGGGATCGAAAAAGCCTTTCATGTGGGTTGAAAATGGGATGTTTATAAGGAAATTTCAATGAGAGAGAAAGTGATAATTAATTCCTTCAACTCCCAAAATTGGTGCCACATACTCCCCTCCATCCCTTGCATATGAAGCCATCTCCCCTACCCTGTAATTCCTCTTCATTACCCATGAATTAAAAGAAAGCAAATTAAGCACCTTAACCATTATAATAATAATATCCAAAACTGAGTGGATATTACTTTTCCTTTTACTAATGTGAGTGGGCTCTCCACTCACTTTAGATATTTCGTTGCCTTTTCAAGGCACAAGGACGTTCAAACTTATGAAAATTCAACTATCTCATTTTTGGTTGAAGGGCACTTCAATTAATATATATATATATATATATATATTTGCATTAAATTGAATTAGGGTTTCAATTATGCTTAAATCTTGATTATTTTAATATCAAGATTCTCTCTCCTCCAAAGTGATTCAAATGAGATGCCCCTCTCATTTTCTTTTCTCATCATGATGTCAAGAAACATGAGGGACTCTCTAGAGGTGGTATTTTGCATATTGAACCCTAGGTTTTGGGTAAATTGCATATTACACCAAAACTAGGTTTTAATGTACAAACATTGCTCAACAAGCTCTTTCTAGGTGCTCAGACTACCACAAGCCATACCTCTGCATCATTTTCATTCCTATGATGCTTCAACACTAGAGGAACATTTTACCATGTAACATTTGCAAGTTCACCCCTCAACTTGGGTAATTTGCACTTTAGTCCAAAACAGGCAAAACATTTATTTCAACATTATTAAAAAAGGACTAAAATGAAACATAAGTTCCTCTCGAGCCTTAATTACTTTTCAAAAGATAAGAGCAAGCATATAATTAACTTTATTAAACAAAACATATAGGGTTAAAGCATAACCCAGGTCAGGGATGTTAGAAATTTATCCAACCCTAACTAGGATTTCGTCCCCAAAATCATCAAGAGAAAAGAGAAGGGTACTTCCTCCTCATCTCTTCCTCTGGCTCCCACGTAGCTTCTTCAATGCCACGATGATGCCAGAGAACTTTCACAAGACATATGTCTTTCTTTTTCATCTTTTTAGTTCTTTTATCAAGGATCATCACAGGTCCTTCAACATATGATATATCATCATTTAATTCTACCTCCACAGGTTGCAAAACTAGTTCTGTGTCAGAATGACACTTTCTCAGCATGGAGATATGGAACACTGGATGCAACTTATGCAACTCAGGTGGCAACTCCAGCTTATAGGCTACCTTTCCAATATGTTCAATGATTGGATAAGGCCCCATAAATCTAGGAGCTAACTTCCCCTTCTTTCCAAATCTAAGAACACCTTTCCAAGGTGAGACCTTGAGATATACTCTGTCTCCAACTTGGAATTCTAAAGGTCTTCGTCATTTTTCGATGTACGACTTGTGTCTATCCTGTGCAGTCTTTAATTTTCATTGTATTACTTTAATCTTCTCTGTTGTCTGCTGTACAAGTTCAGGACTCAAAAGTTGATATTCTCCTGTTTCATACCAACATAAAGGATATCTACAACGTCTACCGTATAATGCTTCATATGGTGCCATATCAATACTGTGCTGATAGCTATTATTGTAAGCAAATTCTATCAAGCTCATATGTAGATCCCAACTTCCTACAAACTGAAGGCATATGCTCTAAGAAAATCCTCCAAGGTTTGTATGGTTCTCTCAGATTGTCCATTTGTTTGTGGGTGAAAGGCAGTACTAAACCTTAACTGCGTACCTAAAGCTTTATGTAGTCATTCCCAAAAATGACTCGTAAACTGGGAACCTCTATCAGAAACAATAGTAGCTAGAACCACGTGCAACCACACTATCTTATCTACATATATCTGTGCCAACTTCTTAGTAGTGTAGGTTGTTTTGACAGGAAGGAAATGTGTTGTCTTAGTAAACCTATCAACTATCACCCATATGGAATCATAACCTTTAGTTGTTCTATGCAATCCAACCACAAAGTCCATGGTCACATGATCCCATTTCCACTGCGGTATAGGCAAAGGTTGCATTGTTCCTGTGGGCTTCTGATGTTCATCTTTAACCTACTGACACACCAAACACCGCATAACAAACTCAGCAACATCTTTCTTCAATCTTGGCCACCATTATATATCCTTCAAGTTATGATACATTTTGGTACTCCCTGGATGCATCACATACATCGAAGAATGAGCTTCTTCCAAGAATAACTTCCTTAAGTCATTGGCATCAAGAACTACCATCCTACCATGGTAACAAACTACCTGATCCTCTGACTCATGAAATCCATCCCATTTCTCACTACCATACTCTGACCTGATCTGCTGTACTATAGCATCAACTTGCTGTGCTTCTTTAATCTACTGTCTCAAAGTAGGTTTTATGTGCATCTCAGCTAACAACCCGAATAACAATGATACCTTAAGCTGTATATTGTTTTGTCTCAAGGAGATGAGCATGTCTCTTTTAAAGCACACTAAGGAATTCAATTGTACTTTATATAAGGCTAGTCATGATGATTTCCTACTTAGTGCATCAACCACTATATTAGCCTTCCCTGGATGATAATCAATTGTATAATCGTAGTCCTTGATTAACTCCATCGAGCGGCATTGTCTCATATTCAACTCATGTTGTGAGAAGATATATTTTAGATTCTTATGGTCTGTGAAAATCTGAAATGTTTCTCCATAAAGATAATGTCTCTAGATTTTCAAAGCATGGACCACAACAACTAGTTCTAGATCATGTGTCAGATAATTCTCCTTGTGTTTCTTAAGCTGTAGAGAAGCAAAAGAAATCACTTGATTATCCTACATCAACACACATCCTAAACTATTCTTAGATGCATCATAGAAAACTATGTACCCCTTCCCTTGCTCAGGTAACACCAGCACAGGTGCAATTGTTAACCTTTCTTTCAACAACTGGAAAGAATGTTGACACTTTTCATTCTAGACAAAAGGAACCTCCTTCCTGGTCAACTTGGTTAGGGGTAAAGCTATAGAACTGAAGTTCTTAATGAACCTCCTATAATATCCTACCAGCCCTAGGAAACCGCGTATCTCCGTTGGTGTCTTTGGCTGTTCGCATTGCAGGACAGATTCTACCTTATTAGGATCAACACAGATACTTGAGGCAGATATTACATGTCCTAGAAAAGAAACTTCTAGTATCCAGAACTAACATTTGCTAAACTTAGCATACAACTTATGCTCTCTTAGCAAAATTAGAGCTTGACGGAGGTGCTGCTCATGTTGTTGAGCATCTCTACTATATACCAAGATGTCATCTATGAAGACTACTATAAACTGATCAAGAAAAGGTCAAAAGATTCTATTCATGAGTTCCATGAATGCAACTGGTGCATTAGTTAGTCCAAATGACATAACTATGAAATCATAGTGACCATACCTTGTCCTAAAGGCAGACTTAGGTATGTCACTCTCCTTGATACACAACTGATGGTATCACGACCTCAGATCTATCTTAGAAAAGATAGTTGCACCACACAACTGATCAAACAAGTCATCGATCTTTGGCGGAGGATACTTGTTCTTTATGGTTACTTTATTCAACTGTCTGTAATCAATGCATAACTGCATCGATCTGTCCTTTTTCTTAACAAAGAGAGCCTGAGCACCCCATGGTGAAGTACTCCGTCAGATAAAACCTTTCTCAAGCAACTCCTATAGTTGTTTCCTGAGCTCTGCCATCTCCGCAGGTGCCGTTCTATACAATGTTTGTGCTATAGGTTGCATGCCCGAGATTAGATTAATCTCAAAATCAATCTCTCAGGGCGGAGGTACACCTGGAAGTTCCTTAGGGAACACATCTTCAAACTCCCTAACTATCGAAACTTCAGAAAGATTAGAACTCTCTATCGTTTTATCTACCACATGTGCCAAGAATGCAAATCATCCTTGTCTCATTAGCTTCTCAGCTACCATAGCTGATACAAGACAGGTTGGAAGAATCTTTCTATCTCCTTGAAAGATCCATGTGTCACCATCATCAGTGAACACAACTTTCTTGGAATCACAATCCAAGACAACCTTATACTTTTCTAGGGTGTCCATTCCAAGAATTATATCAAACCCATGCATCTCAAGTGGTATGAGATCCGCATGAATGTGATGTTTAGAAAAGGAAAGAATATAGGGAGAACACAACTCCTGCAACACTGCAGATCCCATCAAAGGGGTTTCTAAAAACAAACTCTCTACCCTATGACCAACCATCATATTGCAGTCAAAAATCACTCCTCGAGTGATAAAGGAATGCGTAGCACCCGAATCAATTAAAACAGATACGAAGCAGGGTGAAGACATATCAGAATGAAATAGTTCCATCTGACCTATCACAACTCGAGGTTTGACTACTGCTTCGGGTTGATTCATTGCATAGAATCTCATCGTTGCTTGTTGTTAACCCTGTGCTCGGTTGTTGGGTGCCGACGATCCAGCTTGGGATGCTTGTCCACGTCCTCTGGCACCACTCAAGAACGGTCACCTCTGAGAGCCTTGCTGACTCTGCCTCTGAGGTTGAGTCACACTTGCTTCTCTGGCTCGACAATGTTTCATCAAATGCCCCGTCTTTCCGCATATAAAACAACCTCTATTCTCTGGCTGTGGCCTGGGTGGTTCTGTTACCGACATTTATACTGAGCTGTGGGCTCCTTTTGGTAGTAAACTACAGACTCTACCCCTACTCGACATCCATTGTATCTGGGTATTGAATCTTGGCAGTGCTATTGGTGCCGAAAACCTCAGTTTCTTAAAATTTTTGGACCCTTGTCCTTGGAACTGAGTATACGCCTTCTTACTCTTAGTCTAACGCTTCTCAATCACCGACCTTTCTATCCGTCTCGCAGACTCCACAAAGGTAGAGAACCTCTCCCTATTCTCTAAAGTAGACACATGAGTGGTCAAATCGGCGTTTAACCCCTTCTCAAAACACCAAATTCTCTCTTCATCAGCAGCTGCCATATGCGGACAGAACCATAAAAGCCCCATGAACTTAGCTTCATACTCACTAATGTTTATTGGTCCTTGCCTTAACCTCTCAAACTGAGAGATTTTCTCATCTAGAAATGTCTTAGGAAAGTATCTATTGACAAATTCCCGTCGGAATACTTCCCATCTGATCTCAACACCTAACCTCTTGCCCTCTTCTATTGTCCACCAATGGCCAGCACTCCCCTTCAGAAGGTACACTGCATGTCTAACCTTCTCATCTTCTGGGATATTAAGGATTATGAAGGCCTTTTCCATCTCGATTAGCCACATGTCAACATCTGCTGGGTCAGCTGTACCAGCATATTCTATAGCTCCAACCTGGCAAAGTCATTTAAAAGTCTTGCCGGTGCCCTATCCTTCATGGTGAGCTGGTGCCCTAGGTGCAGGTGGTGGCATCCTATCCTCCATATGCGTCATGGTTGCCATGAACTGCCCAAACAGAGCATGGAAGGCTGGGTTCTCCAATGCAGCTTGGTTAAGCTAGGGATGTTCAAGTTCTGGTTCATCCCTATTCTGATCCCTTGCACCTCTTCCTGGTGCAACAACACTACTCTCAACAACATGTTCTTCGTGTAATCCAGACATCTTTAAGTTCTTCTCCTCCTCCTATATGAGTAGAAGACAATATCAGATTACTGGAAGACACTAGAACAGACTCAACAACCTTAATCCTATGTCTCTGTAGACTCAGTGAACCTAGAGCTCTGATACCACTAATTTGTGGTGAAGCGTTCAAACAAAGTGTTATTAACTAAGCAGAAGCAAACATCAACAGTGAAATTACTGAAAATCACTAAAAACTAAAACCATTTTCAAAGAGATCCAAACAAGGGAAAGCTCTTTTATCAAGAACCATTGTACTTTATTTACATCCTGGTTCATAAGTACATATTCTGTACCGTCTCTTCTCAAAGATTACAAGCATTGACTGCCTTGATAAAACTATACATAGACAACATAAGAACCTCGAGGCATCAAGCCAAAATCTCAGATCGATTCATTAAAGTACTAACTACTGACTCCGAGGACCTGAGAGTACAGAGACGACACATTGGACTCTCTACTCAAAACATGACAGCCAGTGTCTCCACCTAGAATATCACTACTGTCCCTGTTGTTGCTGCTGCTGCTCTTCCCCTACAGTAGGATTTCTGCCTCTTCTTTTGTGTCTACCTAAAAAGTTGGATCCCACGGGGGTGAGACAATTGAAATTGCCTCAGCGAGAGATATAACTCTCTGCCAGAAATATTATTATTGCAATTAATGGAATAAAACTGAGTAGAGGAATCATAAGTATTCAACAACAGATAAATCAATTATCTATGCATATTAGAGTATTGTTCTTCTTCAAAGTATTTCAGCTTGTAACTTGATAAAGAAGTATGTCATTTATCCAATAAGGAATATGAAGAACATGTATAACATTTATCAATTTATAACATACTAAGCAAGGTAACATCAACCAGTGATTCTCGTATTTCAACCTTAAGTAAATACACTACACGGCTGATTACATTTTACAATCATACTTAAGACCTGAGGAGATGAGGTATACCACTCATACTCCAACCGACCATTGCAAAATTGAAATCGATACCATACATAGGTCAATGGAAGAGCCGGATTCCCATGACCTCATCTTCCTCAGTCAGTGTGAGGACCAAATGCAGGACATCTTATGTCTCTACTAAATAGCTTTCCAGGGTATACTGGAAACTTCGCTATAGAGTTACAATGGCATGCTGTACTCTCATCGCAATTGAGAGACTTCATGTTTATCTCACATCGATCCGGTATTAACATCATCGGGAGATTAGTGATACATCCATCCCGACATTCGGGAGATTAGTGATACATCCATCCCGACATATATAATGAAGGATTTAGAGATTTAAAGTTTATCTCACATCAATTCCTCCATTAGGGTGTAAGGATATTCACACCCATAACCCCCACATACTCAATAGTATGCCCTCCAGGAGTTCCCGTAGGAAAACCTATTTCACCATCACCAATTACTGACGATGATGGATCTATGGTCAGGGCTCTACATGATAAGATTTCTCTTGATTAATTAAGTACATTACTATATTCTTTTAGCATCAATCAGGTTTTCAAACATAAATTATTATAACAAATGCTACAAAGAATGAGTAATACTTTTATCAGTACTTGGAAAAGCTTTATAAAACATTAGAATCTCAATCCCTTGTCACATCAGGGGTATTCTCATCCCTTAACATCTTATCATCATGATTATGAAATATGAGTATTCAAACCCTCAATTCATCAAGAACACTTGTTACCACTTATCAGGTAACTAACACATTCAGGTCATCTGACCAAGGTAAACATGATACTTGCAATATAGGCATTTCACATGGCTCTTAAAGCCCATTACTCTTTTGTTACCTCTTATTAGGCGACAAAGCATATTATGTCTCACAAGGCCCATAAAATAATTTTGATAATTAAAAATTCATAGCTCATACCAGGCTATATTCAACACCTCATGATACCTGCATGATTAGTGCACATGACAACAGTTATATCAATTACATATCAGCACTATGCAATGTAAGAGTAGCATCACTATTCCCTTATTAGGGTTAAGATTTCCAAATTTCATATCAATTAGGATATTCATCCCATTACCCAAAAATTAGGGTTATGGTCTATCATCATATTACCCATCATTAGGGTTTCATGCATTATAACCCAAAATTAGGATTTCACATACCTTCACCCTATATTAGGGTAGGATTTCATATAGCATTACATAGCATCACCATAAATTGAGTTTCATATCACATCTCTGTATTAGGGTTTCACTTGACATCATCCTTGATTTGGGTTTCACATTACTTCTCTGCATTAGGGTTTCACATGGCATCACCCTTAATTAGGATTTCACATATCATCACCCTTAATTAGGGTTTCACATATCATCACCCTTAATTAGGGTTTCACATGACTTCACCCTTGATTAGGATTTCACATATCATCACCCTTAATTAGGGTTTCACATGTCATCACCCTTAATTAGGGTTTCACATGACTTCACCCTTGATTAGGATTACACATAGCAGCACCCTTAATTAGGGTTTCACATGACTTCACCCTTAATTAGGGTTTCACATGACATCACCCTTAATTAGGGTTTCACATGACTTGCACCCTTGATTAGGATTACACATAGCATCACCCTTAATTAGGGTTTCACGTGACTTCACCCTTAATTAGGGTTTCACATGACATCACCCTTAATTATGGTTTCACATGACTTCACCCTTGATTAGGGTTATACCATTACCCTAGATTAGGGTTTCATGTAGCATTGCCCTAAATTAGGGTTTCATGATCTCTTTATAAAGGATCATACCCTAATTAAATATCATATTCATGTTGAGAGTGTTGAGATTTAACCATTACATGATTATTATACATGTATGGATTTCCTCTCTCTCATCCTCTCTAGGATGTTGATCACTTCAAACTTGATTAAATTAGGTCAACTCAACTTGAATGAAGGGTTGACATAGTGTATTAAGTCATTGCTTCCATAAGCATAAAAAATTAACCACTCAAAAGGTACTAATCACTTAAGTACCTTGAAGGTACAACCATTGTAATTACCTTTGATAAACATCATCAACAATCATGGGGTTGATTGTACTTACAAGTTTTAAATCAATTAAACCTTCAAACGGTCTTGGGGTATTAGACCTTCAAACAGTCTTGAAGTATTTTGACCTTCAGTCGGTCTTGATTAATTGTAAATCGAATCAACCCATTCAGTTTTGAAACCGAATCAATCCATTCAGTTTTGAAACCGAATCATCCATTCAGTTTTAAAACCGAATCATCCATTTGGTCTTTGAAACCAAATCCTCCATTCGGTCTTGAAATCGAATAATCCATTCGGTCTTGAAACCGAATTCAATCTATTAGGTCTAGGGTTTGCAATCAATGGACCGTCCAACATTGAAACCATCCATCAATTGAACTATTGAAAGCACATTAGATTGTAGCCCTTGGATCTCCAACCAACCACCACAATCAACCATTGAACTCCAAACGGTCTTAAGACCATTTGGTCTCAAACAGTCTTGAGACCGTTTGACCTCCAAACGGTCTTGAGTCCGTTTGGGTTAAACAACCTTGAAATCAATTCCCTCAACTAGGGTTTCAATCAATTCAATCGATTAGGGCTTGCAATTGGTGGATCATGCATACATGGAACCTTTTGAATTTAAATTAATTGGAACCATTGGATTATCATATTTCACATAAGCAATTAACCTCAAATGGTTATGAAGTTCAATCTACCCATTCAATCTTGAGATCTATTACCCATTCGGTTTTAAGCTCAATTACCCATTCAATCTTGAAGTCAATTACCCACTCAGTCTTGTACTAAATTACCCATTCAGTTTGAAGTAAATTACCCATTCGATCTTGGGTTCAATTTCCCATTCGGTCTTGGGTTCAATTGCCCATTCGGTCTTGGGTTCAATTGCCCATTCAGTCTTGGGATCAATTTCCCATTCGGTCTTGAAGCCGAATCAACTCATTTGGTTTTGAAACCAAATTACCTCAATCAGTTTTGAAAACCGATTGCCCCTTCCTTTGTTGAGGTGTGTGCTTAAGATGACATCATCATATTCAAGCTTCAAACCTTTGAAATCATTTATGATTCTTATGATGATTTCAACAATTAATCAAAAGGAAACCGAGAAAGAAGAAAGGTTCAACACATAGTAAATCAATTGCAAGCAATAATGACATTTAAGGGTTCAAGTTATATAACCCGCCTTCAAAGCTGAATCCAAGCTTCAAGCTTCACATCCTCAATGGTGGATGAAGCTTTTTTCAACTGTCCAAGGTCCATTCTCAAGTCTTTGAGTGAAATGAATGGCTAAGGTTGAAGATTGAATGAAGTAAAGAAGAAATTGAACATTGAATTTCGATTTCCACCATGAAATCAAGGTTGAAGATGACTATGGAGATTACCTACAGGTTGGGGCACGTCCTCCTGTTGCTCCTAAGCTCCTTTGTGCACTACCAAAGAAAGGAAAGAAAAAGGGATCGAAAAAGCCTTTCATGTGGGTTGAAAATGGGATGTTTATAAGGAAATTTCAATGAGAGAGAAAGTGATAATTAATTCCTTCAACTCCCAAAATTGGTGCCACATACTCCCCTCCATCCCTTGCATACGAAGCCATCTCCCACACCTTGTAATTCCTCTTCATTATCCATGAATTAAAAGAAAGCAAATTAAGCACCTTAACCATTATAATAATAATATCCAAAATTGAGTGGATATTACTTTTCCTATTACTAATGTGAGTGGGCTCTCCACTCACTTTAGATATTTCATTGCATTTGCAAGGCACAAGGACGTTCACACTTATGCAAATTCAACCATATAAATTTTGGTTGAAGGGCACTTCAATTAATATATTTATTTTTGCATTAAATTGAATTAGGGTTTCCATAATGCTTAAATCTTGATTATTTTAATATCAAGATTCTCTCTCCTCCAAAGTGATTCAAATGAGACACCACTCTCATTTTATTTTCTCTTAATGATGCCAAGAAACATGAGGGACTCTCTAGAGGTGGTATTTTACATATTGAACCCTAGATTTTGGATAAATTGCATATTACACCAAAACTAGGTTTTAATGCACAATCATTGCTCAACAAGCTCTTTCTTGGTGCTCAGACTACCACAAGCCATACCTCTACATCATTTTCATTCTTATGATGCTTCAACACTAGAGGAACATTTTAACATGTAACATTTGCAAGTTAACACCTCAACTTGGGTAATTTGTACTTTAGTCCAAAATAGGCAAAACATTTATTTCAACATTATTAAAAAAGGACTAAAATGAAACATAAGTTCCTCTTGAGCCTTAATTACTTTTCAAAAGATAAGAGCAAGCATATAATTAACTTTATTAAACAAAACATCTAGGGTTAAAGCATAACCCAGGTTAGGGATGTTACATTAAGTATCAGGATCATGAGTTCTCTAAAAAGTTTATCCTCCTTGACATTAACAACTTTGATGTGATCATCGGTATGGATTGACTCTATACTTATAGGGAAAATATCCATTATAGGGAAAAGAAAATAATAATAAAGAGACCAGGTCCCCCACCGTTCACCATTAGAGGTAGGAAGGATGCTACCACTAGCCTGTTTGTGTCAGCCTCGAAGGCAGAACAAATGATAACCAAGGCTTTCCAAGCTTTCCTAGCAGTCGTTACTGAGCCAGAACCTAAGGTGCAGTCCTTAGAGGAAGATAGGTAGTCAGGGAATATGCAGATGTGTTCCCAAATGATTTGCCTAGGATTCCTCCTGAGAGAGAGCTAGAATTTTTGATAGTGCTAGCTCCCAGGACAAACCCTATTTTGAGAGCACCTTATAGGATGTCCCCTGCTAAGTTACTTGAGTTGAAGAAACAACTATAGGAACTTCTAGACAAATGTTTTATCAGACCTAATACATCACCATGGGGAGCACCAGTCCTCTTTGTGAAGAGGAAGGATGGGTTGCTCAGAATATGCATAGACTGTCGAATGATCAAACATGATAGCATTAAGAACACATATCCTTTACCCCGTATAGATGACCTATTTGACTAGCTGAAGTCAAATCAAATCATTTCAAAGATTGACCTGAGGTTTGGGTACCACCAGCTATGAGTCAAGAGTGAGGGCATCCTGAAGACCACTTTTCAAACCCATTATGGCCCCCACAAGTTTGTGGTTATGCCTTTTGGGTTGTCCAATGCCCTGAGTGTGGTTATGAATCTCATGAACAATGTTTTCCACTCTTTCCTTGACTCTTTTGTCATAGTGTTTGTAGATGACATCCTGGTTTATTTCGATGACCTAGAGCAACACCATGACCACCTAGATAGAGTCCTTGATATCTTGAGAAAGTAGAAGTTCTATGAGAAATTCTCAAAGTGCAAGTTTTGGATAGATTGTGTCATGTTCCTTGGACACATCATATCCGAAGGGACCATCTCAGTGGATACAACTAAAGTGTCGGACATCCAAGATTGGCCAGCACCTAAGAACTCTTTAGAGACCTGCAACTTTCTAGTATTGGCCAGATATTATCGACGCTTCATAAAAGGTTTCTCAAAGACTGCTTTGCCACTCAACAAGATCACTTGAAAGGATGAGAAGTTTGTGTGGTCATACTTATGTGAATCTCAATTCCAAGGGTGAAGGAGAAGTTAACTACAACTCTGGTGTTGACTCTACCATCTAGTAACAAAGGTTTTATGATCTTCATCGACGCATCGAAGATGGGGCTTGGCTGTGTGCTAGAGAAAAATAGACATGTTGTTACTTATGCCTCCAGACAGATCAAACGTAATGAAGCGAACTACCCGACACATGATTTGGAGTTGGATACAATTATACATGCCCTAAAGATTTGGCGACACTATCTATATTGAGCCACCTTTGGAATCTTCACCGACCACAAGAGCCTGAAGTATCTCCTGACTTAGAGGGACCTAAATATGAGATAGAGATGATGGATGGAATATATGAAAGACTATGATTTCACCATCACCTATCACTCTGGAAAGGCAAATGTTGTCCCAGATGTTCTTAGCAGGAAACAACTCAGGTGTGCAGCTTGATGAATGCATATTCATCTCTTATTTTTGATTCATTTAGAATAATTAATTAGGACTTTTTTGTTAATTTTAGCTAATTGAAAAATAAATAGAACTTTCATCTTCTTGATATACTTTTTCTGAATTCTTATGATATTTTTCTTAATTTTCAGGAATGATTAAAGTAATTAAATCGAGAAAATAAAAGATGAAGATATGATGCTTTTCAAATATTCCCGTAGTGCTTGTGATACTCGTCACCAAAATAGTCATATCTTTTGCGTCTAAAGGAGTAATTTTAAGATAAATTATGGAATGAAAAGAAAATTTTATTGTCTACAAAAAAGATATATTTTGCGGTAATTTTGGGGTTTATTTAGCTACACAATTAACCAGTGAAAGTAGCCTTACGTTTTCCCGCAGAGTCTGATTTCAGTATATACCTTTCACCAAAATTGGTATAACTCCCACATCCCAAGGAAGAATTTATTGTGAAAGTATGCATTAGAAAGATAATTTAATTATATATAGGAAAAATATATTTTCGGACCACTTTCGATTTTTTGACTGGACCAAAAGTAAGCTCAAATTTTCTGTTACGGGAAATTACTGCAGAAAGAATGTAAAACAAGCAATTGTTTCCTCTATTGATTAGATCCAAAAAGTTAGCAGCCGCCGCCGGCCATTTATTTTACCCTAAACCTAATATATATCCCCCCTCCTTCTACTATAAAAGGAGGGACACTTCCTCCTCATTGGGGCATTTCTTTTGCACCGGAATTCTGAGCATCTTATTTCTTGTATTCTTCTTCTACTTCTGCCATAAAGTAAATTTTCTTGAAGCATTGTTCTTTCTTATTTTGTTCTTGGCACTTTCATTCCGCTTTAGTTCTAGATCTTCATTTCTCCATTCTTTAGTTTTGGAGCAAGGAATTAAGAACCTGGCCGTTTCATTGTCTCTAGCATAAGGATTAACTTCCTAATTTTGGGCTAGACTATGACCAAAGTACTTTCTTCCTCCGTCTCCCCCTTCTCCTCAATCATGAGCGAGTAGTTCCATATCGAGGCAAGGGGAATAACCCCTTATCAATGGTTTGATCGAATCAGATTTAATCGACTTATTTAGATGGCGATTGGTTTATTAAATCGATAATCTAGTGAAATAATTACTCGTTAGATGTATATGTTAACCCAGATGGAAATGACCATGGAAATCTGGGTTTAGAATGATTAAACCAATTCACATAAAGGTTCTGATATGACCATGGATTCATCTCTTTTCGGATGACGAACTAGGAAACATGAGCACCAGGACCAATGAGCTCATGTGAAGTTCATCTTTTGTGTTTCTTTTGTGATTCACATGCTGTCATCTATTTATTGATTAATAATTAATTCATGTTTTTACCATGGCTAAGTTGGTGAAAACCCCTAAAGCCTCGATTCTTCCCCTTTGATTTCAACCGTCGATTTTCTTGTTTACTCTAGTTTTTAGTATTTTAATTCATAATTGCTATTTGTGCTAACAATAATTTTTGTTTACCTTTTACAGAGCAAATAAAATTTTGTTTAAGTGCAATTTCAGTTTTAGCATTTTCTTTCTTGTTTTAGTGTAATCAACCAAACGCCCATTCTGACTTTTACTTTCTATTTTAAATATGAAAATACCAAAAACAAATAAAATAAGTTCTTCAAATAATTGTGTTTTTAAGAAACAATCTTCAAAAGTTGTCCTTTGGGATTCGACCCTTTCTATACTAGCCTTAACCGGAGAGTTAAAAGGATTAAACTCTAGGATTAATAATCTTAGTGATTGGTGTGTTAATCGACACATATCAATTTGGCGCCGTCGTCGAGGACAATAGATTTGTTTCTTCGAACCCCAAAATTTTTTTTGAAAAACTTTTTTCCCCTTTTTATGCCTTCCGAGTAACATTCCAGAAGTGCTATTCCTCCTTCTGCCGAGTTTCCATTCCGACAGTCCATTTTTTCTGCACACGATTAACTGCTTCATTTGTGCATGCGACGCTCGCTGAACGCCAATTCCGCGGTGCGATTTTTTATTTTGGAACCAGAGAGGCTAAGTATGATTTTAATAGATGATGATGACGATGATTATATCATCTTCAATCAAGTAGAACCAACTCCAATACCTAAAGCCCCACCAATCACTTCCATTGTGGATGTTAATCTAGTTGATCCTAATGGCCAATCTACTTCATTGGAACCCTTTCTTTATAATGAACTACCACCCTTAGAAGAAGTCCAATGTGATATAGCTGAGATTCCACACAACCTTGATCAGGAGATGGATTGGTGTTTTAAAGAAATTTAGGATGCTGCAAATGAAGAACTTTGTTTTGCTGGGGCCGCAGCTGTATGGGGCCCTAACTATCCATATAAGTCAGAAAATGAGTGGATGGAGGCCTATGTTGATAAATTCATGAATCAAGAATCTTTTAACAAAAAGGTTAAAGACTGGTGGGCTCAAAGAACATCCCAAAAACCTAAGACTCCACCACCCTTCTCAGTTGTAGGCCCATATTTAGAGGTTTGCAATAATCATCCCATTTTGATTGAGCCTATTGTGTCAATGTACCATCACCTCCCCAACATGCACTGATGGATTCTTTTGAAAGGCTTCCTCATCAAGAGCACTATGACCTCACTCAACTACCTCTTTTTCCACATCTGGTTGAACCTGATGAGGTGATTCTACCACCGCAAGAACCTTACATTACACCGTTATATTGTGAGGTGATCCCTTTTGAGCCCATTGAGTTGGACACATGTCCTATAAAGGAATCAGATCTCCCCTTCAGCATAGTAAAGGATCCAATTGATTCCATAGACATCAATGTTGATGAGATCTTTTATGAAGAAGAGATGGAGAACTCTCCAATCGACAAAAAGATACTCGAGCCAGATTCTCCATTTGATCTTCCACATCCGACACTATATTTGTTACCCAACTAGCACCTGCCAATCTCCCCCAATCCACATTCATCTCCAACACTACTTTCACTACTGAAGGAAGATATGTGGATCCTACTCGAAGGACTACGAGGTGATACACAACATCATTAAGAAAACCTTTTTAGGCTTCCGCGACTACCCATCCATTGGGTGTACCATGAAGCTCCTCTATTCAAAACCCCAGCCATCATCGACATTCCCTTTAGATGGACATATTTTGAGCTACTAGGACCTCTTGGTGAACCCAACAAATTTCTTCCCTCCATCTCGGGTTTGGGTTTTTCTCGGGACGAGCAAAAATCTAAGTCTGGGGTGTTAGTGGTGGTATGATTCTATTCCACCCCCTTATCTTTTTATTCTTGCATTATTTCCATTTTTTTGGTTTTGCATATAGTTGCTTTGTTCATGGCCATTATCTAGTCGGCCATATTTTTATTTCTTTTGTTGCAAATTGGTCCATATCTAGTCAGCCTTGATACGATCATTTGTCAAAATACTCCCCTTAATGATGTAACTACCTTGCAACTAAATTTTGAAACTTTCATGACTAGAAATCCTCATGTCACTTAGGACCTCAAATAATAATCACTCCTTGGAAAAGATGGCAAGCCATAGAGGACTGATAGGATTCAAGAGTGATGCTTTCTTATCATGTACAACTTGTATAAATTTTCTTGATTTTTCACATGATTCAGTAATAGTTGAACCAATGCATGGTACTCTAAAAAAAAGAGATGAAAAAAGTTGCATAAGAACAACCTCTTCTACTCTTCTTCCACCACTTCTAAATCATTCCATTCATCAAAAAGAAAAAAAGCCAATAGTGCCCAAAACGCTAAGTTTGGGGTGACACCCCTTCCCCCTCTTCTGCTTCTTCCATACCCACACAATTGGGTGTATCACCAAAAATTAAAGAAAAAAATGCGGTCAATGTAACTGCATGTCCACTAAATAAAAATGTCTCGAGTCAAATAGAGGAGAGACTGTTCTTCTTCCATACCTCCTTCATTCCAATTTTCTACACAGGGGAAAACTACAAAAACCCCAACCATCCAAAATCAGCCCTGTTCTTGTGTAAAACTTAAAAAAAAAATTTGGAGTACCAAATGCAAAGGTGAAATGAAAATCTACTTCATTGCAAGTCTTGAATAATTGCAAGTTTATGAAGTAGGAAATATAAAAGTCACTTTTCGTGAATTCAGGAAGTCAGGGTCGCTTGGCCATATTTTGGTGGAAGGAATCAAGTGGTTATTAGGAAAGTGAGGATGATAGGTTGAGAGTATGTCTTGAAAGTATTTCTTGATTTTAATGTTTCTCGGGTGAGCAAAGTTTAAGTTTGGGGTATTTTGATGAATGCATATTCATCTCTTATTTTTGCTTCATTTAGAATAATTAATTAGGACTTTTTTTGTTAATTTTAGCTAATTCAAAAATAAATAGCACTTTCATCTTCTTGATATACTTTTCCTAAATTCTTATGATATTTTTCTTAATTTTTAGGAATTATTTAAGTAATTAAATCGAGAAAATAAAAGATGAAGATATGAGGCTTTTCAAATATTCCCGCAGTGCCTGAGATACTCGTCATCAAAATAGCCATATCTTTTGCGTCTAAAGGCATAATTTAAGATAAAGTATGAAATGAAAAGAGAATTTTATTGGATAGAAAAAAGACATATTTTGCAGCAATTTTGGTATTTATTTGGCTGCACAATTAACCAGTGAAAGTAGCCTTACGTTTTCCCGCAAAGTCTGATTTCAGTATATACCTTTCACCAAAATTGGTATAACTCCCACATCCCAAGGAGGAATTTATTGTGCAAGTATGAGTTGGAAAGATAATTCAATTATATACATGAAAAATATATTTTCGGACCGTTTATGAATTTTTGACTGGCCTAAAAATACGCTCGAAACCGCTGTTATGGGAAATTACTGCAGAAAGAATGTAAAACAAGCAATTGTTTCCTCTATTGATTAGATCCAGAAAGTTAGCAGCCGCCGCCGACCATTTCTTTTACCCTAAACTTAATGTATATCCCCCCGCATTCTCCTATAAAAGGAGAGGCACTTCCTCCTTATTGGGGCATCTCTTTTGCACCGGAATTCTGAGCATCTTATTTCTTGTATTCTTCTTCTAGTTCTGCAATAAAGTAAATTTTCTTGAAGCATTGTTCTTTCTTATTTTGTTCTTGGCACTTTCATTCCACTTTAGTTCTAGATCTTATTTTCTCCTTTCTTTAATTTTGGAGCAAGGAATTAAGAACCTGGCCATTTTATTGTCTCTAGTATAAGGATTAACTTCCTAATTTTGGGCTAGACTATGGCCAAAGAACTTTCTTCCTCTGTCTCCCCCTTCTCCTCAATCATGAGTGAGTAGTTCCATATCGAGGCAAGGGGAATAACCCCTTAGCCATGGTTTGATCGAATCGACTTTAATCGACTTCTTTAGATGGCGATTGGTTTATTAAATCGATAATCTAGCAAAGTAATTACTCGTTAGATGTATATGTTAACCTGGATGGAAATGACCATGGAAATCCGAATTTAGAACGATTAAACCAATTCACATAGAGATTCTGATGTGACGGCGGATTTATCTCTTTTCAAATGATGAACTAGGAAACATGAGCACCAAGACCAATGAGCTCATGTGGAGTTCATCTTTTGTGTTTCTTTTGTGATTCACATGTCGTCGTCTATTTATCGATTAGTAATTAATTTGTGTTTTTACCATGGCTAAGGTGGTGAAAACCACCAAAGCCTCGATTCTTCCCCTTTGATTTCAACCGTCGATTTTCTTGTTTACTCTAGTTTTTAGTCTTTTAATTCATAATTGCTTTTTGTGCTAACAACAATTTTTGTTTACCTTTAACAGGGCAAATAATATTTTGTTTAAGTGCAATTTTAATTTTAGCATTTTCTTTCTTGTTTTAGTGTAATCAACCAAACACCCATTCCAAATTTTACTTTCCGTTTTAAATCTAAAAATACCAAAAACAAATAAAATAAGTTCTTCAAATAATTGGGTTTTTAAGAAACAATCTTCAAAAGTTGTCCTTTGGGATTCGACCCTTTCTGTACTAGCCTGAACCGGAGAGTTAAAAGGATTAAAATCTAGGATTAACAATCTTAGTGATTGGTGTGTTAAGAGACGCATATCACAACTGTCTTGTCTAGCCAGTAGAGAGGTCTGGAACAATTTTCTTGGTGGACTCCACATCTGCTAGAAGATTAGATCTGAGTGACTAATACCCAGATTAAACTAAACCTGTTGACTGAGTTGGTAGATGCCCAGTTTGCTAGCCCAGAGCTTGACAAGATGAAAGGTTTGTGATGCGATGATTTTGAGTCGCATTTATAGACTTGTTTGATATGTGTTTTATGCATTTATTAGTCATTTTTATGGTTAATGTTGCATAATTCATTCATTTTGGTCTATGCTACTTCTTTATGTCAAATTCCCTTTATTTAAGCATTTTGAGTAATAATTATCGAAAGAATATATTTTGTGTGAATTTATGTGGTTCCGTGTGTTAATTTCAGGAAAAAAAAGTATCTGCTGCCGTCGATACCATCGACGGTGGTCGATACCATCGACCGGACCACAGGCTACCAGCCACAAGGGCCAGAACAAGATCGATACTATCGAAAGGGATGTTGATGGTATCGAGATTCCATCAGGTTGTTGGCGAGAATGGAGTCGATACTATCGACACGATGGTCGATACTATCGACGGGAGGAGCTGCAACGACACAAAATGACAAAACCGTCGCTACAGGTTCGTCGGTACCATCGACCCGCGTCGATGGTATCGAGATGACATCAGGCGCTCAGACGAAAGGAAAGAAGGGTTGCCTCTATCACGCTAGGTCGATACCATCGACCCGCGTTGATGGTATCGGCACCGTCAGATATGAGTTTGTTTTAGATTAATCTTAATCGGACGGCTGTGGTTAATTGGCGACCTAATTCAGGAGATATACCTAATGACGGTGCCCTTGACTGGAGAGGGACGTCATTAGTTGCTGCACACATCTTGGAGAGTAAAGGAGAGAAGAACGGAGCATGAGAGCACGCCCCAGCCGATCTGGATGCTGAAGAAGACGAATTTCACCACTGAAAGACAGGTTAATGTGAATTCCATGCCAAGGATCGATTGGACCTTCTCCGTTCAGGGGTTTCACCACTCAATTTCATTTTTCTCATGTTTCCCCTTTTCTCTACTACATTGTACTCTGAGATGAACATGCGGGGCTAATCCCCTATGTCTTTAGGACCGGGAGTAGCCCAGGAATTCATTGTATGACGATTTTATAATAGTAATTCATATCTTATCTCTTAAATCCGTGGTATAATTTTGTGTTCTCCAATATATTGTTATGCTTGATCACCATAATAATAACCTAATGCCCTTAATTGCTTTGAAAGAAGAATTAACGGTTGAAAAGAGACGTAATTTACATTAATTGACAAATCCCTTGAACAAGGCGGTGTAAGATTAATGGTGGATACCGAGAGGTCATTTATAATGCACCTAGTTCAGGGTATAGGTTACTACGAAGGTGGAACCGACCTAGACATAGGTAGTGAATTGTACCACGACAGTGGGCAATTCTGATTCTAGGCCACTACCCGGATAGAGAGATAAAATTGAGTAGCTATATAGAATTTAATACAATGAAAACCTGCAGTGAAACTGTAACCCTAAAGATCTCCTTTTGAATTGATTAAACCAACATTTAATCGATTGCTTGTTTTGTTTTGTTTTTATTTTCTTTTAATTTTAACAACAACTCTCAACTTTTTAATCGGCTTAGCTGATCGCGAGTAGTTAGTAGGAGTCCCCGACGATTTCACATATCCCTGAGTTCGACTCGGGCCTCACAAAGGCCTGTACTACTCGACGCGTTCACTTGCGTTTCTAAGCACGGTAAATCTGCGTCAAGTTTTTGGCGTCGTTGTCGGGGATACATCAATTTGTTGGCACTTTGAGTGCTGTGAGCAGCCACTCTAGGACACTTTTTTTATTTTTTTTTATCATTTCAAAAATTGATAATCTATTTTCTAAATATTTGCAATCATCAAGCACTGTACTAAATTTAATTTTTATATTTTCAGGTACTGTGCATGGTGCAGACGCGTAGTACTGACTACGCGGGGCACGCACCAGAGGTTCCGCTGCCAGAAACGGAAGACGAGGGAGTGTATAATCAAGACGAGTTGGAGGATATAAACTCTGAACCCGAACAAGAAGAGATGGACGAGCCACAGACAATATGGGAGAAGATAAAGGCTTCTTCCTCGTCCGCTTCCAAGGGGCCGATAAAGAAGCAAGCACTGAATATTCCGACATACAAGATTGATCCAACTTTAATCAACTTGGTGAAGTCTAATGCCTTCCATGGGCTAAAAAAAGAAGACCCTGTCGCGCACATAAGTCAGTTCGTGGAGACTTGTGATATGGTAAAAATCGACAGATTTCCACAGGATGTGCTCCACTTGAAGCTTTTCCCGAGCTCTCTAGCGGGAATTGCGTGCGAATGGCTAATGGAGTTGAGACTTACACCAAAAGATTTTACTCTTCCAATGGGAGTCCCAAAATTTGCACCAAAAACCCTAGAGAGGATTTATATCTTCCCTAGGTTTACCTAAAACTGGTGCTTAGATAACAACTCCAACCCCATAAGAGTATGGAAGCCTTATCATAGTACAGATTTAGGATCGAACCCAAAAGACAACGGTCTTGTTGCAAGCAACAAGATGGAAAACGTACAACACTTCACTTAGTTATTTTACTAATTGGCACTTATATCGAAAAGTTGGATTTTGATTGGTTTTTAGACTAAAGCATGAAAAGTAAATAAAGCAAGTAAAACTAAGATTTAACAAATGACGATGAATCACTGGGGTTAAGCAGGTATTTACCACCGCTACACATGCATTGTATATGTACTAAGCAAGCAAGACTTATAAGCTAGATACATGGATATTCCACAAGACCGATGCCTTATAAGACAAGAGCGATGCATTGCATCCAAGGATGTTCCACAAGACCGATGCCTTTGTAAGACAAGAGCGATGCATTGCATCCTTCGATGTTCCACAAGACCGATGCCTTATAAGACAAGAGCAATGCATCGCATCCTTCAAGGGTTAAGTAGCTCTCATTCGGTACATTTCTACGTGTCAATGAAGATATGTAGTCTCCAAAGAGAGAATCTTACTCCACCTCATGAAACGTGCATCTGAAACTAACAAGCGAGCGATAATTATCAAATCGAATAGTATCTTTGTAGGCCTAGTCTCCTATTCGGATAACCTAGCTACGAGAAGTGCGGGAATGTTGCAACGCCAGCCATTCCCGATCAAATGGTCACATGCTTTACATCATTCCCCTCGCAAAGTGTGTTCCTCGACTTACCAAGGTTACTTCCATACAGATGGAAGTGCAACGGATGATAGTGAGTTTACTCCACTCTTTGAGATACACTCCTAGACACCAAAACGGATGCGTGGTGGATACACACACCAGAAACCAACACTAAATCGGTATTCGAGTCTCGAGAGCGGTCATAGACAAACCACAACAAAAGACAATAGATGCATACAAGAACGTGGCCATCATTCAAGCATGTATGAAACGATTTAGTATTAAAACGAAAGGATAACATCTTTTTAGTACAAAGTACAAAACATGGGCAGCTGGGCTAGTCCCCGCGCCCCAGTGGATGTAACTACTCGCTCCTCATAGAGGGAACAACAAAGGAGGAGGCAAGAAGAGATAGAAAGAACATCATCTCCACTGAGGAGAGAAGGTTGAACCCTTGGTGGAGAGAGAAACGATCTTCACCCTTCGTGACTTGCTTGACGACGGATCTTCTCCTCTCACCTTCTTTGTTGATGACAGAGAAGGTAGCTTTGCAATGGAACGTGAGTCTCAGACCGGCAGCCTCGGGCGGTGGATGGAGTTGTTCTGGTAGTAGAGAGACAGCCTCTGGACGTCTGGACTCTTCTCAGGGATGGCCCTTGAGGTCTTATTTATAGGCCTTGAGTGAGGTCCAAACGGTCTGGAGATCGTTTGGGTTCAAACGGTCTTGAGACCGTTTGGCGTCAAACGGTCTTGAGACCGTTTGGCGTCAAACGGTCTTGAGACCGTTTGGCGTTAAACGGTCTTGAGATCGTTTGGCGTCAAACGGTCTTGAGGTCGTTTGGCGTCAAACGGTCTTGAGACCGTTTGAACTCCATGCGGTCTTGGGACCGTTTGGCTTCATGCGGTCTTGGGACCGTTTGAACTCCATGCGGTCTTGGGACCGTTTGGCTTCATGCGGTCTTGGGACCGTTTGAACTCCATGCGGTCTTGGGACCGTTTGGCTTCATGCGGTCTTGGGACCGTTTGAACTCCATGCGGTCTTAGGACCGTTTGACTTCATGCGGTCTCGGGACCGTTTGAGCTCCATGCGGTCTTGGGACCGTTTGAACTCCATGCGGTCTTGGGACCGTTTGGCTTCATGCGGTCTTGGGACCGTTTGGCTTCATGCGGTCTTGGGACCGTTTGAACTCCATGTGGTCTTGGGACCGTTTGGCTTCATGCGGTCTTGGGACCGTTTGAACTCCATGCGGTCTTGGGACCGTTTGGCTTCATGCGGTCTTGGGACCGTTTGAACTCCATGCGGTCTTAGGACCGTTTGGCTTCATGCGGTCTTGGGACCGTTTGAACTCCATGCGGTCTTGGGACCGTTTGACTTCACTCGGCCTTGAGGCTGGTTTATTCTTTTATGATTTTTTTGTGCTTTTTCTGCAAGTATAAAAGGAAAAAGTTAGTTTGATGATGTATTTACAAAAAGGGATAAAATTAGGTTTATGTACAGTATAAACGTAAAAAGAGTATGGAAAACTAAAGAAAAAGACTAAGATAAACTACTAAAATAGGAGGTTATCACCCCCCGTAACTTAGAGTCTAGCTTGTCCTCAAGTTAGATAGAGCTGAGACATGAAATGGCGAGGCGATCTTAATTAGGATCTCCATACTCTTGCTTCAATTCTTGACCTGAGTTCCCCAGGGGTCATATCGAGGCTTATTGCATGCCTTGATTCCTTTGGATTTCGAGAGTTGCTTGGATCTCAGGTTTTTCCGTATCTCAAAGTTTGCCTTGGGACCACATTTATTTTGTGCATGCCGTTGACTCTAATCAACTTTATACCTCTCTGGAAACCTACTGGAAGCTAGAGAGGGTATGAGGGTTGGCTAAAGGCTTTGAAGTGTAGCTCCCTTTCAAGCGGGGGAGGGGCTGTCTATGCTTTTTAGGATCTCACTACCGGGCACGACACATATGCCTTTATGAGGGCAACTGAATGTACCGGCCGGGAAAGTCCTTTATGAGCCTTTTCATATACTTGGAACTTTTAGGGTTTCACTACCGGACGCGACACATCTGCCTTTGTGATGGCAGCGGAATGTGCTGGCCGGGTGAGCCCTTTATCAGTTCTTCATATAGGTCCTTATGCGCGGCACAACTCTCATGATTTTATTCGTCTCTCTGGCTTTTATTCAAAAACTCACAGGCTTGGGTTTTGGAATGAGGATTTATTTTGGGCGGCCAAGCCTCTTTTATTTTGAAGAGAGGAAAGCTATTCTTAAAGTTTTTCAGCATCCACTTATTTGGTTTGTGGTCCACTTGCAGAACTTTTTGATTTGGAAGTTGCCTAATTTCCCTCTCATCCTCGAGATCTCGGCTTATTTCTGCCCTGATTTTGACCTGTGGAGAGTCAGATAAAGAATTGAAGCAAAAATATGGGATCCATAGTAGGTGGAAATTGATAAATCGCCATTTGATTTCTGAGTGCTATTTACTTGTAGAGACTAACATGATTCTAGAGTTAGGTGAGGTGATAATACAGAAGAGGATACCTTGCCCTTGTCTAATGTACCCCCCCCTAACGTATCACTCACTCTGTCCTCAGAGTGTCAAAGTGATAGGGTGAGAGGTAATTAGAACAAGGGCAGCAGCTAAACTAAGTCGTGGAGTCATGGGTTGCCTCCCAAGTAGCGCCTTAGTTTAACGTCACTGGCTCGACGAAACTGTAAGGTTGTTATGCTGTGGGCGTAGCATCTCTGATGTCGATGGTTTGTCGATGCATGTTGTCTTCCTGAATGTAATATCTTTTTAAACGGTGCCCGTTAACCGTTCGTTCTCCTCCGATGTTGTCGATAATAATGGCGGCTCCAGTTGGGTAGATATGTTTTATGGTGAAGGGTCCAGACCATTTTGTTCGGAGCTTTCCGAGGAATAATCTGAGCTTGGAGTTGAATAAGAGCACTTTGTCGCCAACGGCGATATCTTTTCTCTTAAGATGTCCATCGTGCCACATTTTTGTTTGCTCTTTATAGATTCTGGCACTGTGATATGCTGTCATTCGGAGTTCTTCTAGCTCCTGTAGCTGGAGTTGTCTGTTCTCCCCTGCACTTTTAAGGTCGAAGTTTAGTTGCTTGATGGCCCACCAGGCTTTATGTTCCAGTTCTACTGGAATATGACATGATTTGCCGTAAACCAAACGGAACGGAGTTGTTCCAATTGGTGTTTTGTAAGCAGTACGGTATTCCCAGAGGGCGTCAGGAAGTTTGGTGGACCAATCAGTGCGGTTTTTATTCACTGTTTTTTCAAGAATCGCTTTTATCTGTCTATTGGATACTTCTACCTGGCCACTAGTTTGTGGGTGGTAAGGTGTTGCAACTTTGTGATGGACTCCGTATTTTCTCAGTAACGCTTCGAAACTTCGTTCCAGGAAATGGGTCCCGCCATCAGATATGACCGTTCTTGGAACTCCAAATCTCAGAAAAATAGTGTCTTTGAACAATTTGACAACAGGTTTGGAGTCATTGGATATGGTGGGTACAGCTTCGACCCACTTTGAGACGTAATCCACTGCGACCAAAATGTAAGAGAAGCCATATGATGAGGGGAAAGGTCCCATGTAGTCTACCCCCCATACATCAAACAGCTCAATTTCCTGCCACATGGTAAGAGGCATTTCATCCCTTTTTGATATGTTGCCCGAAAATTGGCATTTATCACAGGCTTTGACAAAATCATATGAGTCTTTTGATATGGTGGGCCAAAAGAAACCAGATTGTAAAACTTTTATGGAAGTTTTCTTGGCGCCCATGTGCCCCCCCGTGGGTCCGGAGTGGCAGTGTTCTAAAACCGAAGTTATTTCTTCTTCTGGAAGGCACCGGCGAAAAAGTCCGTCGGCACAGAGGTAAAATAAGTAGGGTTCGTCCCAATGATAACATTTTATGTCATGAAGGAATTTCCTTTTATCCTAATATGAAGCAGACGGGTGGATGATCCCTGTGGCCAGATAATTGACGATATTAGCAAACCAAGGGAAACTATGAGTGGCCTTCATAAGCTGATCATCAGGAAGAGAATCCCTGATAGGGATTTTATTTTTTTCTTCAACCTCGATTCTGCTGAGGTGATCGGCTAAAACGTTCTCCACGCCACTTTTATCTTTGATTTCTAGGTCGAATTCTTGAAGCATTAATACCCAGCGGATGAGCCTGGGTTTGGCGTCCTGTTTCTGGATCAGATGTCGGATAGCAGAATGGTCAGTGTAGACGATGACTTTGGAGCCGATCAGGTAGGAGCGGAATTTTTCGAAAGCGTAGATGATAGCCAAAAACTCTTTCTCCGTGGTGGTGTAGTTTTTCTGTGCTTCGTCTAGCGTTTTGGATGCGTAGTAGATGACATAGGGTTTCTTATCGATCCGTTGTCCTAAAACGGCCCCTATGGCATAATCACTTGCGTCGCACATGATTTCGAAGGGTTGCGACCAGTCTGGAGCCCTTAGAATAGGTGCGGAAATTAATGCTTCTTTAAGGGTAGAGAAACTTCGCATACATTCTTGGTCGAAAACGAACTCGACATCTTTTGTCAGGAGTTGGGTCATGGGTTTAGCTATTTTCGAGAAATCTTTGATGAACCTTCTGTAAAACCCTGCATGACCTAGGAAAGCTCAAACTCCCCTTATGTCCTTCGGAGGTGACAACTTTGAGATAACATCAATCTTTGCTTTGTCGACCTCGATCCCCCTATCACTTACTCTATGTCCAAGGACGATACCTTCTGTTACCATGAAATGACATTTTTCCCAATTCAGGATAAGGTTCGTTTCCTCGCAACGTTGCAGGACTCGTTCAAGATTATTTAAACAGTTATCGAAAGAATATCCATAGATAGAGAAATCATCCATAAAGACTTCCATAACAGATTCAGTTAATCCGGCGAAGATGGCAGACATGCAGCGTTGGAAAGTAGCAGGAGCGTTACATAGCCCGAATGGCATTCTTCTGAAAGCATATGTCCCAAAGGGACAAGTGAAAGTGGTTTTTTCTTGGTCCTCTGGATGTATGGGTATTTGGTAGAACCCGGAGTAACCATCGAGATAACAGAAATACTTTTGGTGGGCCAAGCGCTCTAGGACTTCGTCAAGGAAGGGTAGAGGGTAGTGGTCTTTCCTTGTAGCTTTATTCAACTTCCTATAATCGATGCACATTCGCCACCCCGTTACAGTCCTAGTGGGTACGAGCTCATTTTTATCGTTGATTACTATAGTAGTGCCCCCCTTTTTTGGAACAACCTGAACTGGACTGACCCACTGAGAGTCAGAGATAGGATAGATCATGCCAGCTTTGAGTAGTTTGAGGACCTCCAAACGAACTACCTCTTTCAAGTTTGGGTTCAGTTTTCTTTGATGTTCACGAGTGGGTTTAAATTCTTCAACCATAGGAAGCTTGTGCATACACAGAGCCGGGTTTATGCCTGTGAGGTCGGTTATTTTATAACCAATGATCTTTTTGTGCCTCCTTAGTTTGTCCAGAAGCCTGACTTCTTGGTCTTCGGTAAGGGTGGAGCTGATAATAACTGGGCATAACTCTTCCTTATCCAGGAAAACATATTTGAGCCCTGTGGGTAAAGTCTTCAATTCAGGGGTTTTTGGTGGTTCTGCTGCTTCAATGGTAGTGATGGCTTTAAGCTCTTCGAAAGTAGCCTTTGGTGCTTCTTCTATCTTTTCTAGGTATTGGATACATCGCTGGACTAGTTCATTTGTAGAGAACTCAACTTCTAGATTGATAAGAGCATTTTCAAGTTCGTCGATTGGCTCGGAGATGTCTAATTGCGACATTTGTTGAATTGCGTCTAAAAGAAAGACCTCTTCTTGGATGCTGGGACCTTTCATACTATCAAGGACGCGGAATTGAATTGCTTCTTTTCCGAGCCTAAGAATGATGGTTCCAGCTTCTACATCGATTAGTGCTCTGGATGTAGCTAGGAAAGGCCTGCCAAAAATGATCGGATACCTCAAGTCTTCTTTGATATCCATGATGACAAAATCACATGGAACGTAGGCATCCTTCCCTATCCTTACTGGGACATCTTCGATGATTCCCAACGGTGCGGTTACGGTGGAGTCGGCTAGTTGAATAGTCATTGCTGTAGGCAGCAGGTCAGTGAAACCAAGGCGTTGGCACATTGAGTAGGGCATAATGGATATACTAGCCCCGAGGTCAGCCAACCCTTTCTTTGTGGATGCATTTCCAATGCAACATTGGATTCCAAAGGAACCTGGGTCCTTCTTCTTTTTGGGTAGTTTGTTCAGTATGATGTCAGAAGTGGTTTGAGCGAGCTTGACGGTCTCCTGCTCTTTGGTGATATACTTACGCGATAGCAAAGTTTTGAGATACCTTGCCCATGCTGGTACTTCGGATAGAGCGTCAAGGAGTGGGATGTCAATATAAAGTTTCTTCATTGCTTCCTTGAATTTCTGAAACCTGGCGTCCATTTTTGTTTCTTGCAGTCTGCCTGGGTACGGAATCCTTGGTTTGAATTGCGGGACTTTGGATTCTATAGGTACATGCTCTTTGTTTTCGTCCTTTGTGCCTTCGGAGGATTTTTCAATCCCTTGTTGCGGAATTTCTTTCGTCATAAAAGTGGGCACATCATCATCATCTAGAGTGATCTTGATGGGTTCAGGAAGAATGCGTCCCGACCTTGTGGTGACGGCATTCAGCTGTTCGTGTTTGTTTTGCCCGTACTTAGAATTTGGTTCAGGCTGCCCATCAAAAGTGCTTGCCGAAGGTTTCAACTGTGCAACAATCTGAGCAAGCTGGGTTTCAACTGCCTTTTGTTGGGATTGTTGGTTAGCTAGCATGGTTTGTTGAGACTGAAGCATTTGTTTTATCAAAGATAGCTCATCTTCCGGTTGTGCAGTGACGTTTTTCTGAGGGTTTTGTTGTTGAGATTGTTGAGTATGCAACTGTGGGTGAAGCGGGGAATGAGTGTACTAATAGTAGGCTGATTGATTTCTAGGGTAGTTAGCCCTAGGGAAATTGTTCCTTGGGTTCCCTTGATTTTGGTTAAAATTGTTTGGAAATCCAGGAGGCAGCCTACTGTCAAATCCCCCTTGTGTCTGATGTTGCGGATTCGCAGTTCTAGAAGGATTCCCATACTGGAACCCAGGATGGTTCCTTGGTTGACTGGGATTATAATAAACTTGTCCGGGAATAGTGTGGATGGAGTTGACTTGCTCCGGAATCTGATCTTCACCCTGATTAGTGATGGCCTCATAGGATTGTGGTGGTGGATGCAGATCCATCATCACATTATAAAGTATTCCGTAGGAAAGAGTCGGATGATCCAAAGAATGACAAGCCTCACAGGATCCTGTGACGGCTTTGACTTGATGAACCAGCGGGGTTTTCTTCTTATCAATTTCCCCTAGAGTTGTTTCAAGGGTTTGCTGTTTATGAGCGATTATCTTCAAAGCCTCGACTATTGACTTTAGTTCCATAGATTCTTCAGCTTTAAAGACTTTTAAGACGCCTTTTCCGGCTGACCGCCCCCAATTGGACTGGTTTTCGGCTCCTAAGGTAACGATCTTCCAGGCATCTTCATAGTTTTTCCTCATGAAATTTCCTCCAGATGAGGAATCTAAGAACTGTTTAATGTCATCTCTTACCCCCCGATAAAAAGTTTCAATCAATTGATTCTGTGAAATTCCATGATGAGGGAATTTGCGTAGAAGTTCCTTGAATCTTTCCCATGCCTCAGCGAGGGTTTCTCCAGGTAGCTGGGAGAAATGGTTGATCTGCCCTCTGATTTCATAGGTAAGCGAGGGTGGAAAGAACTTCTCCAAGAATTTTTCCTCTAGAGGGGCCCAAGTGGTTATGATGGGTTCTCTGTCCAATGAGTTGTACCAACTCAAAGCCCTTCCAGATAAGGTGAAATGAAACAGGTGGAGCATTATTGCGTCGAAAGCAATGCCAACTTGCGGGACCAGGCGGCATAATGCCTTAAACCGTTTCAAATGGTCCATGCAATCGTCTCCTGAACCTCCAGAGAAGGAAATTCCTTGCATTATCTGGATCCACTGGGTCCGGATCTCAAAGTTTGGGATATTGATGATCGGAGGCCGGACCGGGTGGTTGTCTTCGTAATTCTTCGGGACAGCATAGTCCCTCAGTTGCTTGTTTCGTAATTCGAGCTGAGCAGCCTCGGTCTCTGCTCTTATGCGGGCTTGCTCTTCTGCTCGTATCTCCGCTTGTATTTGGGCACGGGTGTCTGCAATGAGTTGTGCCCGTTGTGCGGCTATAGCAGCATTGACTCTCTCCATCACCAAAGCGGCTTGATGCTGTTCGTCAGCCATTTGACTAGCGCGTTGGCGATTGAGACGAATTCTGCGGTGGAAACTTCTCTCTACCTCGGAGTCGAACTCCGGATCAGGGGAGAATCCTTGATTATGCGGTGATTGCATATACGGGTTCTACCTGAGTAAAGAAAAGAGAACACCTTTAGATAATAGAGACAATATGAAAGCTTCAAGAAGATGGTGAATTATGATTCAAAAAGAAAGTGTAAAATCCTAACCAACTAGAAAAATAAACTAAGTGAAATACTAATGTTCCGTTGTCCCCGGCAACGGCGCCATTTTTTGATGGAGTTGAGACTTACACCAAAAGATTTTACTCTTCCAATGGGAGTCCCAAAATTTGCACCAAAAACCCTAGAGAGGATTTATATCTTCCCTAGGTTTACCTAGAACTGGTGCTTAGATAACAACTCCAACCCCATAAGAGTATGGAAGCCTTATCATAGTACAGATTTAGGATCGAACCCAAAAGACAACGGTCTTGTTGCAAGCAACAAGATGGAAAACGTACAACACTTCACTTAGTTATTTTACTAATTGGCACTTATATCGAAAAGTTGGATTTTGATTGGTTTTTAGACTAAAGCATGAAAAGTAAATAAAGCAAGTAAAACTAAGATTTAACAAATGATGATGAATCACTGGGGTTAAGCAGGTATTTACCACCGCTACACATGCATTGTATATGTACTAAGCAAGCAAGACTTATAAGCTAGATACATGGATGTTCCACAAGACCGATGCCTTATAAGACAAGAGCGATGCATTGCATCCAAGGATGTTCCACAAGACCGATGCCTTTGTAAGACAAGAGCGATGCATTGCATCCTTCGATGTTCCACAAGACCGATGCCTTATAAGATAAGAGCAATGCATCACATCCTTCAAGGGTTAAGTAGCTCTCATTCGGTACATTTCTACATGTCAATGAAGATATGTAGTCTCCAAAGAGAGAATCTTACTCCACCTCATGAAACGTGCATCTGAAACTAACAAGCGAGCGATAATTATCAAATCGAATAGTATCTTTGTAGGCCTAGTCTCCTATTCGGATAACCTAGCTACGAGAAGTGTGGGAATGTTGCAACGCCAGCCATTCCCGATCAAATGGTCACATGCTTTACATCATTCCCCTCGCAAAGTGTGTTCCTCGACTTACCAAGGTTACTTCCATACAGATGGAAGTGCAACGGATGATAGTGAGTTTACTCCACTCTTTGAGATACACTCCTAGACACCGAAATGGATGCGTGGTGGATACACACACCAGAAACCAACACTAAATCGGTATTCGAGTCTCGAGAGCGGTCATAGACAAACCACAACAAAAGACAATAGATGCATACAAGAACGTGGCCATCATTCAAGCATGTATGAAACGATTTAGTATTAAAATGAAAGGATAACATCTTTTTAGTACAAAGTACAAAACATGGGCAGCTGGGCTAGTCCCCGCGCCCCAGTGGATGGAACTACTCGCTCCTCATAGAGGGAACAACAAAGGAGGAGGCAAGAAGAGATAGAAAGAACATCATCTCCACTGAGGAGAGAAGGTTGAACCCTTGGTGGAGAGAGCAACGATCTTCACCCTTCGTGACTTGCTTGACGACGGATCTTCTCCTCTCACCTTCTTTGTTGATGAGAGAGAAGGTAGCTTTGCAATGGAACGTGAGTCTCAGACCGGCAGCCTCGGGCGGTGGATGGAGTTGTTCTGGTAGTAGAGAGACAGCCTCTGGACGTCTGGACTCTTCTCAGGGATGGCCCTTGAGGTCTTATTTATAGGCCTTGAGTGAGGTCCAAACGGTCTGGAGATCGTTTGGGTTCAAACGGTCTTGAGACCGTTTGGCGTCAAACGGTCTTGAGATCGTTTGGCGTCAAACGGTCTTGAGGTCGTTTGGCGTCAAACGGTCTTGAGACCGTTTGAACTCCATGCGGTCTTGGGACCGTTTGGCTTCATGCGGTCTTGGGACCGTTTGAACTCCATGCGGTCTTGGGACCGTTTGGCTTCATGCGGTCTCGGGACCGTTTGAACTCCATGCGGTCTTGGGACCATTTGGCTTCATGCGGTCTCGGGACCGTTTGAACTCCATGCGGTCTTGGGACCATTTGGCTTCATGCGGTCTTGGGACCGTTTGAACTCCATGCGGTCTTGGGACCGTTTGGCTTCATGCGGTCTCGGGACCGTTTGAGCTCCATGCGGTCTTGGGACCGTTTGAACTCCATGCGGTCTTGGGACCGTTTGGCTTCATGCGGTCTTGGGACCGTTTGAACTCCATGCGGTCTTGGGACCGTTTGGCTTCATGCGGTCTTGGGACCGTTTGAACTCCATGCGGTCTTGGGACCGTTTGGCTTCATGCGGTCTTGGGACCGTTTGAACTCCATGCGGTCTTGAGACCGTTTGGCTTCATGCAGTCTTGGGACCGTTTGAACTCCATGCGGTCTTGGGACCGTTTGGCTTCATGCGGTCTTGGGACCGTTTGAACTCCATGCGGTCTTGGGACCGTTTGACTTCACTCGGCCTTGAGGCTGGTTTATTCTTTTATGATTTTTTTGTGCTTTTTCTGCAAGTATAAAAGGAAAAAGTTAGTTTGATGATGTATTTACAAAAAGGGATAAAATTTGGTTTATGTACAGTATAAACGTAAAAAGAGTATGGAAAACTAAAGAAAAAGACTAAGATAAACTACTAAAATAGGAGGTTATCAATGGCTACATAACTTAGACGATGAATATGTGGTGTCTTGGGACCACATGGTGGAGGTTTTCTTCGAGAGGTTCTTTCCGCCCGAGAAGACCAATGACATGATAAGAAAGATCCATAACTTCACCCAACAGGCAGGAGAAACCTATTCGGAGACCTAGGAAAGGTTTCAGATCATGCTCAGGCGATGCTCGCATCATGGGCTGGATAAGGAAACCCAAGTCAAGATCTTCTATTTTTCTCTCTTCGAGCATGATAGAAGCAACCTCGATTCAGCTGGTTCTGGATTCTTCTTGAATAACACAGACACTAGATGCTGGGAGATCTTAAAGAACATGGCAAAGAAACAATCATGGGGCAAAAGAGGTGCCGTAGAGCAGGTTTGAGTTGTAGGAGAATCTAAAGCAATAAAGGAGCTGAATGAGAAGATGGATCTTCTCGCAAAGAAATTGCTTGCAAAGGAGGATACTGAGTCCGAGGACGAGGCTCAAGTGAAATTCATGAGGCAGCAGCCAGGTTACAGGAGCAACGACTATGCATGGAGAAAAGACAAGAAGTTTTCCTGGAAGGATCCCAATAACTTCTTGCAGGATCCGGATGCTAAACCCCAGCCAGCAGCGGAGGATAAGAGCACAGAGCTGCTCAATCAAGTTATAAAGCAAAACCAAGAACTCATGGCTACTTTCGGCCAACAAATAAAGCAACAAGGGGAGTTCATGAACCAATTCGGGCAGACACTGCTGAGCCATGGGGCTCAAATGAGGACAATAGAGACATCTATGGCACAGATGGCTGCGGAGATAGCCAGTTTGAAGAAGCCGACACATCCAGGTTTCCCGGGAAATACTAATGTTTCAGGAGGGAACCAACAAGCTAAGGCCATCTTGCTAATAAGTGGCAAGAAATTGTTAAATCCCAGGGCCGATGAAGCAAGCAAACCCCAAGCTGAAATTGAAGTTCAAATCACAAAGGAGCTTCCCGCACCGGTCACAGAACCATTCGATGACATAGTTGTGGATGCTACTGAAGACCCTATTGCAGAGGAGGAGGGACCTCAGAAAAAGACACCCTATGTGCCACCGCATCAAAGGGCACAAGATGTACCGGTCCCTTATCCGAACAGTGCTAAGGCAAGGAAGGTAGATGATCAATTCAAAAAGTTCTTAGATAGTTCCAGGAAGCTTTCAGTCAACATCCCTCTATTGGAAGCTATTGAGAAAATTCCATCTTACGGCAAATTTCTGAAGGACATCATCACTAAGAAGAGAAAAATTTCAGACACGGAAGTAGTTGTGCTTAAAGAGCAGGTGAGTGCCTTCATCATGGGCACATTGCCACCAAAGAGGCAAGATCCGGGTTGTTTCAACATTTCATGCTATATCAGGAAAGTCAAATTTGGTGAAGCATTATGTGACTCGGGAGCAAGCATCAATTTAATGCCCCTTTCTACATTGAAAAAGTTGGGATTAAAGGAGTCAAGGCCAAGTAACATGACGATTCAATTGGCGGATAACTCTGTAGTGAAACCGTATGGGATTTGTGAAGATGTGCTTGTGAAAGTGGACATATTTGTATTTCCTGCAGATTTTGTCGTCATGGAGATGCAAAATGAACAAGGCAATGAGCTATTACTCGGAAGACCATTCCAAGCTACAACCGACATGATACTCGAGATGGGGAGAGGCCGGTTGACCTTGGGTATAGCCGATGACCGATTTGAGATGGTCATGCCTTCCAACACACTTCACCTAAATCCAAGGAGCAATGCCATATGGTAAAACATTTTGATAATACTATCTCACTTTGTCTAGGGAAGCCATTTCTGGATATGGCTCATGTAATGACCAAGGTGGACAAAGGGACTTTGGCTGTAGACATCATGGAGCAAACCAAAGTTGTATCCCTTTGCAAGGCTGTAGGACTCCCGAATGATGAGAATGAGGACATTCCTCCCTCTATGGAGGATGATCCTATAGAAAATTCAGTTTTTGATGCATATCTGGAATTACCATTGGAGGCTTGTTTAGTTAACATCACTCATGATTGGATGAGAAGCAAATCACTCAAGGAGTGCGCCAAGATGCTTCAGATGCTTCCATGTTTCTATGCGAGGTATTATGAAGATTTAGGTGAACTTCCCCCTCCGCTTCAATCATCATTAATCAGCCCGCCAGAGTTAGAGTTAAAGCCACTGCCACCGCATCTTAAGTATGCCTTTTTAGCGGAGGAAGAAAAGTTACCTGTGTTCATTTCTGCATATCTGAGTGCGGAAGAGGAAGACCAATTGTTGAAAGTGCTGAAGAACCACCGGGGAGCATTTGGGTGGTCTGTCGCAGATATTAAGGGGATTTCCCCTACCTTGTGTCAGCATAAGATTCGGCTCGAGGAGGGAGCCAAGCCGGTGATCCAACCACAACGTCGACTAAATCCGAGCATGATGGAGGTGGTGAAGAAAGAGGTGATTAAGCTTCTCTCCGCAGGTATCATATATGCGATTTCAGACTCGACATGGGTAAGTCCCACACAGGTAGTCCCTAAAAAGGGGGGTATTACTGTCACTCAAAACATTTTAAATGAACCTGTCACCACCCGTTTGGTAATCGGGTGGCGAGTTTGTATTGATTATCACCGTCTTAATGCCGCTATGCTGAAGGATCACTTTCCTCTACCATTTATTGATCAAATTCTAGAGCGCTTAGCCGACCGATCTCATTTCTATTTTCTAGATGGGTATTCGGGATACAATCAGATTTCAATCGATCCTAAGGACCAAGAGAAATCTACTTTCACTTGTCCCTATGGAACTTTTGCGTATCGCCGCATGCCCTTTGGATTATGTAATGCACCAACAACTTTTCAGCGTTGTATGCTCGCAATTTTTTCGGATATGGTAGAACGCTGTCTTGAAGTCTTTATGGATGATTTTTCCGTTTATGGTGCTTCATTTGATGAATGCCTTTATAATTTGGATAAGGTATTACAGAGATGTGAGGACACACATTTGGTCCTCAACTGGGAGAAATGTCATATGATGGTGAGTGAAGGGATAGTGCTAGGACATAAGGTGTCGAGCAAAGGTTTGGAGGTAGATCCGATGAAAATTGAAGTAATTTCTAAATTTCCCCCACCAAATTTGGTAAAAGGGGTAAGAAGTTTCTTAGGACACACTGGATTTTATCGTCGGTTCATAAAAGATTTTTCTAAAATCGCCAAACCTCTATCCGAGCTTCTCGAGAAAGATGCCATTTTTGATTTCAATGACAAATGTTTACACACGTTCAACGTGCTGAAGGAGAAATTGGTTTCCGTACCAGTTGTTCAAACACCGGATTGGACTAAGCCGTTCGAACTCATGTGTGATGCATCGGATTTTGCTGTAGGAGCTGTGTTGGGACAACAGGTGGACAATAAACCCGCCATAATCTTTTATGCTTCTAAAACTTTGAATGATGCTCAATTAAATTACACAACTACTGAAAAAGAATTGCTTGCCGTTGTTTTCTCTTTTGAAAAATTCCGGCAATATTTGGTTGGATCGAAAGTAGTTGTTTGGAATGATCATGCCGCTATTAAATATTTGATGGAAAAAAAGATGCCAAACCTATATTGATTAGGTGGATCTTGCTCCTATAAGAATTTGATATCGAAATTAAAGACAAGGCGGGGATTGAAAATGTCGTAGCAGATCATTTGTCTAGGTTAGAGAGGGTGGATGAAAAAGATTTACACATACCCATAACCGAGACATTTCCGGATAAACATTTGTTGAAAGTGAATTCTAAAGATCCTTGGTTTTCATATATCGTGCATTATCTTGCTTGCATGATCATCCCAGAAGATTGGACATATCAAGAGAAGAAGAAAATTTTCCATTCTCTACGTTATTATTTTTGGGATGACCCCATTCTTTTGAAGCAATGCAGGGATGGTGTTCTACGCAGGTGTGTACCTGAGGAGGAATATGAGAGTGTTCTTCGTCACTGCCACACTCTACCTATGGGCGGACACCATGCGAGCTCTCGTATGGCGGCCAAAGTGTTTGAAAGTGGCTTATATTGGCCTACCTTGTTCCGAGAAGCCTATGAGTTCGTGAGACAATGTGATTCCTGCCAAAGGGCGGGTAACATTTCAAAGAGACAGGAAATGCCTCTAAATGTTTTCCAAGAGGTTGAGGTATTTGACCTATGGGGTATAGATTTCATGGGACCCTTTGTGTCCTCAAATTCAAATTTATATATTCTTTTAGCTGTTGATTATGTGTCGAAGTGGGTAGAAGCAATACCCACAAGGAATAATGATTCTTCTGTAGTGTGTAGATTCGTAAAAGAAAACATCTTCTGTAGGTTTGGAGTACCCCGAATGATCATCAGTGATGGGGGTATGCACTTTAAGAATCACAAGTTCTCGGCATTGTTGAAGAAATATGGTGTAAAATATAACATAGGTACCTCGTATCACCCACAAACTCAAGGATAGGTGGAGGTCTCCAATCGCGAAATTAAGAAGATTATGGAGCGTACGGTGGCTTCCACGAGGAAGAACTGGAGTGCCTTACTGCCGGATGCATTGTGGGCATATCGGACGACATACAAGACACCTATAGGCACTACGCCTTTTAGGTTGGCGTATGGCCGGGCTTGTCACTTACCGGTGGAGTTAGAGCATAAAGCACACTGGGCGCTAAGAAAGCTCAATTTGAGTTATGATGAGGCGGGGAAAAAGAGATTGCTTGAAGTAAATGAATTGGATGAGTTGCGCATGACTGCATATGAGAACTCTCGGATATACAAGGAGCGCATTAAGTTGATCCACGATCGCCACATTCAGATGTGCACCTTCAAGAAGGGAGATCGTGTGTTGCTGTTTAATTCAAGGCTGAAGTTGCATCCCGGGAAGCTAAAATCCTGATGGAGTGGGCCATTCACGGTGGAAGAGGTCAAACCACATGGCGCAATCTTGGTGCGCGATGGTGAGACAACATTTTTGGTGAATGGACAGAGGTTGAAGCTATAATTTGGCGAAGATTACACGAGGAAGGTGAATGAGGTCAAACTCATTTCACTTTTGGATGCATGATTGATTCAAGTCATCTAGCCTAAGAAGTTAAATAAGGGCGCTTGTTGGGAGGAAACCCAACCATTGGTATTTTAGTTTATTTCCTTTACATTTGTAGTTAGATTTGTTTTTACTTAGTTTTTAGTGTAAAAAAGATACAGTGATCGTTTGCTATATGTGCAGGGCTGAGGCAGAGTCGATACCATCGACCCTTGTGTCGATGGTATCGACCATGGTACAGGTTGGCGACTGCAAGAATCGCACTGCGTTGATACCATCGATGGCCTCGTCGATGGTATTGACCTACCTACAGGCAGATCGGAAAGACAAGGTCGATGATATCGAGATGCCAGTCGATACCATCGAGATCTCTGGAGATTTTCAGAACAAATCGTCTCAGTGAAGTCGATACCATCGACGGTGTGGGCTCTGATCTCCAAACCACGATATAAACACGATTTAAACTTAGCGGAAGCGATTTGATTAGCAGCGGAATACCAAAAATCAGCGGAAATTAAAACTTTTTGAGATAAAGCATTGAAACCATAAAACTTCCTTCATAAAAGGAGATAAACTATTTACATCTCAGATAATTACTTCTTTAGTAATTATATATAACATGATACAAAATCTCAAGAACTCATAACCAAAATCTCAGACCAAAAGACTCCAAGACCTGAGAGTACAGAGGACACATAGGACTGACTCTAACTACACCACATGGCAGGCTAAATCTCCACCTGAGATTTCACTGCTGCCCCTGGTGCTGCTGCTGCTGGGACTGGTCACCTGTAGACCTGTTCCTCCGTCCTCGACGTCCACCTAAAAAGTTGAAGACTACGGGGTGAGACAATTTTACATAATTGTCCCAGCGAGAGTTATAACTCTCTGCCAGAAGCTGTATTATAGCACCTCAAAGAATAACTTAAGCAGTAAAAGCTTCAAAGTATTCAACATCAGATTTAATAGTAAGCATGAGTTCAACAGTTATGAAACATGAAGACATTTGCACTATACAGTGTAACATCAATCAATCAACTCGTAGTTATCTCTAACAGGTATGCTACGCCGTGGATTATGTTTTTCAAACATTACTTTTATGCCCTGTGGAGATGAGGTTTACCACTCATACTCCAACCAATCACTGCTAAGTGCCTCGGTATCATACTAGATCATCGAAAGAGCCGGATTCTCATGACCTTCACCTTCCTCAGTCAGTAAGAGGATTACTTGTAGGACATCTCGTACCTCTACTATAATAGCTTACCAGGGTAATCTGGTCCTTCGCTATTTTAGAGTTACAGTGGCGTTCTGTACTCTCTTCGTCATCAGGAGATTTCATGTTTATCTTCCACTGATACAGATATCTGTGCTTTCTTCGTCATCAGGAGGTTTCATGTTTACCATCCACTGATACGGTATGGAATTGTAGTGAAGGATTGACAGATTACACATCTACATCAAACACCTACACTAGGATGTAAGGTTCTACACATCCATATACCCCACATACTCAAAAGTATGTGATCCGGGAGTTCCCTTAGGAAAACCTGTTTCACCATCATTTGATCTCTGACAATGATGGATCTATGATCAGGGCTCTACATTACACTTGATTAGTTAGGTACATTCAGTATTCTTTTAACATCATACATTGTTCTTCAAACAATAACATTAGCATAACAACTATGAAATGAGAATACTAAATGTAACAAGCCTAACTCTCATCAATCATCATATCTCAATACATTCATCACAAGTCATCTCTAAAGCATGACCTTGATGATAATTATGGCTCTCACAGCCCATTTAATTCATAGGTTGCCATTGACAAGGCATCAAAATATTTTACTATTCATAAAGCTAACAACATGCTTTCAATGAATATAGCATCATCATCCATACCTGGATATGATCATCTTCATATCAGAACCTGCAAGGTTAATTCAACTGATAAAAGCAATTCAAATCAAGAATTATACTTTCCACTCTTGCTATAAGAGCTAAGTTTCCTGATTCTCATCAATTAGGGTTTACTATTCACATTACATGCCATCACCCTAGAATTAGGGTTTATTATTTAAATTATGGTAAAATGAACTCATAACATCATCATGTATGAGGAATATCATCATTAATGCCCTCAAGTTAGGTTAAGATTCACTAATTATCATAATTAGGGTTTCCATGATCTCACATAGGTGGATCATACCCTAATCATGCACATTCATATATATATTGAAGGTTCATTACTTGGATTTCAACCATAATTGGGATCTTCTCTCTCCTCTTACTCATAGGTGATGACTACATCACTCTAGATTAGGTTGGGTTAAGTCCTTATTGACTATCATAAGCCAAATCACCACTATCATGTGATTAGGGTTTGATTAGAACAAGGTATTACTCAATTGAACCCTTCAAGGACATTTTGGTAAAATTACCCATTGATCGTCCTCATGGGTCAATTCATTAGTCATTTAGTCCCTTAATTTCCTAAGTTACTATTAGGGTTTAGATTAGATCACCATTGAACCATTTACACCTTCAAGTGATTAAGTATAAACAACCTTGAAAACCTTCAAACGGTTTCAACCTTCAACCACCAAACGGTCTTGAGACCGTTTGGTCTCAAACGGTCTTGAGACCGTTTGGTCTCAAACGGTCTTGAGACCGTTTGGGTGTGTTGACCATTTGGGGAGAGTTGACTTTCAAATCGTTTGAAGCTTATGCGGTTTGAAACCATTTGATCTTAAACGATCTTGAGATCGATTGGTCCAAACGACCTTGAGATCGTTTGAGCCCAAACAGTCTTGAGACCGTTTGGCCCCAAATGGTCTTGAGACCGTTTGGCCTCAAACGGTCTTGAGACCGTTTGGATCCAAACGGTCTTGAGACCGTTTGGTCCAAATGGGCTCAAACCGTTTGGACCTCAAAAGTGGATTAAAGGTTATAAACGATTGGGGTTTTCTATGTTGAAGCCTTCAATTGGCCAAATCCTTGTTAGCCACTTATCAATTGAGACAATTAGGGTTATCCTTAACCAACTGGTCACTCAATTGACCCTCAATTGATATCCAATTAGGGTTGGAGTTGGTTCAATTAAGGTCTATAAACATTCAACCATCAACACTCAACAATGTGAATCAAATCGAAGTTGATCCCATCAATTGACCTCCAATCGGGCTCAAACTTGGCCCAAACAGTCTTGGGATCGTTTGGATAACCTCCAAACGGTCTTGAGACCGTTTTCCCAGGAATTCATCCAAATCTAAGTTGATTTGATAGGGTTTGAACCTTAATTAAGTCACAAATCAGCAATTTGATTATTTCAATAACCCACTGTAATTGGGCCCTCAATTGATCAAATTACCTTAACCCTAGACCTCCAAACGGTCTTGGGTTGACACCAAACAGTCTTGAGACCGTTTGGATGAGTTCCAAATGGTCTTGAGACCGTTTTCCCATACATCCTTTGGACTCTAGTGAAAATTCATCAAGGTTTGATCTATTGAGTTGATCATCACATCAATACTTAATTGCAATATGATTTGGTACCTTTGGACCTTCAATTGGTCAACTATACTTGACCCCAGAACTCTAAACGGTCTTGGGTGATCCCCAAACGGTCTTGAGACCGTTTGGATGATTCCCCAAATGGTCTTGAGACCGTTTGGGCTAATCAACCCAAAATCACTAATTAACTTATTGGAATTTCAGCACTGATTTCAATTAGGATTTTCCCTATTAATCAACTTTCAACTCATAACTTGTTTGGAATTAGTCCATCAAATTTGGTGAGTCATTAATCAACATCATTATGAACAATAATCCCAAACGATCAACGCTTGGTTAACCATCTTAAACGGTCTTGAGACCGTTTGCCCAAAAAGGGAAAATTAAACAGATTGAAAATCAGAACTTAATTCAATTGGATTTGCTAATTGATTTGCTTATATCTCACGATTCCTTTAGAGTTAACCCCTAAAATGTTGTGGGTGATTAACCTACCTAATTATAAACAAGATTCCCATACGGTCATCGCTTGGTCAACGCGACCAAATGGTCTTGAAGGCCATTTGCCTTCATACGACCCTGAAACCGTTTGCCCACCAAACGGTTGTGTAAATCGTATGGGCAATTGGTGGAGGTCGCTTGGTAAAGTGGAAATCCGTGGATAAGCATAGGAATTAACGCCCTTATCTTCTACCTCAAGAATAGTAGCAGTTCTTCACGATTTTTCTTGCAAGGATGCAAGGGAAGATAGGGAAGAAGAAGAACTAGCAACTATATGCATAGAAAAAGATGTATAATCAAAGCATAAGGTTTAGAGTTATAAAACCCGCCTAAAGGTTGTTCCTTGAGCTCCAAGCTTCCAAGCTTCAGGTCTTTAATGGCATATTTGAGCTCCACATGTCGGCCAAGGTGAATTCTCCAAGGAAAAGTTGGAAAGGAATGGCTAGAAAGATAAAGCTAGGTGAGCTAGCCATGAATTCAACCTTGAAAAGGAGTGCAATCAGTGCAATCTTCCTCCAATTGTGCCGAGCAGGTTCCAGAGCTGTGCAATCCCATCGACGAGCAACACTGAGCTAGTTCTTCATCGAGCGGAGATTCAATTCTCTGATCTTCACCGAGCTCCTTTCTAATCCTCTTTCTCTCGCAAACATGGTGCACGTAGCTAGTGCGTCATCTTCACGCATGAATCCGATGGACATCTCGAAGTTCGTGCCACCTCCGACCGCGTCAGTTGCACGCCCGCGGCTGATTCATCCATCTACGGAGGTGAAGAAGATCTACGTGGAGATCTTGAAAAGGAAGATAGAGCCGACCCGATATGTTGATCGTGATACCATCCGCAACCTCGGGTTCAAAGCGAACCTTGCCTACGTCTTGAAGGGATAGGCGCGCCACACGAACCGAAGACCTGACGAGCTGGAATTTCATGCAGATGGCCAGCCGTTCTTCATCGAGTGGCCCATGTACAAGGAATTGGTGGCTGAGTTCATGGCGTCACTAGACGTCTATGTCGTGCCCAACGATGTCATAGCCACCAATCGCGAGTGGATTAAGGGCCGGGTGTCGTTCCGACTATTCAACAACGACTATACCCTCACACTTAAGCAGTTCAACAAGATCTTCAACTGGAACCACTCACCAAACGATTACCGACGACCGGACAACTGCACCAACTACGACGTCATCTTTGCCGAGCTGGTTACGGTGCCGCCGGGGAAGTCTGTCAGCTATCATAATGCTACAGTAGCCGATTTCGAGCACCCTTTCGTCCGGGTTCTGCACCGGATGCTCAGTTCGATGCTATTTGCTCGAGGTGACTTGGCCCTCAGCAAGTTTCAGGAGACTGACTTATTCTTTCTGTATAAGCTCCTGAAGCGTCAAGAGTGCAATTGGGGTGCCTTCTTTCTACAGAGAGTATTGGCGGTGAAGAGGAGTACGAGGAAAGCGCCGATTCACTTCGGCGGGCTCATCACCAAGCTGGCTTCATACCTTGGTTTGAATTTCCAAACCCTCACTCCTCTATCTACTAGGAGCAAGGTGAACTTGCAACATCTGCACCGGTCCAATCTCATACTTCTTTGAGATGGCTTGGCGTATGCGCATTGCCATGTCAACCACGCCTACCAGGAGTGCTCGCTGCCTGATCCAGTCTTCAACATCGATGGGGCACAACACTTCCGTTGGCCAATCATAGACATCACCTACTCCGATGAAGAAGGCAGCAATGACGGCGGCGACGACGGAAATGACGACGAGGCTGAGGAGGAAGAGGAGGCATTTACACCTCTTCGAGCACAAGTGGCACCACATAAGCGTCCTCGGATGCATCCAGGTGCATCTTCATCATCACAGACTATGCCGCCACCACCACCGCCCTCGTAGCCACACGAGGATGTCTATTCTATGCAGGGAATGTACACTATGCTGCATGACATCCAGCAGACACAGCAGCAACACATGGCAATGTATACCGGTATTCAAGACACTACGAACCAGATACTGGACAATCAAAGGGCGATGTTCGAGAATGAACATCTTCTCCTCAACAACCAACAACAGATACATGATCAGTTGCAATGGATGGAGATGCAGTAGGAGCCTTTCTATGACCACTATTGGAGCCAAAGTTACTTTGGAGGCTATCCACAACCTCCACCCAGGGCCCAGTTTGATCCAAGCTTCCAGGGGGAGTATCCTTCTTGGGACCCTACGGGTCCGTAGTACCCGCCTCCACCTGAAGAGTAAAAAGCGGTATCTCTGTTCCAACCTTTAATATTGTTTTTGACTATGAGGCCATAGTCGAATTCAAGCTTGGGGGGGTAGTTGGAATAGTTCTATCTTTCATTTTCTCTGTTTTTAGTTTTGTTGCTTTTGTTTCCTGTTATTTGCTTTCTGTAATCTTAGTTTGTTTTAGGATCCACAATCTATCTAGTGTAATCATGGATGTCTTTAATGTTGAGTCATCTCAGTTGCATGTGCATGGGGAATTGAGGGAAACTAAAACGTTTTTGAGTGTTCACAAGCTTGAGTGTTGTTTATCCTTGATCACTTAACTTAGAAAATGATTGGTTTTGTCAACTTTAAAACAGAAAATCACAATTGTATATCCCTAATGATTCATGAAAGTGGATGGAATTTGGTTGTTGAGCCTTAACTGAACAAATGGTAATGAGACTTTAATTTGAAGTAAGAGAGAAAAAACCTCTTAACTTCTACACAGGTCAGTAAGGAGGGACACATAATATTTTTCTAAGGTTCAGTCAACTAGTCTTGTGATCTGTCCACCTCATTGTTTTCACAATCCACCCAAGATTTGGAAGTAAAGTACAATTTTAACTCTTTTTGATTGCATGGCATGTAGATAGGACTTGCATTGCAATTTTTCTTATGTTTGCATGGAAAATGAACAAAATAAAAAAAAGATTGGAATAGGTATACATGCACATTACCCTTAGGTGCATGTCATGTAGTTGCATTCATATTTTTTATGCATAAATTATTTCATGTACCTTATTTATTCTCTAATGGTGAATTCAATTCTTCCATACCTTCCAAATAGTGAAAATATTGAGTTATGTAGAAAAAAAATAAGCCCAACAAGTATTCATTGTCAATTATGGATATAAGGGTTTGAAATAAAAAAAAAGAAAAGAAAAAAAAATCTGAAATTGAAAAAAAAAAGTTCTTTAGAAGCAACAAGAATAAGATGGCGAAAGGAACATAATCTCACATGTATTTCAAGATAAGTGAGTACATGATGTAGCTTAATTAGATATCCATCTCATTTTGAGACGGACGGTTAGTGCATGTATCATTCCACCTAATTTTAGGCATTAGGGCATTTTTGTTTTATGCATGTTGAAATTGTATAATACTTCCACTTCTTCCATGAGCCACCTATTTCATCCACCCATTGCTCGGATTGGTAGGCCACCGTGAATTTCTCCTCACTAATTAATATCAGGAGAACTGCTTCCATGTAGATGGTAGTTAGGGCGAGCAACGTAGTATAGAAGATCACAAGATGCACTAAGTCTGGACCGACGAATTTTATTATGTTAACTGCCTTATGTGATAGTGTTCATCAGTTTGAGGTTAATATCTTTTATGGATGATTACTGTCGCCTTTAGGGTAATTATCATTTTGTGGTTAGCGAGGGCCGGTATGTGAATGTAAGATGGGAGTCATATGGGATGTCTATTGTGATGCTTTGTTCTTTAGTTGACTCTAGCAATTCTATTCTAAGAAATAGTTGCTCGAGGGAGAGCAATGTTCAAGCTTAGGGGAGTTTGATGCGATGATTTTGAGTCGCATTTATAGACTTGTTTGATATGTGTTTTATGCATTTATTAGTCATATTTATGGTTAATGTTGCATAATTCATTCATTTTGGTCTATGCTACTTCTTTATGTCAAATTCCCTTTATTTAAGCATTTTGAGAATAATTATCGAAAGAATATATTTTGTGTGAATTTATGTGGTTCCGTGTGTTAATTTCAGGAAAAACAAGTATCTGCTGCCGTCGATACCATCGACGGTGGTCGATACCATCAACCGGACCACAGGCTGCCAGCCGCAAGGACCAGAACAAGATCGATACTATCGGCAGGGATGTCGATGGTATCGAGATACCATCAGGCTGCTGGCGAGAATGGAGTCGATACTATCGACACGATGGTCGATACTATCGACGGGAGGAGCTGCAGCGACACAAAATGACAAAATCGTCGCTACAGGTTCGTCGATACCATCGACCCGCGTCGATGGTATCGAGATGACATCAGGCGCTCAGACGAAAGGAAAGAAGGGTTGTCGCTATCACGCTAGGTCGATACCATCGACCCACGTCGATGGTATCGACACCGTCAGATATGAGTTTGTTTCAGATTAATCATAATCAGACGGCTGTGGTTAATTGGCGACCTAATTCGGGAGATATACCTAATGACGGTGCCCTTGACTGGAGAGGGACGTCATTCGTTGCTGCACACATCCCAGAGAGCAAAGGAGAGAAGAACGGAGCACGAGAGCTTGCCCCAGCCGATTTGGACGCTGAAGAAGACAAATTCCACCACCGAAAGGCGGGAGAACACGAATTCCACGCCAAGGATTGATTGGACCTTCTCCGTTCAGGGGTTTCACCACTCAATTTCGTTTTTCTCATGTTTCCCCTTTTCTCTACTACATTGTACTCTGAGATGAACATGCGGGGCTAATCCCCTATGTCTTTAGGACCGGGAGTAGCCTGAGAATTCATTGTATGATGATTTTATATTTGTAATTCATATGTTATCTCTTAAATCCGTGGTATAATTTCGTGTTCTCCAATATATTGTTATGCTTGATCACCATAATAATAACCTAATGCCCTTGATTGCTTTGAAAGAAGAATTAACGGTTGAAAAGAGACAAAATTTACATTAATTGACAAATCCCTTGAACAAGGCGGTGTAAGATCAATGGTGGATACTGAGAGGTCATTTATAATGGACCTAGTTTAGGGTATAAGTTACTACGACGGTGGAACTGACCTAGACATAGGTAGTGAATTGTACCACGACAGTGGGCAATTCTGATTTCAGGCCACTACCCGGATAGAGAGATAAAATTGAGTAGCTATATACAATTTAATACAATGAAAACCTGCGGTGAAACCGTAACCCTAAAGATCTCCTTTTGAATTGATTAAACCAACATTTAATCGATTGCTTGTTTTGTTTTGTTTTTATTTTCTTTTAATTTTAACAACAACTCTCAACTTTTTAATCGGCTTAGCTGATCGCGAGTAGTTAGTAGGAGTCCCCGACGATTGCACGTATCCCTGAGTTCGACTCGGGCCTCACAAAGGCTTGTACTACTCGACGCGTTCACTTGCATTTCTGCGCACGGTAAATCTGCGTCAGTTTGTTAGACAAACCTCAGTCTCATCTCTTAGTGGGAGTGGATGGTGGAATCCACTACAAGAGTCATATTTTGGTTCCTAAAGATTCACCATTAAAGGATCGTATCTTGCAAGAAGCTCATGGTTCTAAGTACACGGTCCACCTTGGCACTACCAAAATGTTTAAGGATTTGCAGTGGTACTTTTGGTGGCCTAGAATGAAAAAAGATATGGCATCATATGCGGCCAGTTTTCTCACTTTCCAGATGGTGAAGGCTAAACACCAGTGACCCAGTGGATTGCTACAGTTAATTGAGATTCCTAAGTGGAAATGTGAACATATCACCATGGACTTTGTGGTGGGTCTCCCCAAGACCAAAAGGGGTCATGATGCGATATGGGTTGTGGTAGATCACCTTACCAAGTCGGCACATTTCCTTGCCTTAAAGACTACTACCAAAGTGACAAATCTAGCTGAGCTTCATATTAGGGAGATAGTTCGACTACATGGTGTTTCAGGTTCAATCATTTCTGATCACGATCCAAAGTTCACTTCTAAGCTGTGGAAGTAGGTGTAAGAGGAACTCGACACTAGACTGAAGTTCAATACAATGTATAACCCCTAGACAGATGGCCAGTCACAAAGGACAATCCATACTTAAGAGAATCTATTGAGAGCATGTGTGCTCGATTGGAGATCATGGGAGAAATACCTACCCCTCCCTGCGTTTGCTTACAATAACAACTACCATGCCAGTATCCAGATGCCTCCATATGAAGCTCTCTATGGGAGGCCGTGTCGGTCACCACTTCATTGGGATGATGTCAGTGAGAGGACCTTGTTGAGGTTAGAGGAGCTACAGTTGTATGTTGACAAAGTCTCTTTGATCAAGCAAAGGTTGAAGAGAGCCCATGATCAACATAAGTCATATGCTGATGCAAAGTAGACTGACTTGCATTTCACTGTGGGTGAACACATGTTTTTGAAAATCCAACCCCTCTGAGATATATCTAAGAATAGAGGAAAGCTAAGTCCCCGATACGTGGGTTTATTTGAGATTTTAGAATGGATTGGCAAAGCTGCTTATCGTTTGATGTTATCCCCTCAGTATAGTATAATGCATGATGTTTTCCATGTGTCTGCTTTGAAGCGCTATGTGAAGGATCCAAGCCATGTGCTGAGCATTGAACCTATTGAAATCCAAGGGAGGTTGACATACCCTGAGTCACTTGTGAGTGTACTAGATACAAGGTGAAAGAGCTCAGGAATAAAAATACAGAGATGGTAAAGGTTCTTTGGAAGCATCATGGAGAGGATGAAGTCACATGGGAGCTGAAGACAGACATGGAAAAGTCCTACCTGGTTTGTTTGTTTGATTGGTTGAATTTTGGGGGCAAAATTCCTATAAGGGGGAGAGGGTGTTATAACCTCAATTTTTTGGAAGGGACGAAGGAGAGAAGTTACTGATTCTTCACTACTTTTTTTTTGGTTCCTGAAGGGGAAAGGGGAAGGGGAGCAAGAGGATGGCCCCCAAATTCAACTCCGGCCCAAAGTGGCCAATCGCAGCCCAATACAAAACATAAAATACATAAAGAAAAAGGCTAACACATAAAATCTTCAAAACATCATATCTAGAGTTTCATAGGTCTAAAAGATGCAATTTTTGGGGTGTTAGATTTATAATTGAGGGCTCTATAACATGATATATACTAGGAACCCAAAAAAATAGAGTAATGAGGTTCAATATTATATATAAAAAGGAGACATTATATAGCATGCTACTTAGTAGAATATCTCAAAGTAGAGCAACATATCATCAAATTAGTTATCAAGGTGATCGAATTGGGTCTTCATCACACTCTAGAACTATGATTGTAATTATATTTTGTTATATGAATCTCTTGAAGAGAGAGAAAGAGTATAATCAAAGAGAGGGGGAAAATCAAGGTTGTCACATCCTTCCCTCCTTACAAGAATTTCATCCTCAAAATTTGTCCAAGATCATAAACAAGAGTCAAAGTCAAAATTCGTCGAGTCTAGGTATCCAACCATGGTTGTCAACACATTCTCCATTATGGGATGCACATTAGGTTGTTATAATCAAGGGTGTACTCATCTCAATTATGCACATATTACTTATTGTTCCATCATATTATGACATCATCATGGCATTAGGGTTTTCCCATCCCTTAGTATCCATACATAGGGTTTTTGTTCACATCTTCAAACAAGAATTGTATTATCAAATTCTATGTTATTAATTCTCAAACAACCATGTTCATGGTCATGACTTTCAATCAAGACTATCATCGAGTGCGTATCTCATCTTTACTCTAGATATCATGCATGTTTTTGTTTTCCCCAAAATTTCTACCATCTCTAATCAATTATGTTCATCATTTCTGATTTTTGGATCTAGAATTAAGCAATTTATTCATCTTGTTTATTAAAGTCATTACCCCAAGATCATCATCATATCGAGTTGATCATAGGGTATGAGATTAGGCATGTTACCCCTGATTGTTCAAGTTAAGATCTCTAAGGATCATCATCTCGAGTTCATGATTTTAAAATTACATACTTTATGTGTGGTATGATTTCGTACTAGGTCTAGCTTATGAGAGTGGCTCATCGTACATAAAGAGTTTTTTTTATATAAGTGAGATTATTTCATATATCGAGCATCATTTGAGGAACAACATTATCACCAACATCAAGGTTTCATAATCATCTCACTTGTATTTCAAATAAGCTCCATAAGCTCATGCCACCCAAGTAAAGACATATATATGTTCAACAAGACATGCTAACCACAACCTTATAAAAATTTATACCCATCTTTTGAGAAACAAGGGTAACCACTAGATTCCTTTATATACAACCACTAACCCGAGTATGAGGCTTGTCATGGATATTACACAACATGTACATCATCTTAGGGTCTTGGGACATCTCCCTCACCTATATAACAAGCATCAAATTTTCAATTTTCTCTTTCTCTAGGGTTAGATATTTTCATAGGAAATATAGGGTTCAACATTTTCAAGGAAACCACACACTGGGTCACTCAACTCATATACTCAGAAGTAGTCTAGCTAGGGACTCATCATCATGTATTTCATCGTGCATAATTTTCAACATTTTACATATATTTTGGAGTATAGGTACTCTGACCTTCTTGCGTGGTGGGTCAACTCTTATCAAAAGGTTGCCCTATTCATATGTCCCATGGAAGAGGTCCTCCTTGGTAAAGAGATTGAGGCCCATGTTAGTCTTAAACTATATGTCACATATCATATCTCAACTCGCACAAGACTAGGCACAAGAAAGCATGCCAACCTACTAGCTATGTTTAACACATCAATCAAGTCATATGTATCAACAAGGTGCTAGGTCTAGCTAGGGTTGCACAAACTCATTTTATATCATCAAACTAGTTAGACTTCTTAAGGACAAACTTAGGTCTTATCAACATCAACATCATCACCGATATCATTATCACCATCTTAGGTTTCTAGGTTACTGACTTCCCTAACCTATATCATGGCTCTAGACAACTCTAGAGACTATCACTATTATCTAAACTCTCTCATCTAGACTTGATGTTACATCTCTTTCTCCTAGGTTGCATGGAAACTCTCTGCCTTTCTATGAGTGGTAAGATTTTTCATATGTACATATAATAATACTTGAAATATGTTTTCTCCAACATTTAAATAGGCGATGAAAACCACCATACTCCATCCAAATAAAACCAAAATCAAAATGAGTTACCACACTCATGGGGCAGTCTAGTACCATGACACCTAGAGAACTAGAAAGAACATGATGCACACCTGTGTAGATATCCTATGCACATGTCGCGAGCATATGTCTAGGGAGATAAATTACAAAAGTATGCAACTAGTTCTAGAAAATCTAGGTTCTAACCTTGAGGCTAAGTCAACGTAGTCCACAAAGACATTTTATTAAGTTTCTAGGGTTGAGATGTAAGGTGAGTTTAGTTTGTGTTTTATGTGAGCAATGTTTGGTGTAGTTATTGTTCATGCTCTGATACCATATATCACAAAACTGGAATCCCAATCCCATGAACCAAATGTATACCAAAGGCAACATGTAAAAGCGTAAAGCTTAACAAACATGAACAAATAACAAGATGAAGGCACCAACATAGTTTCAACATTCAACAAGTATAAATTATACAAGATACATCATATTCATGAATTCAATTACACATTTCCAGATTCAAGGTACAAGTCATTCATATGTACTAAATCTGGATATTACAACAAGTACACCTAGCATAGATCACTAAGCCCATCAACCTTCTAGCCATCTCTGAACCTAAAAACAAAATACGAGAAATGGGTCAACACACGAGGTGTTGAGTATGGGGCAGAAAGATACATATATGTATAAGCTTTGCATAATTTGAAATGATTTCATGACTAAATGAACAAGAATAAGCATGTTAACTATACAACAAATGTGAAACCGTATTTTATGTCATTTCACTCTATTATACCAACAATATCAAGCATGTTTAAGGCCTTTGACCGTCTTCCTATCAGAAGGGTCTGTAAGGGTGCTCAACATTAGCTTACCCTTTTATACAGAGGGACCTCAAGGCCATAGTCAAGAGATAACCCTTTATTAAAAATATTATAATGGAGTTCTATATATATGTGTGTTCAAGTTATAAAACTAACGAGGCAAACATCGAGTAAGACATAGTAATACTACATGGAAATATTTGAGCAAGTAAACAAACAAACATACAATACATGTCTTTTCAAGAAAGAAAGCGATATTCATATAACTAGATAAGGCCCATACCTGATTCATAGATTTCATAATCTAACATATCTTTCATCATCTAGCCACATGTCAAACCTGATTAACAACAAGATTACATGTATGCATTAGATTCTCATTATTAACCCTAATTAGATTCATTTTTGGGTTTTGGCCAAGATAGGTTCTAAGTTTCTTATTAGTTCATTAGGTGATCTTATACTGATCTAGAGGGTATCACGATGGTGTGGGTCGAGTTTCATTCCATTACGACGTTCCATGAATTATATGTGATCATTTCAAGGTTTACATCACTTACTTGCATTCTATGTTCAAAAGACTCACAAAAGAGTAAGCATGGCAAGGGTTCATCAAGACATGATCTAATATTTTATCAACAATAATTGGTAACATGAATCATATATCAAGATTAGGTGGATGTTCACAAGCCTATGCATCAAACAACCAACATGGGGTACCACCATTCAATCATACATGTTATCATCACATTGGTTTCTTAAATCATTCAGGATCAACATAAGAATTAGGTGGCTCATCCATATAAATGGGGTGTAGGTATAAAATAGTGTCAAGAGAGGTTCATAAAATTGATTTCAAAGTGGTATAAGGATTAGACATCATTAAGAAGAAAGATTATCAAGTTTGGACAAGTCCATCATTAAATTTCCAAAGCTAGTCATATATGTGCATTTTGGTTATCAAAAGTAGAAGCAAGATTATTAGGGGTTTGATTTGGATCAAAGGATCTCATGAGTTACAAATACCAATTTTGAGAGTGTAAACAAAAATGCATTCCTTAATCAAGGTAAATCATAGAACTATATTTAGTCACATCAAAAGACTAAATGTTACACCTTTGTTGCCAAAAATGAGATTTCACTAGTATTTAGGGTCTAAAGCTATTTTTAGGAGGTAGATCTTGTTCTTCTGATCAAATTTCATATGTAGCATGATCGGTTTAGCCGAAGGAGCATAAAGTTACAAAATTTGGAAGATTCACCTCAAATCAGAGATCTTGGATCGTTAGAACCTCGATCTAGGGTCAGGGAGATTCCTCACTAGGGCCTCCTGGTCCTTGGGCCATTTTCTGCTTTTGTGCTGAAAGCTTGTCCACGAGCCTCACGAGGGCCCAGCGATAGACTGTGTTTGCCTCGGTCATGATTCCCCTATTATCTGCTCATGAAAAGGGGGAAAATAGGGAACATAGGCGCTAAGGTCCAACCGGGCAGAAGAAGGGAGGAGAAGAAGGGCCCCTGGGTGTTAATGAGGACAACCTCTGGGAGTGCCTAGGTGCATCGGTTGCATGGGTCCCGCTTACTGTGGCTGGCTATTAAGGAGGAGCGACAAGCGCACATCCATGGTGGCGCCAGTCATCCAGGGTCTGGATCAAGAGTGGTGACAGGGTGTAGAAGTGCTGACAGCCAACCCTAGTATGGAGAGGAGGCTAAGCGGGTGGAGGTGATGCCTAGGACCGACGATGCCCTAGAGGTGTGAATTGCAGTCGTTTATTTAATGCGACAACACTCCGGGTAGAACCTATGGCTGTAAAGCAGTGAGGGGAGAGGGATGAGGAGTGAAGATGGAGGAGGAGGGAAAGAATAAAGGGCATAGAAGAGTCTACTTATAAGGGGGGCAAGAGGCTAGGGTTTAGATGAGGGGAATGTAGAGGGCATCATTCATTAGCCGCCTTCATTGTTTGATTTGGAAGGGACAAAGGAGAGAAGTTACTACTCTTCACTACTTTCCTGAAGGGGAAAGCGGAGGGGGAGCAAGAGGATGGGCCCAAAATTCAACTCGGGCCCAAAGTGGCCAAAATCAGCCCAATACAACATAAAATACATAAAGAAAAGGCTAACACATAAAATCTTCAAAACATCATATCTAGAGTTTCATAGGTCCAAAAGATGCAATTTTTGGGGTGTTAGATTTGTAATTGAGGGCTCTATAACATGATATATACTAGGAACCCAAAAGAATAGAGTAATGAGGTTCAATATTAGATGTAATAAGGTGACATGATATAGCATGGTACTTAGTAGAATCTCTCAATGTAGAGCAACATATCATCAAATTAGTTACCAAGGTGATCAAATTGGGTCTTCATCACACTCTAGTACTGTGATTGTAATTATATTTTGTGAGATGATTCTCTTGAAGAGAGAGGAAGAGTATAATCATAGAGAGGGAGAAAATCAAGGTTGTCACAACTCCCTTGTACGCCCTCTGAATACTCAAGTAATCTTTTCATCCATGATCGCCGGGAAGAAATTTCAAATCTCTGAGGACATCCTGAATGTTTTCTTTTTAGGATTCGATGAGAATGACACCTGTCATAAGGACTATGGTGAGTTATTTGACCTTTTGGACCCTGAAGGTTTCTACAAACAAAACAAGATCACTCTTCCTGATATCCATCGCTACATGAAGAAACCTGATGTTCCATATAAGAAGCGTCTATTAATCTCAAGAAGCATCTATTAGCCCTAGTGGTCAACTGCAACATCCATCCAAAGAAAAATCAAATGGATATTGTAGAGAACACTGCAGTGATCATGTAATGCATCTTGGAGAATGTTGAAGTCCAGTGGTCTAGATATATCCTACACCATATACTTGCTTTAACTCTAGCAAGAACACCCGTGGCACCCATCCCCCTTATCCTGCCTTGATATGTGGTCTTTTCTAGTTCACCACTGAGAAATCACTCTTCTCTGACTTCCACTACAAACATGCTAGGAATGGAGTGTGTATCAGTGAGACCACAATTCAGCAATCCATGCCTATCCTGTCCTCCTCCGCACCCAATGCTTCACCCTCTGCCTCTACCTCAGTTGCACCTGCCTCTACCTCAGTTGCACCTGCCTCCACCTCTACTCGAGATCCACCTCCTCAACCACCCCGACCTAGACGTGCCTCTTTCTGTGTATCCAATGAAGCCCTCATGGGTTACATGATGCACCAACAGGCATACAACCTCCAGGTCTAGGATCATCTACACCAGGAGTTATGTTCAATCATGTCAAACATGAACTTATCCTATGCACGCCCATACCCCACGTACTAGCCTTACCCAAGTAGTGATTATGCATCCTATGCATATAATAACTTCTACCCTACCCTTGAGCCTTCCACTGCTGCTCCCACACCCCCAGCTACTGGTAGACCTACTCCTGTCATTTCCTGCTGGCCCTCTGGCCACCCTACTTGCCAGTCAGGGTGATTATGCTCCCTCCTTCCCTCAGGCCAATGAGCTTCATGCTCTTGGTATGACTTAGGATGAGCAGAATGCTCATTGGCCCAGTCGTGGTTTCGGTCCTTCTGTGGATGAGGAGATGACCGGCCTAAATCACGCGTCCGAAAGTGGAGGCAGATTTGAGGTAGTCGAGCTTTTACATTTATAAACCCGAATCCTTCTAGGCCCCAACAACTTTGCTTACGGGGTCGAACACAGGGACACGGGTGGTAGTGTTGAGAACCCAGAATCAACACACTACACTCTGGCAGGTATAAATAGATAATAAATTCCCCAAAGGGAAACAACAAGATGTCAAAAACAAAACAAGAAAACTATCTCAAACTGGAGCTACTAGAGAGATTTTAGGTTTTAGTCATTTAGCATTTTTTAGGGGTTTTCATGCAACAGAAACAGAAAGATAAAACCAGAGCTAGAGCAAGGTTCGAAGGATAAGACTGCAGTAAAACAAGCGGCAGCAGTAACACCCTGCACCCCTCTTCTTAGAGCGGGTACCTCTAACCAAGCATCAACACCCCTTTCGTGGTTGCTGGACTTAAGTTAGAGTGGAATGTTACTGAAACAACTCCATTCCAGGCACTCTCGTACTCCAGAATCAGACCAAACACTATAGCCACAACACAACTCTCGAAGTTGTTGCGACGGGAAAACATGATTCGGTAGCTAAGCGAAACGCGATCCAAACATGCAAGCTAGAGTTCAGATATCAAACATAGCAGTCATCCAACGTATTGCACCAAGCATAGAGCAACAAGTAATTAAGATTTTCTATTTCCATAAACAAAATTAAAGATAGATGTCGCCTTCTTGATGTAGAAGGGTGACAGACTTCTGCAGCTCTCCAGCCCGATACCGGACAGGAGCCTAACCCGATACAGCAGTGTCAGGCGGCACGCTCTCTCGAGCGGCACATCATGATGGTCGACTGTATCGCTCAAGGACCCTAGCCGATACGCTCAAGTCGGACGGCACACCCTCTCGGGCGGCACACATGACGGACGAAGCGTATCGGGTTCGATACCATGTCGGGCATGGAGCGACGCATTCTACTGTCGGACACTTGTGTCGCTCATCATCGTTGGCCGATATCGGCCCGTAGTGTCGCCCGAGATGGTCCTAAGTGAACCACCCCCTCCCTCTCGGGATGAGGAAGAGCTCACCTAGAGTTTCCCGACACGAGCACTGGGGCGCGATAATCTTGCTCTCACGGTTTCCTCCAAGGATCACTCAAAGCTCCCAACTGTCCGAATTCTGAACTATCCGAACTGTCTTTTTGGCTTCCTGTAGCTGTTATTTATAGGCAGCGGTTGGGGGAAGTTATGGTGCTCGAAACGCCACATGTCCTCCATATTTGCGAGTTGATGGATGGCCGATACACATATCGCCCGGTGCAGGGATGTTGGTTGTTGGTCACGTGATGGGTGGCACCTGCCGGTGGGTGGCCTGTGTCACACGACAAGCTTGGGTTGTCGTGGCGAGCTCGGCTCCCTGTCGGGTAAGAGGTGTGTCGTCCGTCAGCTTCTTCTTGTGTGGCATCCCCTTGTCACGCGTCATTGCGTCACGCCACTCTATCAGGTAGTGCTTGTATCGGGCCGTTGGAAGGCCGATGCAGGTTGGACTTATTGCTTGTGGGCCGGGACGGCCTTCTTGGGTCAAAATGGGAGGAAAATTCTGCAAAAGATGGAAGTATTGGATTAAGAGCGTTGCTTGGCCAATTATTGTGAAAGTACTAATAAAAGAGAGGAAAATAGCAGAAAAGGGCAGTTTTGACAACAGAATAAAGGGCAAAAACATCACAAAAATTGGTGTTATCAACTCCCCCAAACTTAGCATTTTGATTGTCCTCAATAAATATTTAAACTTTATTTTGTGATGCTTCTTCTTGCTTAGTATAGCTTTCAGGCCAAGAGGTAAAACAAGTATAGTAATGCCTTTAGAGATAATGTTGCCTCACTGCAAACAAAAGACCATGCGTTTCCTTGCCTTATTATTTCAGTACATTTTTCTCTACAACTTCGGCGAGACTTTGTTGTATGATTCCGAAGTTATCTTACACACCAAACTGCTTTATTTTAGGGATAGAAAGTTGTGTATAATGTAGGCTAAGGCTTTTTGGGTTCTTGTCTCCCATCGGTCCATCCAGGTAAGGGTCCGTTAACGGGCAAGTGGTCCCTACAGTCCAAGCCAGTTGGCTTTAGAGCAGTGATTTCACATCCTATGTACCACTGCCCCGGATCTACCATGCCTAAAGATGGGTACTTTTGGAAGACAAGTGTGTATATATATTTTTTTTCTCTTTTTCGTTTATTGGGCACAACTCTCATGCTTTTATTCACTCTCATAAGGCTTCTCTCTTTTTTTTTGGGATTTTTGTTGGGTAAGGAAAACAAAAAGATTCTTGCTGTTTGGGCAGCTTTTTCCTTCTCCATACTCGTCTCTTAGCTGTTTGCGAGATTATTATATTTTTCGAATTTTTTTTTGGCATGGAAAAATGTAATCTTCTCGTTTGTTTGAAGCAGCATTATCAGAAAGATATAACAAAACTTGTATCTCGTTAAGCACATAGAAAACTAACTTTGCAAGCAGTTGCATCAGGTTTTTACTAATATAGAAACTTTGTACATATGCATGGAGATGATATAAGTAAAAGGATTTTCAAAATTTTGGTGTGAACATATATATGTACACATGATACAGGAAAGAACAAAAGAATAAAGAATTTTGAGACAAAAGAATGAAGAAGATTAAATTAGAAAATTCAGACAAAATTTTGTACCTCCCTCACTGGTACATGGTACCCGCCAAACTTGCTCCACACTCTATCCCAGAGTTGTGAAGTAGATAAGGTGAGGTAATGTTTATTCCAGTGAGGTTGCGCTTGCGTCAGACAGAAGCTCCCACACATATTCACCCCTTCTGCTGTGATATCCGATGTGGTTGAGCTGGTCAGGCGTTTCTTTATTTGCTATCCATTCCAGGACGTAGATGCCGCAGTCGTTGGATAAGGGAATTTGCTGCGGACTGCGGTGACAGAACTGGAGTTCGTGCCATTTGCCTCCTTGCATGTCCAGGAATGGTTGGATCATCTTTGCTACTTCGTCGTAGTATTTTTAGACCAGGCATTCGACGGATGTCAAAGGTTCTGATGTAAACGGCTCTGGATGGTTCTTGTTGCTGTCCGAGCTGTTGTAGAAAATTCCTGCTCACTGCCGGGTGTACACAGTTAGGAGCGTCCAATGATTGTAATGCAGAATTGGCAAAAAGATAGTGCCTGAGACCCCGCCTCTCAATTCTGCCAGAAAATTTTGCTTCGCTCCTGTTTCGTCGGTGAGGCAGACGTCGTTGAATAGCATGGGCTAGTTTATGTATGCATGTTCTAGCTTTGGCTGTATATACTGGATGTAAGCAGCTGCAACTGCTACATCCAAGCACCCTCCTTCCTTCATCATGTCCCTTAGATCGTCGACCGGGACTATGACATTGCCTGCCTGAAAGGCGACAACTGATGGGGTAGAATCAGCTAACTTTAGCTGGATTATATTGACCTGCTCCTGTGTGAGAGTTGCACATGAAAAGCGGTCGAAATTTGTGATTAACCCTTCTGAAGCTTCAGGTAAAGCAGTGTCCTCCGTCCCGTGCACTTTCTTCAGGACCGCCAACTGCTTGCCTGCCCCATGTGTGACGGTCGCCACTTCCTCTTCTTTTTCTAAGGAGCTGCTGGACTGAGAAGAGTTTTCTTCCAGGTCACTGTCCAACAGCTGCTCGGATACCCCTGCATCCCATAAATAGCACTTGTCCTTGATTAGCAACATGGCGTATATGCTCCTGCGTTGATAGAAGGATGTGCCTTTAAGGACTCCCAAGTTTCCAAAAGTGTTGAGCACCTCAATGGCACCCAGGATGACGATAGCGCTGTTTCCACTCGCCTCTTCTGCCTGGACGGGGAGATCTCAGAGAGTAAAGAAGTTCCAAGGACCTTGGTGACGTTCGCTTCCTTTCTTTATAGCTCGTAGCAGACGCAGTGGCAGGAGTCTCAGATTCCTATCCTGCGGGCGGCAGTAAACACCCCCAGAGCGTGGCACCTCATTGTGGCTGTAGCTCATTAGCTGGAGGTCGTGGTTCCTGAGGTCTTCCACGCAGAGGAACCACACGTTGCGGTGTTTATACGGGGCCAACACGAGGTGTGGTCTATGCTCTTTAATGTGCTGTAGCATGTCGACCACCGCACAGGAGCCTGGATCTCCCTTCATCAGACTTCTCGCCAAGGTTGGGGTGGCATTGTATATCATTTTCTGACCTGTCCTGCTGTCGGTATGTTCTATTATTGCTCCTTCAAGGACCCTGAACAGTCTTTTGCCGACGAAGGCCGACGTGCGGAACATGTTTCGAAAAACTCCCCGTCATACGGATAGGTAGCCGTCGGTCCAGACGACGTCGCCTTCATTTGCCTGCGATCTCAAGACCTGATTCAGCAAGTTCTGGTCTCTGATCTTCAGGTGTCCGATGGCTCTTCTATTGAAGTCGGGCATCTCGAAAGAGGGTATCTCAGATGGCTCATGGAACCTATCACAGAACTTGTCCGCCATCAAGCGTTTGCTTCAGGGAAGATGTCTCTTATTGACTGTGTAGACATCCCCCTTCTCTCCCTCAGACTCATCAGAAGAGTCTCCCTCGATGCTGATATCTGTGCTATCATCTTCGACTTCATCTAGGGGAACTGAGATGTTTGCATCTCCCAAGCCTAAGGGGCTCTCCTGTCTGGCTGGAGCTCCTTCGGCTGACCTATGTTGCGTCCCCTCCTCGGGTGTTGAGGATCACCCTATGGAGGATGAGGTGGACGCTGTTCCTGAAGGGGAAGCTGACAAAGAAGGAGGAGAGCCACGACTGGGTGGTGACCTTCTCGGCAGCCTTCGGCGCGGATGGTCGTCACTTCTGTCTAGCCTCTCCTCGATCTTGTCTAGTCATTGGAGAACTTGCTGCATTATTTCATTAAGGGCTTTAGTCTGCCGGGAAGGCTCGCTAGAGTCAGCAGCTTTCTTTCTTGGCTATCCAACCTATTTTGGAAAGACGCAAATTTGCGGGTTAGGGAAATACAAACGTCAGAGTTGATATCCGTTACCTCCCGCAAATTATCAAGCTTGTCCCCGAGCATCTTTCCGAGCGACGGGGAAGCTCCACTGGGTCTCCCTTCCATCCTCGCGACATCTTGCTTGCGCGATGGTCTACCAGGCGAGGTAGAATCTATCAGAATGGTTTGCGATCCCGATGCTGCCAGGCGAGGCATCGACACTTTTGCAATTGCCACCGCCTTGCCTTCTCGTCTAGGTGGGGATGGCCATGGTGAGGGTAGACTCTGCTCCACCTCTGCACTATGGGCGATCTCCTCAACTGCTGCAGGTGGGGACTTCAGCGGCGGTGTCGTTGTTCTTCTGAGCTCTTTCAGGATCTCGTCGAACACCCCATTGCTGCCGTCCTGCTGAAATCCCTCTTCTTCCTCTGTAGGTTGTGAAGCAGTGACGGGGGCTGCAGCCGTCTCTCCCGCGGCAGCTCCCGTAGTCTCTGTCTCGGTGACCTCAACGATCACCGGTTCTTTCTCAACTACCACCATCCTTGTTGTGGTGGTGGCTGATGTAGATGGAGTGGCGACAACTCTATCAGCAGTTGTCGTCGGTACCTCTAGAGCTGCCCTCTCCTGGGCTCTGGTGGCGGTGGTGTAAGCTGCGTCATTCGCCACAGCTTCAATTTAAATGACGGTGAAAACTAGTTTTTCTGCATCGTAGTCAGCGCAGCGAGGGAGCGGAAGGAGTATGTCCGTCCTTGAAAACTTGTAGAAATAGTCTCTCCCCTCCTTCCTAATGATGCTGGTCCTCATCATGTACTTGGTGTCGATCACCTCATCGCCTTGCGTCCTCGAAAGGCTGCGCGGTTCTTTTGGGTACCCCAGTCCCACTGCGATTAGGTTGACGATGCCGCCCATGCAGTACTCCTTAGTGGCTTCTTTCATCGGATGCAGCCTGTTCAGCAAGAACCGCCCGAGGTTGATCACTCGTCCCTCCATTATGTGCCACATGACGTGGAGTTCTTCTGTATAGATATTACTGGACTCATTCTTGCTGAACAGAAAACATGCCACCAGTTTGTGTACTATCCTCCAAAAGCAGGAGTGCACTGCCACCACCTTTCTTCCCAGCTTGAACAAAGACTCGCCGGTTAGCTTGCTTCAGAGTACCACGGGGTTGAACCCGTCTCTCTTGGTGATCCTATCACCGTTGTCCATGAGATTCCTCTCCTCCTCATTGGAAGAGAAGATCTTATTCAATAGCTTCTCGGAGATAGAGTGTTCCGAGTAGTAAAGTCGAGCCTAGAGTCTGTCCGGCCCGCCAAATTCTTCTCTCTCCGCCGCAGAATTCTTCACCCAATGGAGGGAAGATATAAACTCCATTGTCAGTTTGGTGTAAGAAGAAGACCAGCTGAAGCAGATCTTTTTCAGCCTTGCCGCAGTGACGACACCCTTCAGCCTCCTCGCGATCCCAAGTTTAGCAAACGAGGCCTGATGGCAGAACCTGCTCGGTCGTTAGACCTTGGTCACTAGTTCAGCATATCGGCGAGTGTGCTCGTCGTTTCTTGGCTCGAAACTCCCCGACAAGAATTCCGGGAGTCCTGCTGCTGCTAGAGGTGTCGGTATTGGAGCCGCCACTTCTCCAACCCTAACCCTCTTCTCTGATGTTGACGCCCCGGCTGGTCCTGGGTTCGGGCGCTTAGGCCTGGCAGTCTGCCCTTCAACAGTAGTCTCTGGGTACATTCTCCTGCCTTGTGCATCAACAGGGACAACAATTGTCTTGACACAGGCCATTTATGTAAGATAATAAGAAAATACCTCGATTAAACGTGTTGATGCCTTGAAAAAGTAAGGAATAAAAGTGCGACCAGGTATTTCTCTGTACAAGGACTATCCCGCACCCCGTATCGGGTGACACACGGGTTTTAGAGGTGAAGTCCTATGCCCGATACTAGAGGTGGTATCGCCTGTTACATCAGAAGGTCAAAACGCGCGATACGAACAGGGCGATAAGGCAAAAAACATGCGTTAGGTCGGTCGCTTGATACAGGCGTGTTGGGCGATACAAGGCATGCTCACAAAGGAACCGTAAGATCGATAAGCTACTTGCTTAAAGAAAGGAACGTGTCAGGCGACACGGTCTGCCGGGCGATAGGGTCTGTCGGGCTTTACCTTGCCGTGATATGAAATTCCACACGACACGAGAGCAGGGCAATCTGGCATGACACGGGAGCAAAAGCACAAGGTCTTAGCACGATACGGGAGCGTGAAAACAGTAAGGCAAGGAGCCCGACACGGTAAAAACTCGCCCCTTTATATAGCAAACTCAACCGGGGTGAAACGGGTAAGTCTGGGGTGTGTGTCGGCCGTTAGGGCAACTCACAATTCAGGCGAGTCCATCCGTCGGCACGACCCTTGCGATCCCCAAAATTCCACTGCCCGATATGGGCGCATCCATAGCACCGGTTGGGTTTCTTTCCGACACCTCAAGAAAATAAAGCGGTTTAAACTGCAGCTGATGAGTAAAACATCATTGACTGGAGACTACGGTCCCGGCCTCAGATGGTATTACCCATCCTGGTTAATTAAACTAAGGCGGTGGCCCATAAAACCGAAGAGTCAGTGCATGTGGCGCATGCACTGCCTCAGGCCTCATTACAATCCATAAAGTTCATAATGTTCATTTTTGTTGGAAAGTAAAAGCACCCTATACTAGGAATTTAAAAATAGCTCGAGTTGCCTCCCGAGAAGCTCTGAGTTTTCCATCCTCAGCTGGACGCCTTTGGCTTCTTCTTTTTCCTTTTCTTCCGCAGTTACTGTCCTGATCTTTTGGCTAGTTCAGTGTTGGACGGGATCTTCCCTGATGGGTTCTTTACGATCTCGGCAAGCTGAGCTAGCTGCTGATCGATTTGGCGTTGATGTGTCTGCATGTCTGCCAACTGTACCTGCAACGAGTTCAAAATGCCAGAATTGGATAACGCACTTTGCGCCAGTTGGTTATTAATGGTATCCTATTTCTTAACGAAATCAAACAACTGGCCAATCACATCAGATTGGCTTGCACCTTTGTCCTGTTCTCGGGTTGGGCCTTGGTACTTTCCAGGTGCTTGGAAATTGCCTTTTGCTGGTTGGAATTGGCTGTTCTTGGCATATTGGCCGGATCCTCCTCTCTTCTCAAAAGTTTGCGCTGGCTTGGCCGAGGTGTGCAGCTGATGTGAATTTTCGGCTGCATCCTTGTTACCGTAATTAAAGCCAGGGTGATCTGGCCTCTTGAAGTTCATGTAAGAGACATTTTCTGTCCTTTCATCTTCTGAGTCGGAGTCGCTGCCCGCTTCTGGTCGGGTGTAGACACAGTTGTCCACCCAGTGACCTCCCTCTCTGCACATAACACATTTCATCACTTTTTCAACATACTTCTTACCTTTACTGCCAGCTTCTCATAATTGTTTAACATCAGTAGCAATTCTCTGAATCTGCGAAGTGATTGACTCCAATGCCTTAGACTCAGGGGTGGACCCTTCACCTACCTTCTTTGCTTGTCCTCTATCAGATCGATCAAACTCAGCACCGGCCATTAGCTCGGCCATGTTCTTGATAATCATCTCAGACTTCTTTGGCTTCTTCCCTAGGAAGTCACTGCCCGCAGCCACGTTCAGTGACACCCTCTCATCGGGAGTCAGGCCATTGTAGAAGGTGGTGACGAGGAACCCCTTCTTGTAATTATGATGGGGGCAATCCCTCAGGTACTCTTGGAATCGTTCCCAGGCGTCGTGGAGGCTTTCGTTTGGCTTTTGCATAAAGGAGGTTATTTTCTACCGGTTTCTGACCGTTCTCTCGGTGGGGTAAAACTTATTTACGAATGCTTCAGCAAATGCTCCCCACCCATTCAAAGACCGGTGGGGTAACCCGAGGTACCAGGACAGCGCTTTGTCCTCCAGTGAAAAGATGAAGCCTTTGCAATATTTAACCTCCTGGGGGACCCCCGCATCTTTATTGTGTCGCAGATGTTCTTGAAGGCATCGAGGTGATGGTAGGGGTTGTCATTTTTCGAACTTCCCCTGAAGCTTTTGTTCTGAATCATGGAGATCACAGAAGGCTTAAGCTCAAAATTGGCTGCGTTGAATCGCGGGGTGATGACGGGACATCTGGAGTTGTTGGCTTTTGTTGATGCCAACTCTCTCAGCATCTTTTCTTCCTCCTCAGAGTCATCGCTGTCGTCGTCTCGTCGGTGATGTGCTTGGTCTTGATTCCTACAGTTTTAGTGGCGGTGGCGACACCTAGCTCGAGGGTGTTCTTCCTCAGAGTGTTCTGACTCTTGATCTTCAAGCTGATTATCGTCGTCATAGCGGTCGTTGCCATCTGGTGGAGGTGATTCATGCCCAGATCTTCCTTGCCCTTCCCCTTCAGAGTGCTGTGGGTTGACTCGGGGAGGCATGGTGTTGATGATTGTGCTTGATTGGATAGTCGAGTGGCGTCGGAACTCGGGGAAATAGAATACTGTTCTTCAGGGTTCCTGAAATGGCACGAAAAATCAAGTTTATAAAATTGAATTTTTACTTTTGAAAGAAAAACAATAAGAAGAAAAAGAAAAAGAGTGTTGTCAAACTCATTCCTAAGCTTGAGGCACTGGGGTGTAGTTAGTGGATTCAGATTCGTCTACAATACCATATTTGCCTTGTCCCTGACAACGGTGCCAAAAAGTTGACCGACCTAAATTGCGCGTCTGAAAGTGGAGGCAGATTTGAGGTAGTCGAGCTTTTACATTTATAAACCTGAATCCTTCTAGCCCCCCACAACTTTGCTTACGGGGTCGAAGTAGATATACGGGGTCGAACACAGGGACAAGGGTGGTAGTGTTGAGAACCCAGAATCGACACGCTACACTCCGGCAGGTATAAAGAGATAATAAATTCCCCAAAGGGAAACAACAAGATGTCACAAACAAAACAAGAAAACTATCTCCAACTGGAGCTACTAGAGAGATTTAAGGTTTTAGTCATTTAGTAGTTTTTAGGGGTTTTCATGCAACAGAAACAGAAAGATAAAACCAAAGCTAGAGCAAGGTTTGAAGGATAAGACTTCAGTAAAACAAGCAGCAGCAGTAACACCCTGTACCCCTCCTCTCAGAGCGGGCACCTCTAACCAAGCATCAACACCCCTCTCGAGGTTGCTGGACTTATGTTAGAGTGGAATGTTACTGAAACAACTCCGTTCCAGGCACTCTCGTACTCCAGAATCGGACCAAACACTAGAGCCACAACACTACTCTCGAAGCTGTTGTGACGGGAAAACACGATTCGGTAGCTAAGCGAAACGCGATCCAAACATGCAAGCTAGAGTTCAGATTTTAAACATAGCAGTCATCCAACGTATTGCACCAATCATAGAGCAGCAAGTAATTAAGCTTTTCTATTTCCATAAACATTAAAGGTCTTAATACATTGCATAAGAAAGGAATTAAATAAAAAAATTAAAGATAGATATCACCTTCTTGATGTAGAAGGGTGACAAACTTCTGCGGCTCTCCATCCCGATACCGGACAGGAGCCTAGCCCGATACAGCAGTGTCGGGCGGCACGCTCTCTCGAGCAGCACCCCGTGACGGCCGACTGTATCGCTTAAGGACCCTGGCCGATACGCTCAAGTCGGACGGCACACCCTCTCGGACGGCACACATGACGGACAAAGCGTATCGGGTTTGATATCGTGTCGAGCATGGAGCGACACATTCTACTGTCAAGCACTTGTGTCGCTCATCATCGTTGGCCGATATCGGCCCACAGTGTCGCCCGGGACGGTCCTAAGTGAACCATCCCCTCCCTCTCGGGATGAGGAAGAGCTCACCTAGAGTTTCCCGGCACGAGCACTGGGGCGCGATACTCTTGCTCTCACAGTTTCCTCTGAGGATCACTCAAAGCTCCCAACTATCCGAATTCCGAACTATCCGAACTGTCTTTTCGACTTCCTGTAGTTGTTATTTATAGGCAGCGGTTGGGGGAAGTTATGGTGCTCGAAGCGCCATGTGTCCTCCATATTCGCGAGTTGATGGATGACTGATACACATATCACCCGACACAGGGATGTTGGCTGTTGGTCACGTGATGGGCGGTGCCTGCCGGTGGGTGGCCTGTGTCGTGCGACAAGCTTGGGTTGTCGTGGTGAGCTCGGCTCCCTATCGGGTAAGGGGTGTGTTATCCGTCAACTTCTTCTTGTGCGACATCCGCTTGTCGCGCGTCATTGCGTCGTGCCACTCTGTCGGGTAGTGCTTGTATCGGGCCGTTGGAAGGCCGATGCAGGTTGGACTTATTGCTTGTGGGCCGAGACGGCCTTCTTGGGTCAAAATGGGAGGAAAATTTTGCAAAAGATGGAAGTATTGGATTAAGAGCGTTGATTGGCCAATTATTGCGAAAGTACTAATAAAAGAGAGGAAAATAGCAGAAAAGGGCAGTTTTGACAACAGAATAAAGGGCAAAAACATCACAAAAATTGGTGTTATCAGGAGATGGCTGACCAGACTGATGCTGAGACTGCTGATGCTGGTGAGGATGCTAGTGATGGTGAGGATGCATCTAATGATGGTGATGGCTCTAGAGATGACTCTGGTGATGAAGGTGTTGGGTTTTAGGGGAGACAGAGAAGGCAGCGGAAACAAAAATTTTTCTCCCCAAACCCATACCGAGGAAACGCGTCAACGTCTATATAATAGGAAAGGATGGTTTGTGGAATCATACCTTGTCCCGAGGCTTGCTCGGCGACAATACCTTGCGCAATGCGCGGTCTTCAACTCCGGTCTTGGACGGCGTCTGTGCAGCTCCTGGTCGCACCGAGACTGACGACTCCTCCTCCTACCGGACTGTCAGATGACAGTTGTCCTCCTAAGTGGCAGAAACCTCCCGCCTCTGAAGTAGTCCACACGGACCACCTAGAACTCCACTCTCCTTGTCCCACAAGGAAGTGGAAGGAGTCGCACCCTTCTGTTGACGTACTAGTCGCCAACACACTCTCCTGCTACCAGTTGCAACTGCAGTTGTCCTTCCCTTGATGCATCTCCCTTTTGCGGGAAGCACTTGCTCGGGCTCTCTCACGGTTACCAAAACCAGAGAGAACGACAACTTCGCAAAGCAACCAGTTTGCATTGAGTTGTGTTTTGAGAAGCCCCCAATACCCCTATATATATAGGCGGGTCATGGGACAGGGTTCTCTGTGCCCGGCAATACGGGACTAAAGCAGGAGTAGAAGGGTTCAAGAATTTTCCACAAAAAGCAACCGGTTCGCAACTTGAAATGATCGGTTCACAACTGAACCGATCGGTTCGGCCATTGAGCTGATCGGTTGGACCTGAGCCGATCATTTGGGGCACTCCAACCGATCGGTTGGTGCCCTGAACCGATCGGTTCATAGTCCTAATCCGGCTCAAAAAGACTTTCCTTGTTTCATTCTCAATTGGTATCGAATACCAATGTTATTCCCAATCGAATTGGGCAATTTGAAACCAAAGGAAAATTCTTGCCGACATGACTTTCCCAACTGGTCGGTTGCACCAGTTGAGCCGATCGGTTCAACTCTTGAACCGATCGTTTCAACATGGGCATGAGCCGATCGGCCTGGACACTCCAGCCGACCGGTTCAGCACCTCAGCCGACCGGTTCATCACATGAGCCTATCGGTTGGGAGCATAGGTTGGGCAAAATCAGTCAATTGCGATTTCAATCAATTCGATACTCCAATCAATGCGTCCAACACCTTGAACCATATGATATTGAGCTATCGACTGATTGAGTGTTTAATTGAACTACTAAACTCCTTTAGTAATCAATCTAAACGTTGCTTGTGGACAAAACTCCTCTTCCAGGTTAAATCCTATGTGTGTGACCCTGCAGGTCCATTTCACGTTGGCAGTGAAAGTCCATAACACTTATGACTTCACAAGCAAAGAGCGGTGTCTAGTCACACATCATTGCTACCCAAGTGAAAGTAGAAAGTTGGAGAACAACTTTCATCCTACAATCCGTGAATGGTGTTACAGTGAATGTATAATTCCTTTGTCACTGATATCTCGAATGAACTCAAGGCATGGAACAGTCATCCTGTCAACGTTCATTCACTTTCTTGATCTCAAAGTAGATTGAAGGAGATATGTATGACATCAATATCACATACTGATTCATACATGCGTGCGCACGCCTATCTCAATCCTACTCATCAAGTGGCCTTGGATATCAAACTCCCTCAGGAGGGACAAATCCCATATCTATCACTCACCCCTCAAAAGCCCCATGTGTCAAAGCCACCCAATCATCACCTTTATAACAACCCATGTTTCAGGACTGCGTTTGATGATGTCAAAGTGTGCCCAACGACATGTGTTGAGTGTAGTGATTTCAGGTCTAAGAATCACACTCACCACCATCACTGTGAGTACTGACTTTGACTACCATCTCATGGTTCCATGTGTCAAACTCACGGTGGGTCTGTCCGGTACCTTGTTCTCTAACAAGTACCTATGTGTTTGGTTTGATATCTCTATATCATGACTAATGAGATTCTGTCATCAACCAACACCACAATCTAGTCTAATGTGTCATTGCTGTCTATCTACCTTCCACAATGACATCCGACTAGGGACATAACAAGAATGTACAAACTCTTAGCATCCGTATGATCTCATCGTTCAGGTCCTCAACCTGAAAGCATACTTCATTGAGTACTGTCATTCTCTAGACATTCAATCTGTTCTATCACTATCTCATATGACTGAACCAGAAAGAATTGGAAGCTTGCCTTTGATGTTTATCAAATCAATCTTAATGTATTCCACCAATCATCCCATGATTGGCTCTCAGGGCATACATACCAACAGAAGGTACTACTGCTACTGCACCTTTAGATGGAGACGATGACTACAAGCCTGATGCTGAGGATGATGATGATGCTGTGGACTAATTCAACCCTATTTTAGGGCTTCATCTTGTGTATTTTTGCTCTTCAATCACATCTATACCTGTTAGATTGCATGTCATTCCTCCCAATATGCTTATTTGTATAAAATGCACTTATGGACATTATTTGCATGTTTTTCAGGCATTTGGACCACACTTGATGGAAGAGAGAGAGAAGGAGTGATCCTAGGGTTCCTCTACCCTTAGAGAGGCCGAAAGTGAAGTCCGATGCTCCCTCAACCTACCCCCAATGGCCAAAAATCAATTGAAGTAAAGATGTCTAAGAAAAGTCAAAGAATAGAGTCAACTTGCTGATCAAGGACCCAACACGATCGTGGTGCCATAGAGCGGCCGTGCTAGGTCACTTATAAAGCAACAAAATCACCTCCAAGTCAAGCAGAAAGCACCACGACCGTGCAACACATAACGACCGTGTCAGAGAAAGCCACCACGACTGTGCTGCATAGCATGGTCATGCTGCAGCAGACCAGAACGGCCGTGCAACATCACCGTGACCACCATCACCCAGCCCACCATGGCCGTGGCACATAGCATGACTGTGCTACCCTCAGTCCACCACGGCTGTGGTGACCACCACAACTGTGCTACCCTCAGTCCACCGCGACCGTGTCATTTTCAGCACAAATTTAACCACCAACCTGGCATTTAGCCATTTTATTCACCATGACCATTCCCATCCACCACGGTCGTGCTATACCCTACCCACCACAGCCTTGATGATCCACCACGACCGTGCTACTCACAAAATCCACCCATTTTCCACTACTTTACCCATTTTTCCCCTACTTAACCTAGTGCTTCCTCCCCACACCTATATATACCTAAGTGGAGGCTGGGGCACGAGCTTAGATACCCTACAACCACTCCAGCTGCCCCAATTCATCCTCCATCCATTCCCACCTCATTTCATTTCCATTTCACCATTTCTACAACCAAAACCCTAGTTTTCCATTGTTTTCACCCATTTCCACCACACATCCATGCCATTCACCTACCTTGGAGGAGGGAGCTCGAGCTATAGCTGCTAGGAGGTGGAGAAGGAGGAGTCTTCACTGAGCTCATCATGGCTTTTCACTCCTCTACTCATTCTATCTCCTTTCCCCTTGTATTTTGCTTTGTTATGAGTAGCTAGGCCCCTTGAGTGGGCTGTTTGGGGGAAATTATGTTACTTTGATACCTTGTTGGGGGAAAATGACATGTAAACTTTGTAATTCCATTTGTTAATGATTATATTCTATTTGCATCTCATTCTCCATGAATTGCTTATTGGTTTGTGTGTGAAATCACCTAGGAATTTAGGCAAATTCCTTATATGTGTGAATTTTGGGATTTGCCCCTAGGTCCAATTCTTGGATCCCTAGGCTACCCCCCATCTTCCTACATCCTAATCAATCTCCCTAAACCTAAGTGAGAGATTTAAGTAGCTATATTGGATAATTCTAGTGCAATTGGCATGGAGCCTTCTCAAGGCTAGAATGTGGGGGAATCGGGGTCTAAAATCCTAATTTCACCTCCCCATTACTACCCTCGACCCCTAATTGCCCTAGGACTGCCTAATCTAGAAAACTAGACTTGATTAGACTCTAATTGAATTGAACCTAACCCCTAAGCCAATTGAGCCTCGTAAGGATAGTAGGGGGTGTTAGGGACTAGTTCCCGTATACACAACCTAGCATATCCATGGCCAGTTAGTATCTTAGGTTAATTCATTAGACTCTAACTTGTTGTTTGGTTTGGATAATCTAAATGGAATATAAATGTTCATATGTCACCCCCAACTTAAGTGATAAGTTCATCCCCATAAACAACCCATACCTCCCTTTATTGCTTAAAACCCTAGTTTTGTGCTCGCTTATCTTAATTAGCTCTTTCCTTGCTTAGCTAACTTCTTGCTTTGTTCTTGCCTTGTTCATGTTAGTTTATATCTTTAATTTCTCTATTTCTCTTCTTACCTGTCTTAGTGTAATTTGCCTTTTCATACCTAGCTTAGTCTTTCTTGCATATTTAGCCTTAATCTAGTCTAGGGTTAACATAGATTTCATTATTGCCTTTAATTCCTCATTTGTTCATAGTAGTTTAACAATCAAATCACCTTTAAACCCTTAACCCTAGTCTCCGTAGTAGGAACCTAGCGAAACTAAACCTAGCTCTAGTGCCCCCTCCCTTTTCCCTATGGATCGACCCTATACTTGCCACCTTCCTATACTACGACACAACCCTATGCGCTTGTGGGTGTAGCTGTTTTAGTAGAAGTAGGTGTGTTAATTAGGTTTATAAATTTTGAAAGTGAACCCTCCCGTGTGTTCCGATCTTGTGGGGCGCATCTACTCGAGTCAAATTGGCTAGTGTGTAGCACCTCTAGCAGACACACCAAGCTTTCTGGTTCCGTTTCCGGGGATTAGAGGCGCTCAACCTTGCTAGTTAGTTTTTCTTTGACTTTTTCTACTACCCTCATCATTGCTATTCTTTATTCACATTCTTTGCATTCTTTGTGTATATTGGTTTGCTAACTTGCTTTCTTTTTTTTGGTTGTGCTTTGTGCATGTGACAAGCCATTCAGGATGAAACAGGATGGAAGGCCAAAATGCACCTCACAAGTCCTTGCAAGATTACTTCATGCCGAGAAACTACCAATCACCTATTGCATCTAGAGTCACCCAAATGAAAGGGGAGAAATTTTCTATTCCTCCAAGTCTTCTTGGGCTCCTTCCCACATTCTACGACTCAGAGAGTGAGAACCCCTACAAGCATGTGGATGCCTTCCTAGAGATGTGTGACACTTTCAGAACGTCGACAACAAGTGATGACTCAATTCAGCTCACATTGTTCCCCTTTTCACTCAAGGATAGGGCCAAGGAATGGTATGATTCAAGGAGAGACATCATGAGTCGGGGTGAGATGAAGATGACATTCTTGAGTAATTTCTACTCTATTGCAAAGATGACACAAATGCGGCGGTCAATAGTGAATTTTAGCCAAGTGGGTAATGAAAAATTCCATGATGCTTGGGATAGGTTGCAAAAGATGTTGAGAGAGTGCCCACATCATGAGATACCTTTGTGGTAGCTTGTACAAGCATTCTACTCCGGTTTGTCATAAAGGGATCATGCTAAAGTGGATTCTTCTTGTGGAGGTGTTTTCATGAAAAAGCCATCGGAGGAGTCATGGCCGTTGTTTGAGCAATTGGTAGAAAATTCAAGGAACCGAGCTTCTAGCATGGTTTGTGATGGGGGTCAGGTCTTTAGTGAGCCCTCTATTTCTAATGATCCCAATGCACAAGTGATGAAGGTTATGGGAGAAATGATGAAACTCATGAAAAGTCGAGGAGGAAATGGTCCTTGCCATCTAGTCAACTACATTGGTTCTTTTGAGGGAGAAGTGAAGACACCTTATTCCTATAGCTACTCAGAACGGAAAAGTCCAAGATACAACTCAAGGTTTGAGGAAAAGGTTCTCTCTAGATTGAAGATCTTTGATGATGTCCAAAAATATGTTGCAAGGCTTGAAGAAAAGATAGAGTAGCTCTCTTCCATAATTGCTCTCCAAGAAGAAAAATTGTCTTCAAAACCCATCTTGAGTTACAATGAAGCAAGTGGGCCCCTGCCTCTTCTCAAATTTTCTACAATCCACCTCCCATGCAAGTGCAGCCCATCTACTATTTTCAAAGGTATCCTAAGCCTTACACTCCCCCACCACCTTCACCACCTCAATTTTCCCAAAACTTCACCTTCCAACCCTAATTTTGTCCTCCCCCTCAATTCACTTCTCCACCTCAATTTCAACCCCAAATGTTACCCCCACCTCCTCCACAGCCACAACATGCTCCCCGTCCCCATCATGAGTGAGGTAGTGCTGTGACAGTTCTAAGGAGTGGGAAAACACTTGAGCAGCCCACAAGTCAAAGAAAGAGTGACAAAGAAAAGCAAAAGCAGTCGAGTGGTGATGTTGTGATTGAGATCGTCGAAGATGATCATTTGCCACCCCATGTTGATATTGGGAGTCCTAGTGCTCCACCTCATGCTACACCACAGGAATATCATGCTGAGTCCAGTGGGCCAATATCTAGTGAGACACCATTTCCCGAAGCACTAGATGAGCCCCCAGCTGTTAAAAGAAGACAAAAGCACAATATCAACATTCTTGAGGTCTTCTGACAAGTGAAGGTCAACATTCCTCTCTTGGATGCAATCAAAAAAATTCCATCATATGGTAAGTGTCTCAAAGACCTATGCACTATGAAAAGAAGGTCAACGGGGAGGATTCCAAAGAAGGTGAGATTGACTGAACAAGTGAGCTCTATCATACAACATTCCCTTCCCGTGAAGAGAAAAGACCCAGGAGCCCCACTTAAACCTAGTTACATAGAAGGACATCACATAGACATGTCCTTACTTGATTTGGGATCTAGTATGAATTTGATGCCATATAATGTCTATGTTGAGTTGGGCTTAGGCAAGTTAAAGCTGGCACATTGCACTCTCTAGTTGGAGGATAGATCCATAAAAGTGCCTAGGGGTAGAGTGGATGATGTCTTGGTGATGATAAACAAAGAAAAAGGTGCGGTGTTCCTGGCGGATTTCATTGTACTTGATATGGAGCTGGAGAAATAGGAAGATTCCCATCATCTTGGGAAGACTGTTGTAAGGAGTGGGACCCAATGGTGGGCCCACTCAATGGTAAAAACACGAGCCATGTAATATTTAAGCAGCGGAAAACATAACTATTTACAAAGTTACAAATATTCCCATGTACATAACTTTCTCACCCAAACGGTGGTACAAAAAAAGGAAATACTATAACTACGTTTCATAGGAGCCCCAGATGCAGAGGGTAACCTGACTATTCCAAGCTATCCTTAAGCCAACTTCAGGTGTACGACCTTCATGTGTTCACGTCCTTCAAAGCACCTATACCTGGGTAGTTTTGGGAACACCAAAAAAATAGAAAAACAAGATATAAATCAGCAAAAGCTGAGTATGTATGTTAAAAGACTAACTAGGGCATTTAAAAAAGTAAGGTAAGATGTTCCCATCAAAAGGGGCTATTAAAAATTAGGTAAGCTTCAAGGAGAAGTAACAAGAGAATGAATCATCAAAAGAATGAGGCATTATAAACAAAAAATTATCATTACCATTCTTGCCATAACCAATAATCCAATCATATAAACATTTGCATGCTGATACATTTGACTAAAGTAACTAAGGTAGGGCCACGACACCACTGAGTCAATGGACTAAGTAAAATGGGTGGAAATAGACGCACCCTGGGCAGAAGTAGATGCGCCCCTGTATAAAAAGAGGTGGAAAGACACACCCCGGGCGGAAATAGACGCGCCCTAATGGTTACGCATAAACGTCTATGATAGTTAAACTAGTCAAGTTATCTAACATGCATAAATAGAGTGGCAAGATTCACTTTTCACAAAATACATGGCATAACTCAAGCACAATTGCAGGTGGGGTCATTGACCCAATTTAATATGATAATAGAAATTTCAAAAGAGCAATAATAATTCCAATTGAGAGTATATGAAATGTCCAACAAATGGGAAAAGAGCAAGTATTGCAAAGATTGCCTCATTATGGGAAAATTTAGTCATAATAATGCCCAGTTATAAATAGGGAGAAGTACATACCTTTTGTCTTGTTTAAGTCAATTAAATAGTCAGCTAGTTCTTAACCAAGATTAATATCGCCACCCTAGACATAAAATGGTACTTAGTATCAATATTGTTCTACATGAAATTTTAATCCAATAAAACACTTCTCGTCAAATCTCGGGCAAGTCCTGAAGCCTAAACATTCAGAAAATCTTTGTGAATACAAAACACCCACATCCCGTCTATAATATCCACATACTCAATATGTATGATCAGGTTATTTCGATCAAAGTGTGCTTCGGGTTTCGTTTCGGGTTCCAAAATGGGTGTGCATAGTAAATTTCTTTCTGGAATATACAAATACCGAAGCCACCTAAAAACAACAACTAATGCCTCCTCGATTTCCAATCAACACCGAGACTAGACAAAGTGGGCTGGAAAGAAAATGAAAGGTAATATGAGGATAAGTTCTTCTGTGATCAGTAGGGTCCTAATGCCCGAAACACTGCTAACCAAGTCCTATTAATCGTCTTCATATTTAATTAACAGAGACAATCGACTTCATTTACTGGTTTTCCACCCTAACGTGATCAGATGACGCTCACGATTCTGAACGACAGGGGAAACCTACTCCTCTTTCGTGTGCACAATAGGGACAAATGATTAAATAAATTGTAGAACAAGCAATACTAGATACACTAGAAATAAAGAGAATGCACGCCTGAGAACACAACTTGGTGCGAAGGTAACCCAAACAAGAACCAGGATCCTGACAACTCCCAATCTCTGACAGAATTCTACGCGAGTTAGATTCAGAACGTCAATTCATCAGCGTGATCCAGAGCTATTCCACTCGTCGGGGCTATTCGTAGCCTAACTCCCTCTAGTCCACCACGACACTCACCTGACCTCACACCACCAGCGTCAATGCTGATACAGGTAAAGAAGGTACATGGGTGTAATCACGGTGAAGCAGAAGCTTGATGGCAGCACAGCGGCAGCCAAGCCATCCCCACGTTACTGTGAAGTTTTGGCACAGTTGTCAGGTCAGAGGCCAACTGCCCAGGTCCACCAACGGTGGTTTGTGAATCATAATAGAGGAAGCCGATGTAATTACGGTAAAGCATTGTGGCGATGGTGAAGCCAAAACTAGCGTGGTTCATTTGCCGGTAACTCCGAGAATCATCGTCGAGCATGAGACCAGAACAATAATCCGTCAATCTTCACAAAGATGACGACTCCAAGGTCGAATGCGGCGACCTTCGTCGACCCAGTAGTTGGGTTAAATCCAGTGGGAAAAGAATGGGGAGAACTAAAGCATTGTGTCGGGGTGTTTGTCTTACCTCTAACCGATCCGAGAATGGCAATGGTAGCACCTCTATTTGTTTCTTTGCTGGAGACGTCGGCAGCGCCAGTGAGAAGAGGCATCGACGCTCAGTGGAAATCAACTGGAGAAGTTGAGAAAGGAAAACGTTCCGCATTGTGATTGTTCTGTGGCGGCAGAAACTGAAAAGGATATACCGAGATGTTATAGAAGGAACCACAGTAGTGGACCTAGTGAGTTTTGGGCATTCACCGCTCCGTGTACCGCTGATATCGTATTAGAGTTTATTGCGATCACTTTGTTCTCCCAAAACTGCCACCGGCAATATCACCGGCAATTAAGGCCATGTAGGTGCGCAACCGGACGATTTGAGTCCTGGTAGAAGTGAAACTGGAGGATGAAAAATGAAATCCCACCTCATATGGAGCGTCATATCCCTTCATCTTCCTTCTCTATACAGCTAATATGCGTTACAAGTAATGAATGGGTGATTATTCAATTTGGTCATTGAAGGTGTGGCATTTAAATTGAATAATACTTGCAATTTTAATTTATCACTGAGCAGTTAAAGTAAGCATTAAATCCTTCATTTGGACCCCTAATTTCGTAGGCTGGCTCTTAATCGGTAAAGCACATAATCTGACCGCATAAGTGCATTCCAAGAGCGCTTAGGTGTTAATATCAATAAATGGGTGCTAACTAGCCAAATACAAGATTAATTCATTTCCTTATATAAAGAATGGTTTTTATATAGTTTCACCTCACTAAAACTCTCTCTAGGGTAAAAGGAGATGTTTTATCAGATCAATCTTTAAACTTAACATTATGTATAATTTTCCCACACTATGTGAATTGAATTTCCTCATATTCCTCAATGTCACTATCATGTACGATTATGTGAAAGGGTGGTGATACAAAGTCCAAACTACTCCAAAATTATTATCAAGGTAGAAAATTACTACTCAATAAAGTTTAAGGGAAATAGGATTTAATATTTTTTTTAGGAAAATGGAAAATAGATGTGATACCTAGATTTGAGTTCATTACAGAATACCACCCCTTAAAGAGGATTTCGTCCCCAAAATCCACCAAGCTACAACTCAAAATACTAAGCTGTAAACTTCTAACCAATTATAAATTTCTAATTCACTAGACAAAGTTAATATAGGGGTCCTAGAATAACATAGTCACATAACAATTGTATGCAGAACTCTACGTGAATTTACATTACTTTATCCATCACGTCTTATTATCTTTTCAAATCGTGAATTGGTCTAGGAAATTTATACTATGAATGAGGATGATATCATCAAAATTCCTTTTTTTCCCTACATAATAGCCATTGATTACAACTATTCATCCAATAATATTACAGACTGAAGTGTACAAGGCTCCACCCCTTGAAGGACATATCTCATCATACAAAGAATCAAGAGGGCAGCCAACTAGATCATAACCATTATTTTTTTCCTACATCACACTTATGCCTAGGCTCGGAGGGTTGAGCATGCAAATCAAAGGTTTCTCATGCTACTACAACTTCCTTCTTGTGGTGACTTGGTTCAAAAATCATCGATGAAATCGGTAAAAGTTTTTTTTTGTAAATATAATATAATAATGAAAATATGTTTGACAATGAAAACCTAGCGATTAGAATCCAAAATGGCTCCAAAAGCAATCCAAGAACCAAGTCAACCACTTTTACCATGCACCACATATGCTATCACCCCAACATCACTTGATCTTCACAAAATATTCTTCTCTACACACCTCATCAAATTTACAAAATGCATAGGCCAATTCTAAATGAGGGGATACATGTTACTTCTAGCATGCAGTGAACCTCTAGTAGGTCCAACTAGACACGACCTTCATTATTTCACCATTCTCTTAATCGTGATTTATGCCATCACATCCCAAAACATCATTTATTTATAACATCATGGATAACCATAATAAAAAGAGATTAGGGACTCTACTACCTTAGTTGGCTATTCTCCATGGTGTCAAGATAAGCACAGGTGCAAGGGATAGTCAAACTACTCTATATCACATACATCAGGTAAACTAATTACACGACGTCGATGAGAGAGTGGTCAACTCTTTTAAGGATCAACCCTAGATGTACCTACCTCTCATGACCTAAGTGTCGGTGCACATCTGAAGTTTTAAGTAATAGAGTATCAATTGCAGCTTGTAAATATAATTGTGTCTCCATGTGTCCTCAGGGAAAACCAATATGGTACAAAGTTTTATTATGTGATCCAAATATGTGATCACTCCGTTATAAGACAAGGAAGATCAGCATCATTTCTACCTTATGGGTATGTGAGGGATAACATATAAAGGATCATTACTTGAAACATATATCTTCCTTCAACAAACCCTCATTTATGAGATATCACAAGTTCAGCTAGGTTAGTATTCAACTCTTGGGTGGCAAGTGTTAAGCAAAATTATATTGAGATAACTCCATGTTGCAAGTAAGACAAGCCTAACCTTAAAGGATCTAGTTCATATTATCACGTAATTATCATTGAACATATCAAAATCTAAATTCCATGCCAATGTTCTAAGTTTGTATCCATGCATGCTTAGTTCACATAATGTGTATACGATAGAGATGTTAGAAAAAAAAGGATTAATGACTTGAACTAGGGTTACACACAATTATGGGAGTTCAAGTCAACCTCGTCTCTATAGTAAATGAAGCGTCCTCACCTAAGGAAAGAGGTTAGAGTCTACTTCCTAGGCGAGTCAACCTTTACGTATAGAAAGATATACCTATAAAGAGGGTGTAGGATTGATAAGGGTTTATAAAAAAACTAGGTCATCCTCATACTTAGTTTGGGATATATATACCACCAAATTGGATAGGGGTGAATTCCCAATTGCACTTATTTTTAGGTATGACAACTACATCAAAATGGTCATCTACCTACTAGGAACAATCTAGGATAACTTGAAATAGTCTAGTTACCGACTGCTAAGGCTCTGATACCATTCTGTAAGGAGTGGGACCCGATAGTGGGCCCACTAAATGGTAAAAACATGAGCCATGTAATATTTAAGCAGCGGAAAACATAACTATGTACAAAGTTACAAATATTCCCATGTACATAACTTTCTCACCCAAACGATGGTACATAAAAAGGAAATACTATAACTACGTTTCATAGGAGCCCCAGATGCAGAGGGCAACCTGACTATTCCAAGCTATTCTTAAGCCAACTTCAGGTGTACAACCTTCATGTGTTCACGTCCTTCAAAGCACCTATACCTGGGTAGTTTTGGGAACACCCAAAAAAATAGGAAAATAAGATATAAATCAGCAAAAGCTGAGTATGTACGTTAAAATACTAACTAGGGCATTTAAAAAAGTAAGGTAAGATGTTCCCATCAAAAGGGGCTACTAAAATTTGGTAAGCTTCAAGGAGAAGTAATAAGAGAATGAATCATCAAAAGAATGAGGCATTATAAACAAACAATTATCATTACCATTACTTCCATAACCAATAATCCATACATATAAACATTTGCATGCTGATACATTTGAATAAAGTCACTAAGGTAGGGCCACGACACCACTGAGTCAATGGCCTAAGTAAAATGGGTGGAAATAGACGCACCCTGGGCGGAAGTAGACGTGCCCCTGTATAAAAAGAGGTGGAAAGATGCACCCCGGGCGTAAATAGACGCACCCTAACGGTTACGCATAAACGTCTACGATAGTTAAACTAGTCGAATTATCTAACATGCATAAATAGAGTGGCAAGATTCACTTTTCATAAAATACATGGCATAACTCAAGCACAATTGCAGGTGGGGTCATTGACCCAATTTAACATGATAATAGAAATTTCAAAAGAGCAATAATAATTCCAATTGAGAGTATATGAAATGTCCAACAAATGGGAAAAGAGCAAGTATTGCAAAGATTGCCTCATTATGGGAAAATTTAGTCATAATAATGCCCAGTTATAAATAGGGAGAAGTACATACCTTTTGTCTTGTTTAAGTCAATTAAATAGTCAGCTAGTTCTTAACCAAGATTAATATCGCCAGCCTAGACATAAAATGGTACTTAGTATCAATATTGTTCTACATGGAATTTTAATCCAATAAAACACTTCTCGTCAAATCTCGGGCAAGTCCTGAAGCCTAAATATTCGGAAAATCTTCGTGAATACAAAACACCCACATCCCATCTATAATATCCACAGACTCAATATGTATGATCAGGTGATTTCGATCAAAGTGTGCTTCGGGTTTCGTTTCAGGTTCCAAAATGGGTGTGCATAGTAAATTTCTTTCTGGAATATACAAATACCGAAGCCACCTGAAAACAACAACTAATGCCTCGTCGATTTCCAATCAACACCGAGACTAGACAAAGAAGGCTGGAAAGAAAATGAAAGGTAACATGAGGATAAGTTCTTCTGTGATCAGTAGGGTCCTAATGCCCAAAACACTGCTGACCAAGTCCTATTAATCATCTTCATATTTAATTAATAGAGACAATCGACTTCATTTACTAGTTTTCCACCCTAACGTGATCAGATGATGCTCACGATTCCGAATGACAGGAGCAACCTACTCCTCTTCCGTGTGCACAGTAGGGACAAATGATTAAATAAATTGTAGGACAAGCAATACTAGATACACTAGAAATAAAGAGAATGCACGCCTGAGAACACAGCTTGGTGCGACGGTAACCCAAACAAGAACCAGGATCCCGACAACTCCCAATCTCTGACAGAATTCTATGTGAGTTAGATTCAGAACGTCAATTCGTCAGCGTGATCCAGAGCTATTCCACTTGTCGAGTCTATTCGTAGCCTGATTCCCTCTAGTCCACCACGACACTCGCCAGACCTCACACCACCGGTGTCAATGCCGATACAGGTAAAGAAGGTACATGGGTGTAATTGCGGTGAAGCAGAAGCTTGATGGCAGCACGGCGGCGGCCAAGCCATCCCCACGTTACTGTGAAGTTTTGGCACAGTTTCCAGGTTGGAGGCCAACTGCCCAAGTTCACCAATGGTGTCTTGTGAATCAGAATAGAGGAAGCCGATGTAATTACGGTAAAGCATTGTGGCGATGGTGAAGCTAAAACTAGCGTGGTTCGTTTGCTTGTAACTCCGAGAATCATCATCGAGCATGAGACCAGAACCATAATACGCCAATCTTCACAAAGATGACGACTCCAAGGTCGAAGGCGGCGACCTTCGTCGACCCAACAGTTGGGTTAAATCCAGTGGGAAAAGAATGGGGAGAACTAAATCATAGTGTCGGGGTGTTTGTCTTACCTCTAACCGATCCGAGAATGGAAATGGCAGCGCCTCTATTTGTTTCTTTGCCGGATACATCGGCAGCGCCAGCGAGAAGAGGCATTGGCGCCATGTGGAAATCAACTGGAGAAGTTGAGAAAGGAAAACGTTCCTCGTTGTGATTGTTCTGTGGCGGCAGAAACTAAAAAGGATAAATCGAGATGTTATAGAAGGAACCACAATAGTGGACCTAGCGAGTTTTGGGCGTTCACCACTCCGTGTACCGCTGACATTGTATTAGAGTTTATTGCGATCACTTTGTTTTCCCAAAACTGCCACCGACAATATCACCGGCAATTAAGGCCATGTAGGTGAGCGACCGGACGATTTGAGTCCTGGTAGAAGTGAAACTGGAGGATGAAAAATGAAATCCCGCCTCGTATGGACTGTCATATCCCTTCGTATTCCTTCTCTATACAGCTAATATGCATTACAAGTAATGAATGGGTGATTATTCAATTTGGTCATTGAAGGTGTGGCATTTAAATTGAATAATACTAGCAATTTTAATTTATCACTGAGCAGTCAAAGTAAGCATTAAATCCTCCATTTGGACCCCTAATTTCGTAGGCTGGCTCTTAAATCGGTAAAGCACATAATCTGACCGCATAAGTGCATTCCAAGAGCGCTTAGGTGCTAATATCAATAAATGGGTGCTAACTAGCCAAATACAAGATTAATTCATTTCCTTATATAAAGAATGGTTTTTATATAGTTTCACCTCACTAAAACTCTCTCTAGGGTAAAAGGAGATGTTTTATCAGATCAATCTTTAAACTTAACATTATGTATAATTTCCCCCACACTATGTGAATTAAATTTCCTCATATTCCTCAATGTCACTATCATGTACGATTATGCGAAAGGGTGCTGATACAAAGTCCAAACTACTCCAAAATTATTATCAAGGTCGAAAATTACTACTCAATAAAGTTTAAGGGAAATAGGATTTAATATTTTTTTAGGAAAATGGAAAATAGATGTGATACCTAGATTTGAGTTTGTTACAACTGTTCTTATCTACATTCAATGCCGACATTCATGTGCATAGTGGCACTATGAAAGTCTCATTCATAGACATGAAGATCAACATCAACATGTACAAAACCCCAACTCGGAGAGTTCGAGATAGGGATATTGGACGTGATCACTTCACAAGTCCAAATGGGCATTTGAGAGGATGCCAAGGTGAAGAAATTGGTGATGATTATTGTGCTGGAAGGCATGAGGAACCTAGATTGAGTGCAAATGAGGGATGCATGTTTTGCAAGAATGGACACATGAGAATCCCAAATGGGTGAATTTTGAAGAATCTTCAAGAAGCCCAGCTGAAGGCAAGAAACTCAACTCTTATGGGAGGCAACCCACCAAGGTTTGGGAATTTTTGACCCAACCTTACATTTTTGATACTTGTGCTTTGTTTTTACACTTTCCAAGAAAACACACACACACACACTTGTATTTGATAGTTTTTGTGTAGTTTTGAGGTGTGCATGTGAGAACAATTGGAAATGAAGAGAAATGGATGAAAGTTTGACAAAGGATCAGTGGAAGATCAACTTGAGATCAAAGTTTTGATGTTTGAACAAGATTTGAAGTGTTATACTACTGCTACAGTGCACACCATGATCGTGGTGACATGGAACGGTCGTGGTGGTGTACTTTCATTCAACAGAGAAATCGTCAAAATTGAGAAAATCAACTAAGTGTAGAACCATGGTAGCACGGCCATGCAAGACAGCATGACCGTGGCACATGAAGCCACCACAGCCGTGCCGCACAACACGGCCATGTCGCAACCCATTTCCAGCAACTTAAAGTCAGATTTTGCAAATCTTCTATTCACGTGCTCATTTCTCCGAAGAATAGAACGGCCGTGTTCCACGCCCTAGCGCCCGTGCAACATTCCTCCCACCCTCTACAACCCATGATTCTTCCTCAAATCACTCCCAAATCATTTCCAATCAATCCCCCACCATTTCCACTACCTTAATCTCCAAATTCCACCAATTTCCATCCACAAATGCACCACTTTCTCTCCATTCCACCCCAACAACCCAGTTCTTTGGAGAAATCTGAAATTTTCTAATTTCACTTCCATTTTTGAGCAAGAATGAAGAAGTTTGCAAGGAGAGCAGTAGAGAAGACTAGGGGTGTCATTGCCTATCAAAGGAAACCAAGGAACAACCACCCCAGCTGACGGAGGCCAAATTGGATGCCATAGTGGATCCTATCACATAAGAGGTCTCCGCACAGCCACAACGGGGGACACCATCATTGTCACAACCACCACCATCTGCCTCTCAGCACTCTGTCTCATCTGAGAGACCCTCTACTACAGTTGCACGACCTTCAGTCTCAGCCGCACGGCCGTCCGTCTCCTCGGTAGCACAGCCAAAGCCATAGCCGCAACCACGACCACGTCGACGACTCACGCTAGATGATGAAGATGATACATATATGCCCGATTCTAAATAGCACAAGATTCTGCCACAACACCCACTTCCATAGCCCGAGGTCACTACCGACAGGGCCAAGGAGCCTAAGCACCCGGGGTGCTTGACATGTAGAGTTTTAGTAACTCGCTATACATGCCGAGCAACAATGGAGGCGATGGGCTTCTACGCCTACTTTCAGGGACTGATGGAGAAAATGGGGTTGTTTGAGATCCTTACACTACAACAGGAGTCTTACATCGAGCTAACTCAACAATTCTTCACCACATTGGAGAAAACAACTGATGACGGTGACAATGCCATTAGAGTGATGATCGAGGATAAGAGGTGGAAGATAACCTCAAAGATTCTAAATCAAAATTTTGCCCCGAATGAATAGATGGAAGCCCTCCTAGATGGAGGAAGGATAGAGAATGATTCAACTTCCACATATCTAGAAATGTGGAAATGCTTCACCAGACAAAGTACATTTTTAGAAGGGAAGTCCAAGATGAGTGCCATCCACAGCCCGTTCCTCCGTTATGTTCAAAAGGTGTTAGCAAACACCATCTTTTGTAGGTACAAGAACCAAGGCAGCTGCACAAGGAAAGATCTTTTTGTTCGTGGTTGGATGACCAAAGAGATGCATGTAAACTTGGGGGCGTTACTTATTGATCATTTGAGGACAATCCCATCCAAGAGCACAAATTCATTTGTAATGGGAGGGATTGTGACATCCATAGCCACTGCCTTAGGACATGACATGATAGGCTATACAAAGGTAGATGGTGAAAAGTTGGTTGACCTGCACTACTTGGCTTGCTCTTCCATGATTACAATTGCGGATCAGAAGATCATCTACTAGGTCAACCCACCTTACCCAGGAGTGACATTGGAGCTGCCTTACCATACTCCACCCCTCATGGCAAAATATGGACCAACGCCGGATTTTCTGGAAAAATTGAAGAGGTATGAGGAGGAGAACCTGAGAGGAGAGGTAATCCCTGAGGTGATTTTTGCATGGGGTCTAGGAGAGCCTTCACAGGTAGCTGAACTGAGATGGGTGGTGGAGGAAAGAGTGGCATGACGGGTGAGGCAAAGAGAAGAGAGGATAGGGGCATCAGAGCCACAACAACCTTCAGTGAATGCATATTATATGGGTACCATTCATGCACATCTGGAGAGCATTTAGGTGACGCAGGAGAGGATACTATGGGCACATGAGGGCTTTCAGAGGGCATAGGATGCCATGTGGTTGGACCACCAACATATGCATTACCAGGTCAACCATCTTTACCATTTTCAGAATGCCCATGCCCAGAGGAACCCATAGTGGGGTGAAGACTGGTGGAGTTCTTTATCAGCTTTTCATGACAACTATCCGCCTCCACAGTCAGACTATTGGGGCACCTATTACAGACAGGGAGGAGCACCTCCACCACCACCACAGTGATCGTCTACCCTATCATCCTAGACTTTAGTGTCATGCTGAGGACATCATGATTCAAAAGTTTGGGGTGGTAGGGCGGTATGCCCTTGTTTCCATTTTCACTCTTTTTGTATATCACCTGCTATTTACTCTTTGTTTGTTGATTTTCACATTTTTGCTTATTTTTCTATCTAGTTTAGAAGTTTACTGCTTTGCATACATGCATGCCATGTAGTTTACTTTCTTGTCATTTTTTCATAATTTTCAAAAAAATTTCTCTTTTTGCCATGCATTCATATCATGTAGATTTTTGGTAATTTTTGCATGTTTTAGCTAGGATTTTCTTATTTGCTGTTTTAAGTTCAATAATATAGGTTTAGATGTGATTGGAGGCAACTTGGCACCATTTTGGCCAATTTTTCTCAAATTTGATATTTGTTGTCTAAAAAGTGTGTTTTGACCCAATCTCTACTGTTTTGAGTAAAAATGACGACCTTTGACAAATGCAAGTGAAATTTCATGAATTATTGCTAAGTGGTATCAATGTTTGACTTTTTACATGTGCATCACATCTCTTATGATTGTGATTGATTTGGTTGAATTGTGAAAGTGAGCAAGCTTTGAATGCTTAGTGTTTATGGAATCACTTGTTTGATATTTCAATTTCATCTTGTTCATTCATGTGGTGTGATATCTAGGATGAAGTATTGAATTAATTTTCATGTAGAATGTCTTATGCGGAGAATCACACCAATGACCCCTCTTTGATCTGACTATTCTTCCACCATCTTCATACCCCTCTGCCTCATAAAAAGATGCTCTAGTGCACATAATCAACCTTGGCCACCTCCAAAAAGTTTGGGGTGGCCATATCTTTATCTCCTTGCTTCACTCTATCCATCATATGCCCTATCTACACCAAGGGCAAAGAAAAAAGAAAATAAAAAAAGAAAAGCAAAAACAAAATAAAAGGATGCTCCTTTTAAAGAGCATTCAAATAAAGAAAAGATGAGTGTGTAAAAACACTCCAAAATCTTACCGCTACCCTTTTCTTCCACTTTCATACCCATTGAGCTAGGAAACATCAAACCTAGCTCATTTTTCCTTTTTCAGCAACCACGTGGGTCATTTGGTGTGATTTGAAACATAAGATTGAATGCATGAATGTGAAACAATACTCCTAGTCATCCTTGATTAACACCATCATGAAATGGTATACCCGTAACTTTATGGAAGAAATATAGATAACTTGTGTATTCTATGCGCTATATTTGAAATTCATATGCTTTGTGCTCTTTTCATGATTGGATTGTGAAAGCAAGAGAGGAGAGAGGTGAAATGCATGTACTCAGTCATCTTTGATCCCAGTTAACAATAATCATCTTTTATATTGCATTTGTCATTTCTTATTTGTGGAAAATTTGGAAAAGAGATTGAGTTGGAGCATACGTGAGGAGAAGTATGTTTCATGTTTGGGGTGGTGATTCAGCCCTATTTTAGGGCTTCATCTTGTGTCTTTTTGCTCTTCAATCACATCTATACCTGTTAGATTGGATGTCATTTCTCCCAATATGCTTATTTGTATAAAATGCACTTATGGACATTATTTGCACGTTTTTTTGGAATTTGGACCACACTTGATAGAAGAGAGAGGAGTGATCCTAGGGTTCCTCTACCCTCGGAGAGGCCCAAAGTGAAGTCCTATGCTCCCTCAACCTACCCCCAGTGGCCAAAGATCAATTGAAGCAAAGATGTTCAAGAAAAGTCAAAGAATAGAGTCAACTTGCTGATCCAGGACTCAACACAACCGTGGTACCACAGAACGACCATGCTAGGTCACTTATAAATCAACATAATCACCTCCAAGTCAAACAGAAAGCACCACGGCCGTGCAACATAGAACGACCATGCCAGAGACAACCACCACGGCCGTGCTACACAACACGAACGTGCTACAGCAGTCCAGAATGACCATGTAACATCACCACGACCACCATCACCCAGCCCACCATGGCTGTGGCACACAACATGACCGTGCTACCATCAGTCCATCATGACCGTGCTACCCTCATTCCACCACGGCCGTGGTGACCACCACGGCCGTGGCATTTTCAGACCAAATTTGACCACCAACCTGACATTTAGCCATTTTATTCACCACTGCCATTCCCATCCACAACAACCGTGCCCTACCCTACCCACCACGGTCCTGGTGATCCACCACAGCCATGCTACTCACAAAATCCATCCATTTTCCACTGCTTTCCCCATTTTGCCCCTACTTGACCTAGTGCTTCCTCCCCACACCTACATATACCTAGGTGGTGGCTAGGGCACAAGGTTATCTACCCTACAACCACTCCATCCGCCCCAGTTCAGCCTCCATCCATTCCCACCTCATTTCACCTCCATTTCACCATTTCTACCACTAAAACCCTAGTTTTCCATTGTTTTCACCTATTTCCACCACACATCCATGCCATTCACCTACTTTGGAGGAGGGAGCTCGAGCTACAGCTTCTAGGAGGTGGAGAAGGAGGAGTCTTCACCGAGCTCATCATGGATTTTCACTTCTCTACTCATTATATCTCCTTTCCCCTTGTATTTTGCTTTGTTATGAGTAGCTAGGCCCCTAGGGTGGGTTATTTGGGTGAAATTATGTTACTTTGATACCATGTTGGGGGAAAATGACATGTAAAGTTTGTAATTCCATTTGTTAATGATTATATTCTATCTGTATCTCATTCTCCATGAATTGCTTGTTGGTTTGTGTGTGATATCACATAGGAATTTAGGCAAATTGCTTATATGTGTGAATTTTGGGATTTGCCCCTAGGTCCAATTCTTAGATCCCTAGGCTGCCCCCATCTTCCTACATACTAATCAATCTCCCTAAATCTAAGTGAGAGATCTAAGTAACTAGATTGGATAATTCTAGTGCAATTAGCATGGAGCCTTCTCAATGCTAGAATGTGGGGGAATCCGGGTCTAAAATCCTAGTTTCACCTCCCCATTACTACCCTCAGCCCCTATTTGCCCTAAGACTGCCTAATCTAAAAACCTAGACTTGATTAGACTCTAATTGAATTGAACCAAACCCCTAACCCAATTGAGCCTCGTAAGGGTAGTAGGGGGTGTTAGGGACTAGTTCCCCTATACACAACCTAGCATATCCATGGCCAGTTAGTAGCTTAGGTTAATTCATTAGACTATAACTTATTGTTTGGGTTGGATAATCTAAAAGGAATCGTAATGTTCATATGTCACCCCCAACTTAAGTGATCAGTTCATACCCCTAAACAACACATACGTCCCATTATTGCTTAAAACCCTAGCTAGGTTTGTGCTCGCTTAGCTTAATTAGCTCTTTCCTTGCTTAGTTAGCTTCTTGCTTTGTTCTTGCCTTGTTCATGTTAGTTTAGCTCTTTAATTTCTCTATTTCTCTTCTTACTTGTCTTACTGTAATTTGCCTTTTCATACCTAGCTTAGTCTTTCTTGCCTGTGTAGCCTTAATCTAGTCTAGGGTTAACGTAGATTTCATTATTGCCTTTAATTCCTCATTTGTTCATAGTAGTTTAACAATCAAATCACCTTTAAACCCTTAACCCTAGTCTGCGCAGTAGGAACCTAGTGAAACTAAACCTAGCTCTAGTTCCCCCTCTTTTCCCTATGGATCGAACCAATACTTGCCACCTTGCTATACTACGACATGACCCCGTGCGCTTGCGGGTGTAGCTGTTTTAATAGAAGTAGGTGTGTTAGTTATGTTTATAAATTTTGAAAGTGAACCCTCCCGTGCATTTTGATCTCGTGGGGCACATCTAGTCGAATCAAATCAGCTAGTGTATAGCACCTCTAGCGGACGCACCATGGACATAAATAACTTAGATGTCGAGATGTTTCTTAGTTTTTAGTCTAGTTTGCTGATCATATATATCTTTCTAGGCTATTTTTGTATTAGAAACATCTGGGCACATAATCTGAGATGTACTATTTTAAGTTCAACTTTCATCAATTCTCGCTTGTAGTTGTTGTTATGAGAACATGCTTCTGAGTTGTAATCTATCTTTTGTGCACTCTTACTCTTTGATCAGTTATATCTTATGAGTTGGTGCCATATTTCACCATATTTTGATTATGACCTAGCTTGTGTGTTTCTATTGTTTCTATTTGATATATGCTATATGATTGCATGTTTGAATATCTGCTTGGTTGTGTTTGGAGAAAAGTATTTGTATGCTCTTCTACCCCCTTCCTTTTTGATAATGTCAAAAGGGGGAGAGAAATTTCAATGTCTTGAAACTCAGTCATATTGCTTTTATTGCTTAAGTGATTCTTTTTCTTGTTCTTTATATGCTTTATCATGTGACTTTCTAAAGGATCATGTAGTACATGCATGTTATATTGCTTTATGTAGAAAGAGAAATTATGCAGGTTAAAGTAAGCATAGATTGAGGGGGAGTAATTCACATTGTTCAAATCTTGAATTCCCTTAATTCACAAGGCAAATATATACTTTCAATATTCTTTTCAATATGTTTGAGGAATGGTTTATCATTGTCAAAAAGGGGGAGAATGTTGACCAAGAGGTTAACATTGTCCATATTTTGATAATGACTCAACCATTCCATTCATATGTATCTAATATGTGTATTCAAGATTGATCTCAGGTGTTAGGTACATGAAAAGAATCAATTTACACAAGCCCTAGCTTGTCAAAGTTCAAGTCAAAAGCAATGCAAGTGTGCTAATTAGGAAATCCATTCAAATGACCTTAGAAGTATTTTGTAATCACTTGTATTGATGATATGACTTGTGACTAAGATGAGAACATTATGTGGAACAAAGTTTTAATCACTTTTTAACATCATTTGAAAATTGATCACAAACTACTGATTGGTCGAGTTACAATCTCGACCGATCCATTGGATAAATTTTCTGATGAGTGCATCAGTCGAGTTGTGCATTCATAGAACTCGACCGATCGAGTTACTGACCAAATGTGATTCTAACTAATCGCTTTAGTTTCCCAAGACAAACTCGACCGATAGTTTGAAAATTGGGTTTGTCTTGTAGCCGATCGATCGAGTTACCTTTATTAAATCTCGACTGAATGTACTATACAGAGAACATAGAAAAAGTGATTCTAACCATTGGTGACTTGTTTGGACAAAAATAGAACGTTGCCTTGTGCAAAAACAGCTATAATTCGACCCTAAGTGTTCCCCAACTCTAGGGATCACCCCTAGCTATAAATAGGACCACTTGGAGTTCATTCCAAGGTTGCCCATTCACTACACACAAGGTCCTTACTATATTTGAGTGTGCTACCACCCCTTGATCCCCTTTCTCTCTCTAGTTTACACTTTATTTTGTGATTTGTGAGTGAGTTAGGATTATTGTAAGAGAGCTCCACCTTTGTGCATGTAAAGCTCTCAATCTTCTACCACTTCCCTATCCCCTTCTTTCATGAAGAAAAACTAAAGCAAGCAAGCTCCATTGAGTGAAGGAGTTGTTTCTAGTCATCTTCAAGGTTGATGAAGAGGTGGTGATCTTCTCCAGGTGAAGGAGAAGGTAAAGGTGGAAGATCCAAGAGGAGAAGAAATGTCCTTCAAGGTGGAAGACTTGAGTTTGAATGGGTAAGACCTAGGTGAAGGTTGAAGATTTAAGCTATGTGGGTAAGTTCCTTATTAAGGTGGAGATCTCCTTGTGATTAGATGGGTATGTCCTTTGGTGGTCTATTTCTATAATCTCTGTGGTGAATTAATAGAGAAAAGCACTTGCAAAGTGCTAGAGGTTGACCTCTGTAGGTAGTGGATTGAATCACTTCTAGTTTATAGTGTAGAACAACTCTACATCCCTTTGTCAAGTGCTTGCTATCAATCTCTCTCATCCTTTCTATGCTTGTTAGATAGGACTTCAAATTTCCATTAAGCTATTGCTCCTAAATGATATAATTTGAAGGTCTAATATATTTGGTGAGAAATTTTGTAGCTCTATTCACCCCACCTCTAGAGCCCTTAGATCCAACACAAATGATTATTTGCCTATGGAAATGGTCATTTCATGGTGCATGAATTGAACATTCCAGCAACCATCGTTCCTTTCTTCCTCTCCCCCCTTTCTGGGTTTTCAACCCTCCTTCCCCTATAAAAGGAGGGGGGACTCCACTAAGAAAAGGGTCCCAAAATTGGTACTCAATTTGTAGTGAAACTCTATCTTGTTCAATACTTAGTGTAATATTTACTTTCATGCAATAAAGTTAGTTCTTTCTTCTACATCTGGAGTTCTTTTGTTCTCATTCGTTCTTTTAGAATAGGAGATAAAGACATCAAGCCATTTAATTGTAACCATCTTGGTCTCTTCAGAGATTCTAGATCTGTAGTCTATGGCTTCATATCTTTTTCTCCTTGTTTCTCTCTTCCTCACTATGACTAGTAAGTAGTCTCCTTATCGAGGCAAGGGGAATAGCTCCTTGGCCATTGTGTTGATCAGATTAAGTTTATACAATTTTCTTTATACGAATGGCTTTTGTTTTAGGAAACCATCAATTTAAATGAAGTGATCTCTCATTTTCATTGTAAACTAATTCCGACGTATGTGACTATGGAAATCAGAATTTAGAATGACTAAACCAATTGCATGAGTATTTGGATGTAACTGTAGAAAAATCCCCATTGGGATGATGAACTATGATGCATGAACGCAAGGACCAATGGGTTTATGTGGAGTTCTCCTTTTGCTTTTTGTTTAACAAATGATTCGCATACCCACTTCTATCTTTAATTATTATGTATTCTTTGATCTTGTCTTCACTTTGGCTAAGGTGGTGAAAACCCCTAAGACTCGATGTTTTCCCCATCTAAATTGAACCGTTTCTTCCAATGCTTGTTTCAATCACTTCCTTTTAATTCTTGCAATTTTGTTCTCATCCTTAGATAATATATTTTTTTGTGCTAACCATCTTCTCCCTTGCTTTAGTGTAATCTTTTATATCTCATGCACTTTAATTTCTTTCTTTAGTTTAATCACCCCCTCAAAATCAGACTTTACTTTCTATCAATCTTTAAAAAATACCAAAAAGAATTAAATTAAAAAATAATCGGGATTAAAAGAAAACAAATCTAAAAACATTGTCTTGTGGGATCGACCCTTCTATACTAGGATGAACTGGAAAGTAAAAAAGGATTAAACTCTAGGATAATTATTCTTATGAATTAGTGTGCAAATGATGTCTATCAATTTTGGGGCCATTGCTGGGGACAACAAATTGTTTTCTTGAACTCCAATTTTTTTAAATATTTTTTATGCCTTCCGAGTCCATTCCATCAGTACATTTTTTCTGCACTTGAATATATTTTTATAACTGTGCATGCGTCGCCCACTGAATGATGCTTACCTCTAGTTTTTGATCCTGAGCCAGAGAGAACATTCCATCACTTAAATTGACAAAATAAACTTAGGATGGATGTAGAGGAGGTTGCCCGTAGGATTGAGCAGGAACTTGCCACTCAAAGAGAGCTTATGATGGCTGAACGTGTGACCCAATAATCCAACCTACATGCAACCTATATCATTGAGCAAGAGGATGTAGAAGCTACTTAGAGGGAGGTCAAGGGACAAAAACAACTAAAAGATTTTTCCACTCCAAAAACTAGATATGCACAACACCAAGTTGTGCCACCCATAATTACCGCTCTCCAATATGAGATCTGCACTCATTGGATCACCATGCTCCAGGCCAACCCATTTTTTGGGAACAAGGTGAGAGTTGTCAAGATCACCTCCAACCTTTCACTGACCTTAGTTCCTTGACCAAGATCCCAGGTATTTCTGAAGATGCCATTAGACTTAGGCTTTTCAAATACTCTCTCTTAGGGCCAGCCAACAGTTGGTACAATGCCATGGAGAGTGAAGACCCCGTCACCACTTGGGAAGTACTTCAAATAAAGTTCTTGGATAAGTACTTTCCTCCTTTCCTTACATATGAGATCAGGGGAAAAATCCTTCTGTTTTCAATGGTCCTCGAAGAAAATTTAGGAGAAGCCTCAGAGAGATTTAGGGAACTCCTCCTTTGTTTCCCTCATCATGAAATATCACAATCTCAACTCATTGAGATATTTTATCATTTTGTTGATGATGACACCAACAAATTTCTTGATTCCTCATATGGAGGAAATTTCATGTTTTAAAACCTGAGCAGCGCATGGGAGGTGGTTAAAAGAGCCTATGAAACCCAAGCTAGACAAGGAGTCAGTGGGGTCCTCAAGGTTTCTAAGGCTGAGCTAAACCCAAACATCCATACCATTGCTGATGTTGTTAAATTGATCTCCTTGAAATAGGATCACTTAGGGTCCTCATTTAACACCAATGAAAGACAACCTCAATAAGTGAGGGCTATTGAATCTCTATGCAGGATATGCCAAAGGTATGATCATGCTACCCTCCAATCTCAATATCTCTACAACACTCCTATGTAACCTGATGTTGGCCAACCAGTAGAGGATCTTAATTCAATCCATAGTATCCTGGTCTAGGCTTACTACAATCCAAACCAAGCTAAAAACCATCCCAGATTTCAATATGGAAACCCTTCAGGAGATGAAACAATCATCTCAACTCCCCCCTCCACAAAGACCCCCACAACCCCAAGTCAACTATCGTCCACCACCAGGGTTTACCTACAATAACAATCAAAATAATTTTGGTAACCAAGGGAGCTATAGGGGTAATATCCCAAATCGTGGACCTTACCAAGGACAACAATACCAAAACCTCCATCAACCACCACCCCAACAGAATGTCCCCACCCATGTAACCAATGATAGGATATATGCCTTAGAGAAAATCTTAATATCACATAAGAAGTCCATTGATGCATAGTTTGTCTATCTCTTTGCCCAAAAAAAACCCCCTATAGGTACCTTTGTTGGACAACATGAGAACAACACAAAACATCCAGAACAACTAAAGGTTGTCTCCACCCATTCAGGGAAGACTCATACCCTTCCTCTATAGAAACCCGTCGTTGTACCTTTAGACTTCAAGGATGATTATACTGTGGTCATCAAAACTCCTCCTTCATCCACTCCTACCATTCCCACTCCTTCCATCCCCACTAGTATTACCCCACCTATGGAAATTGAAGAGCCAAAAATTCCTATTTACAAACCTCATCCACTTTACCAAACCCTTCTAAAGCAAACTAGGCTTGATACTCATTTTGTGAAATTTTGGGAAGCCATGAAAAAGTTGCATGTAAATATCCCTTTTCTTGATACGTTAGCTGATGTGTCGTTCTGGTCCAAGTACATGACATCACTATTGACCATGAAGTACCACACTAGCGAGCATGAGACAATCATTCTTGCAAGACCACTTCTGATATCATTTAGAGCAAGATGCTTGAGAAGAAGAAAGACCCATGTTCCTTTGGGATTTGGTGCTACCTAGGTGATAATGCTTGCAGGAAGGGTCTTGCAGATTTGTGCGCTACTATTTCTATCATGCCTTGTAGCCTTTTCAAAAGGTTAGGCTTTGTTGACATGCTTCCTACCACCATGACCGCCTGATTGGCGGACTCATCAATGACAAACCCATGGGTATCATTGAATACATACTTGTAAGGGTTGGGAAAGATGCTTATGTCCCATGTGACTATGTCACCATGGACATAAAGGAAGACTTAAAATACCCCATCATATTTGGCCGCCCCTTTTTGGCCACCTCTCATGACTTGATTGATGTTGAGGCTAGAACCATTTTCCCACACCTAGGAAAACAAACACTAAAGTTTAGGGTATTCAAAAGCGTGCGCAAACCAAACCTCCAAGAAGAGGTCTATCTCCTTGACTGTATTGAGAAGATGCAACAATTGAGACACGAATGAGAATTAGTTGAGGATCCCCTCCAAAATGCCCTTGTGACCCCTATTGATTGTGGATTTGAAATGAAAAATTAGAGCAATTTAGACATCATCTCGACACCATTGAGGAGATCCATGATGAAGAGTTTGAAGATCACAAAATAGGTCTCTCTATAGATACAAAACTTAAAAACCCCAAGGCACTCGATAAGAAATTCCTCCCTGATGGTCTTAAGTATGTCTTCCTTGATGAGAAAAAACTTTATCTTGTTATCATTAACTCTGATCTCACCCATGAATAGGAAACCAAGCTAATGATTGAGCTTAGAAAGAGGAAATCTACCTTAGGATAAAAAATGGCTGATTTGATAGGAATAGATCAAGCCATTTGCATGCATAAAATTCCTACGGTAGAAGGTACAAATCTTCTAGAGACCCTCAAAGGAAATCGAATCCTAACTTGAAAGAGGTTGTATGTCTAGAGGTTATCAAGCTTTTGATTTCAGGAATCATCTACCCCATCTTTGACTCACCCTGGGTTAGTCCTATCCAGGTCGTCCCCAAGAAAGGAGGTACCACTGTCGTGAAAAAAGACAATGATGAGCTTATTCCCACCCCACTGTCACTGGGTGGAGGATGTGTATTGACTAAAGAAAACTGAATAAGGTTAATAGGAAAGATCATTTCCCCCTTCCCTTTATGGATCAAGTACTAGAATGCCTCTCCCATCAATAATATTTCTGTTATCTTGATGGCTATTCAGGTTTCTATCAGATTCCCATCATCGGGATGACCAGGAGAAAATGACCTTTATTTGTCTGTTTGGCACTTATGAATTCAGGAGAATGCCATTGGGGTTGTGCAATGCTCTAGCCACTTTTTAGCGGTGCATGTCCTCTATCTTTGTTGGATTGATCGAGACCATTTTGGAGGTGTTTATGGAAAATTTCTTAGTCTATGGAGATAGTTTTGACTCTTGCCTCCATCATTTATTACTTGTCTTGAAAAAATGTGAAGAAGCACACTTGATCCTCAATTGGGAAAAGTGTCACTTTATGGTGACTGAAGGGATTGTTTTAGGCCATAGGGTGAGCAACCGTGGCATTGAAGTGGATAGAGCCAAGATTGAGCTCATCTTAAAACTTCCACCCCTTCTTCCATCAAGGATGTTCGTGCTTTCCTTGGGTACGTGCATTTTTATAGACATAAATTTCATCTGTGACTTTTCTAAGATCACCAAACTTGTGACACCCATTATCACACAGACTACAAGATTACCCAAAACCATGTGGAATTAACTATTAGCAATAGATTACTAAAAACACTAAAATTAAAACCATTTTTCATAAAGATCCACTAATGGAAAACTCTTTACAAGAAGGCCCAAAGCCTATCATATATATACAACATGGTGCGTTCATTTTCCATCTGACAAAAGTTTGCCACCACAAAAATATGTACATGAGTAAATTATAAGCAAAAACAACATATTATTCAAAATCTCAGATCGATCGTAAAACCATAGTGAGACTATCCCCTCAAGCACCTGGGAGTATATGGACAACACATAGAATTCTATCTACAACAAGACTGAACTGACAACACACCACCTCAGATTTTAGGTCTTCTTCCTACTAATGTCCTGTCTCTACTTACATAATCTTTTCTACCTCATGCACATCCACCTAATAATTTGTAGAACCCACAGGGTGAGACAAAAGTCCCAGCGGGAGATATAACTCCCCAACAACACTATTATTATGACAGATATACTATTATTAGAATAGAATGTAAAGCTGAACTATACTAAACAGATATGACCATATATTATCAGCATGGAAGAATATTATCATAACTGAGTAGTTCAGATAACTATGATTGAATAGTAGATCATGTAATCACTTTATAAAGAATATGAACAACATGTATGGCAACTACCAATTATGTCATACAAATACAATTGCAGCCTCATTTAATATTTTTGTAATCCATTCTCAAGAGAAATATCCTACACAGATAACCAAATCTTTCAATAATCAATCTCAAGATTATGCACACACATATGCACACAATCCTCAAGCTTATGATGCACACACTCACATTTAAGAACAAAATTATTATGGTCACACACATTATATCTTGTTTTATGTCTTGAATTTATGCTTTAAGGAAGTGAGTCATACCACTCAAATCCAACCACCCCCTACGAACCAACGGTGCTAGGAGAGCTAGACTCCAAGATCTCACCCACTACTCCCAGTCAGTACGAGTGAAAATGTAGATACATATTAGTCAACTATTGATAGTGACATATAGTCAACTATTTAATCAACTAGCCCGCCTTGGTACATGTCACAATGCTAGAGAATAGCTCACTCATGGCTATTCAGATAAATACAATCGAATCACTAATAGACATTCTAATATATAAAGAATTGGCTCACACATGGCCATTCTTATAAAAGGATATGCTCACACATGGCTATTGTCATAAAATAATTGGCTCATGCACAGTCATTATTAGTGAAAAGGATTGGCTCAATCATAGAAAACCATATAATAAAACAATTGGCTCACGCATGGCCATTATTCAAGAAAAGGATTGGCTCACTCATGGCCATCCATATTATAAAAGAATTGGCTCACACATGACCATTATTCAAGAAAAGGATTGGATCACTCATGGCGTTCCATATTATAAAAGAATTGGCTCACTCATGGCCATTATTTAAGAAATCACATAACAATTGTAACACATACTTGTTACATTTACACAATAAAATTGGGATATCAATCCATTAAACACCTTACTTAGAATCTTATCTCATCATCATTATCACAAACTATGGGGTTTCAATCCCATTAGTTTATTATTGAACCATGTCACCTCTCACTAAGCAACAACCACCTCTAGGTCATGTGACCCATATACTTGATTATCACATTCTACAGGGTTACAATCCCCTTAGTTCATAATTGAATAATGTCACCTCTCACTAGGAAACAACCATCTCCAGGTCATAAGACCCATACAATCATCATAATTTTTGTATAAGTATTTCACATGGCTCACATGGACCATTCAATCTATGTAACATCACATCACCAAAGCCCATAGTTGGCTATGCTCATTATCTCAAAAACTTGCATGGTTAAGATCTCATGATAAAAGAGACATTAATTTAAATATCAACACCATGCCATAAATGAAAAACCCCTTAAACAAGTTACAACCCTCTCATGATTAGGGTTAGGATTTCTATCATAGCCGATTAGGGTTGCTAAGGTTAATTTCAACCACCAAACCCTAATTCATAAATCCTATCATTTGGGAGCTTATTTCCATTCTATAAGTATCCAAATATATTTGATTAATCTCATCAATTATAATTAATTGATTATCAACAAGAGTGATACAAATTCCTCTCTCATCCTTACTAGAATACTAGTTTCAACTTAATTTGCTGTATTGATTTGACCCTCTTTAGGGTATACTGGCCTACACTTATCAAAATGTGTCCATATCATTACATCATAATGTATCAACTTGATTATACTCCTCATGTGTCAGCCTACACTCATCTAGGTGTATCAATCTACATATTAACCCTTGTGTCGGCCTAGACACATTCTCTTTGTGTCAGCCTAGATATTATCACTTGTGTTGGCCTAGACACTCTAACTTGTCTCGACCAAGATATTTTTGTCAGCGTAAGCAAATTCTACTATATCAACCACACTATCATCTTGAGTGTGTTTCGGCCAAGGCATCAAAGGATGTGTGGCCCTAGACATCATCAATTGATATCGGGTCAAAGGGTGTATCAGGTTCTTGGGTTAGGGTTAGATGATATTGAGTTAGGCATCATAATCACCCTCACTCATCAAGGTGCCTACCTCACTTAACTTTTGGTGTATCATTGTAACGCCCGGGCCCATTGCCCAAGGCTCAAGTAGAGTTTCAAAAATGACGACTGCCCCCACATACCACCACTAGCCTTAACTAAGTGCTTTTTCCTCACTCATGCACAAGCTGGGGTCAACTTCCCGACTGGTCACCCATCCTAGTACTACTCCAAGCTAAGCACACTTACCTATGGAGTTCTTTAGTGATGGGATCCCAGAAAAGGAGGTGCACCTTGGTGATATGGGTAGTCCAATCATTCCTTTTAAGATCATGTTATCTGATGCGTCAAATCCTGGGATGTTACAATCTCCCCCACTTAGACTCTTGACGTCCTTGTCAAGGCTCAACTATAAGGCCTCATAATCTCTTCCCCATTTTAGTGCAGACCCATAATGGCCCATGGATACCCATCTCTTGATCACAGAATACCAGCGCAAGGGTGGCTACGTCAACCATTGACATCCCTTTCCTACATGCCTGGACCGCTCGACTCAAGACTGGCATGCCATGCCCATGTGGGCCCCACCTACTGGAGGGGAATTGGCTCTGATACCATTTGTAACGCCCGGGCCCACTGCCCTAGGCTCAAGTAGAGTTTCAAGAATGACGACTGGCCCCACATACCACCACTAGCCTTAACTACACACTTTTTCCTCACTCATGCACAAGACGGGGTCAACTTCCTAACTGGTCACCCATCCTAGTACTACTCCAAGCTAAGCACGCTTAACTATGGATTTCTTTAGTGATGGGCTCCTAGAAAAGTAGGTGCACCTTGGTGATATGGGTAGTCCAATGATTCCTTTTAAGATCATGTTATATGAGGCCTCAAATCCTGGGATGTTACAATCACCTTCACCATGCTTTAGTGTAACATCTTTACCTCACTTTAGTATAACATCTTCACCTCACTTGGGTGTATCATCTTCACCTCACTTTGGTGTAACATCTTCACGTTGCCTGGGTGTATCATCTTCACCTTACTTAGTGTATCAACTACAACAAACTCTAGGGTTTTGACTGCACTATCAACTTGTGTGTCGGTCATGACACTGTCACTTGTGTTGCCCATGGCACATCAATATATCGGTTTAGAGGTGCTTCAAAGTGATATTAGTTTATAGGCGATTCAAAGTGATATAAGTTTCTATCATCTTAAAGATCCAAACCTTCATCCATTAACACTCTAGTTCATGGACAACAACCCCATATATCCATTAGACCTCATAGATTCATCATTTAATCAAGGGAAATCAAAATTGAGAAGGAATAACCAAGTATTTTACAATTAAAAGTGAATAATAATAGAATTCAAGAAGAGCTATATAACCCGCCTCAACATCACCACTAGAGCTTCAAGCATCAAAGATCCACGTTCCTAATGTTGAATATGACCTATTAAAAGGTATAAGATTCAGATATAGCTTCACCTCCATCAAGAAGAAGGTATCATAGTTAGAAACTTGGTAAAGAATAAAAGAAAGAAAGAATTATGATCCAAGATACATAATTCTCCAAGGTTGAAGATGGTCATGGAATCACCTTAGACAATATGCTCAATTTACTCTTGCTACTTGAGATACTAGGGTCGTCCACCAAGAGGATGGTGGTAAAAGAGTCAAAGTGTTCACTAGTAGGTGAAAAGAGAGGCTTATATACTTGAGGCTTGTAAGAAAGACTACATGAGGGGTGTCATCACCATATGTAACTAGGTGACACGTGTCCATGCATCGTGGCACTAAGAAACCATAATTATATCATCATGAAAGACTCTTGTGGATAATTCAAGGATGAGATATCAACTATTAGGTATCTTGCTTGACAAGATATCACAACCCAATATCATAATTCATGTAAACTGATACAACTTTTCCAAGGAACGCCTTAACTGATATGATTCACCTACTTGAGGTGCTTAGCCCGATATGAATACTTTCAAAAAGTTGCTAAACCAATATGGAACCTCCTCTATGGTTTCTAAACTAATAGGCACTCCCATATATACTTCATAACTTGACACAACCTTGTATAGGGTTCAACATACTCAATATTCTTTGGTTCTTTCATCACCAAGAGTGATATCAATCAACCAAGACAAAAAAAGACACCCCCTCCTGTAAGGACCCTGACCTCCATTTAGGGCTTATCCTATTTGCTTTGCTTAAACCTGATGCTTAGTTACTTGCTAATCACCTTTAATGGTGATTAGGGTTTGTTTGTGCTATGTTGAAAGCTGGAGGTGCTACTTGCAACTAACCCAATTCTAGGGTTGTGGAGAAAGTTTGTCACCTTGGGAGGTGTTTCCCTCTCTCCTTGCTTCCTCTAGTGTTGAGAGGAAGAGTTGGGCTCGTTGTTTGAGTCACTTTGGGCTTGGATGAGCTTGTTGGGCCTTGAGATGTCTTGCTTGAACCTTGCCCTTGCTTTGTTGGATCTTGTGTCGGGTAGGAGTGCCTTGTATCGGCCTGGGTGTGTCGCCCAGGGAGTGTGTCGGGCATGGAGTGGAGGTGTGCCGCCCATGGACCCCCTTTGACCTCTTTGACCTTGTTTGTGTCACCACTAGTGGACACTTGGTGCTTGATGCTTGCATGTGGCAATGGCCTTGGACATGTGTTTAAGGCAAGTTAGAGTGGTGGCATTGCCCATGGACAAGTGTCCCTAGGTGGGAGACACCTTGCCTTGCCTTACCTTGGTTTCTCCTCCACCCTCTCCTATATATGTGTTCCCTTTCTCTTGCTAAGGATCCCTTTAGTTCCTTAGTTTCCCCTCTCCCTTGGTGCACGACACCTCTTCCTTTACAAGCTTGGTGACCGATCCTTATCTTGGAGTCTTCTTCTTCCACTAGTGGTGGCCAAACCCTAGAGTGCCTTGCTCTTCTTCTTGTGGTGGTGCTTAGGCTTGGAAGCTTGGAGCTTACTTAAGGAGGGTTACATAACTCCTAACCCTAACTATACTACCTTCTTCTATGTTCTTGTATGTTTCTAGTGATCATAATCGGCTATGTATGTTGCTAGTTAAGTTTCTTGCTTAGTTGCATCTAGTTGGCCGAACCATGTTTTTAGGGTTTTCTTGTTGAGAAACACCCATCTCCCTCCTTGGTCTAGAGAAGTGAGCTTGAACTCTAGTGATATGGGCAATACCCCTCTCTCGTTTAAGTTGAGAGGTGAGCTTGTGTTCTAGTTGCTTGAGCAACACCCTTCTCTCACCATGGATTCGAGAGGTGAGCTTTGTGGTGGATGTAGACCAATGTTGTGGTTGATCCTTGTGGTTGCCTGATTGGTGATAAGAAGTTGTGCAAGACCCCTCTCTCTTGATTGTTGAGAGGTGAGCCATCTTCTTGATCCATTAGGGTTTGGTTCCCTTGTTCTTGAGGATGAAGATGCTCATTTTGGGTTGTAACTTGCACGATATGGTCTTGGGATGGTGTTTCCCGATACCTCTCTTGAGCTTGAGTTCTAGGCCATTATGAGGAGGATGTGTTGGGCGTCACAACTTGGTTCTTGTCTTATGAGTTGACTGATAGATGAGGCTAGTTTGGTTGGATGATAGGCGTTTCCCTGGTGCCCCTGCCTCGATGGATGATGTCTGGTTTTGTGGGCATTATAGGGTTGGCCTGGGCGCTATGTCTTTAGCCGTTAGTATGGTTGTCTCCCACTGCAACCCCTATCACCTTGTGCATGATACCCTTGTGCACGATACCCTTGTGCATGATACACATTGTGCACAATACCCTTGTGCACGATACACCTTGTGCACGATATCCTTGTGCAAGATACACCTTGTGCACGGTACCCTTGTGCACGATACCCTTGTGCACGATACACCTAGTATACAACACACCTGTTGCACGACATGCCCCTTGGACTTAGCTGCACATTAGGATTTGTGGCCGTTATACCCTAGTTGCACGATATAGTTGGTTGCACGCCACTCCTTGAGGTGGTAGCCCGTTATCATTGATCGTTACACGGCTAGATGCTTGGGCGTGATGAGGGAGTCTACCCTGCTCGATACCACCTCTAGTGGGGGATGCCCTGCCCGTCACACTTCTTGTGAGGGTAGTGGGTACTTATAGTGAGAGTCATGTCTCACCTAAAAGCCCATATAATAGTTCCTTATCATGTGAACATATCCTTGTTGTTAAGAGTTATGGTTTATGGTTGTGAACCTTTGACATATTTGATGATAGTAAGGTGGCTGATATAGTAGAACACACCTATATGAACATGACATGTAGCTTAATGGTATAATATTACATCTTGAACCCTATCTATATACATGATGAGTAATGATAAGCTTGGAAGTATATGAGATGCTTTGCATGATGATGTGACCTATGTCTATGGTCACAGGTGTGAGGCATGAATGATATAGCATGCAATTATCAATGTTTGATAGTATGATCCTTCTATTAATCCATGATGGTTTTAGATATCTTTATGAATGCATATACTAACCATGCAGGTGTTTTATGCGGATGCATAGCCAGGTAAAGGGCTATGAGGTATATATTTTTGTGAATAACACTGCTTTGATGGTCATTCTTGATGATGAGATAAATTGCATCACCAATATGATGTGTTTGGGTCTGAGGACTAGAGTTTGGCTAAAGTGCCGAAGTTAAGATGTTATCCTCTGATGATGATATGGGATTTTTATCCCAAGTGATGTGAATGCCTTATGAGGCAGTGGTTTCTTGTGATGAGAGATTGAGATCCCGAAATAACATGATGGTGGTAACAATAATGTATCTTTATGTTATGCATGTGTTACAATCTGGTTGCCTCAATAATCCACATAAAATATACTAACTAATCACAGTGGAACATATCATGTAGTTGCCCTGGCCATAGATCCATCATCGTCAGGAGCTGGTGATGGTGAAATGGGTTCTCCTACGGGTTAACCTGGAAGCGCATAGTATTGAATATGTGTGGCTTCTCCTAGCCGAAAATGAGGAGGTAAGAGTGCAACTTCAGTTGTAGAATCCAGAGTGCGGTTTCAGGCCCGTAGCTCAAATACGATAAGAGCATGGTGAACAGGCCCATGGCTCAGGATGTGTGATATGGGAGCATGAATGCGTTCATGGCTCAGAGCACGGTGATCATGCCCGTGGCTCAATTTCACTAGCGCTGATACCTGTACCAAGGTGGGCTTGGAAGAGGGTAGCCTGATCCTGTGGTTGAGCCCACTTAAGCATGAGACTGCAATCCTGCTTATGTTGTACTCGTGCACTGACCACGAGGTGGGAGATCGTGGAGTCCGACTCTTCCATCGACCTTGTATGGCACCGGCTTGGGTTTTGGAACTGAAGGTTGGATTTGAGCGGTACGACTCACTTCCTTAGGGCATAATAAATCATAATCCAGCCGAATAGTATTTATTGCTTAAGGCACAACACAAAACATTGGTTGAAGCCTTGTTGGTGTAGTTGATCTTGTTATACCTCGTAGTTACTTATACGTCTTTTGTGTTATGTGGTAAGATCTTATAAATCTTATCTTGTCAATCATGTTCCATAAAGAACTATTTGGTTATATGCCTTCCGTGCATCTTGGTAAGTGATGGTAATAATAACCTTGCTGTATAGACTTCTCTTATTCTAAGCTTTATCAGTTATTTGCTGTTGTTGCTTTAATCTTTCTGAGGTTTTATGGTTTCGGCAGGGAGTTATGTTTCTCACTGGGACTGTGTGTCTCACCCCACTGGTTTGCAACCTTTTTAGGTGTTCGAGCTAGACGTGGTGGTGGTCGTGGAGTTGCGGCCGAGCAGCAAGAAGAGTAGTAGAAGGCAAGAGATGGCTATGCTGCTGTTTTGGTTGTTTTGTAGTAGAGTCTTAGAGTCATCCCTGTAATCTCAGGTCCTTGGAGGCATTTTGACGTGTTTCACGATGTTTAGTTGATGAAGCTTTGTATATCCTGCTGTTGGCCGAATGTGGGCCATTATGTACATATAAACAGGTGATGAACTCATGTGATGACTAGACAACTGATCTCCTAAGCTGTGGACACATATCAAGACTTGTAAATCTTTATATAACCTATTTTCTTGCAGGACAAGGATATGAATGCAATAGTTTCTTGGTTTATCTGCTTTCTGAAATCGGTTTTATTCAACCCGTGTTTTTGGTAATAAGTGGTTTATGGTGTTTTCCGCACGTTTTCGCGTGGAACCTCACTGTCTGTGTGATAGCGGGATGTGTCACCACAAGTTTGGTATCAGAGCCCTAGGTTCACTAAGTCTATAGGGATTTAGGACTAGGTTGTGTCTGTTCTTGTGAGTTTTCTAGATTTTCTTACAATCATCTTCTGCCCTCAACGGAAGAAAAAACCAAGATGTCTGGAAACCATGAAGAACATGCTGCTGAGAGCAGCGATGCTGCATCAGTTGATGGAGCTATAGGGCAGGCACATGGAGATCGGGTGCCTGAGGTTCCCCAACTTGACCCAACCATTCTCAAGAACCCTGCCTACCAACAGCTTATGGGGCAGATGATGGCTATGATGAATCTCATGGTAGAGAGATTGCCAGTGCCTCCGCTGAGAGCACAGGCTCCCCATGGTGAAACATCAGGTATTGGGAAGACCTCTGAGCGGCTTCACCGAGTCGGAGCTTCAGACTATGTTGGGATGGCTAATCCAAAAAATGCAGATCTGTGGCTGACAGGTCTTGAGAAGGCCTTCAAGATCCTCGACATCCCTGAAGCAAACAAAGTCAAGAACATTGTCTACCTTCTGAAGGGTTGTGCTGGTCACTGGTGGACCATCAAGGAAGAGAAGCGACCCGGTGAGGTGATCGGTTGGGAGGTTTTCCGGCACGAGTTCATCAGCAAATACATTCCGAAGACATATATGGATGAGAAGATCATCCAGTTTGAGTGCTTGCGCCAAGGAGCGATGAACATCACCGAGTATGAAGCCAGGTTCATGGATCTGTTGAGGTTTTGTCCTCACATGGCAGGAATAGATGACGAGCGAATCAGACGTTTTGAGAAAGGAATGAGTGCTGAGCTGAGAACACCTACATCTGCATTGGAGAACCGTGAGTGGTTTGCCACATTTTTGGAATCTGTCTGGAGGATCGAACAATCAGTTAGGGAGAAAAGAGAATCCATGTCTAAAAAGAGGCCTGCTCAGTTCCAGGGATAGAGGTTTGGTGTCTTCAAGATGCCAAGGTTCTCAACACCTTCTGGGTTAAGTGGTTCCAGTGCACCGTCACAGTGGTCTCTGAGTAAGGGAACGGGATATGTTTCTTCACCTTCAAAGGCACATAGTACAACTTCTGTAGCAGTGACAGGACCGTCTAGGCAACAATAGCAAGACCAGTCATGCCACCTGTGTGGTCAGATCGGGCATTGGAGGTCAAATTGCCCCAGTAAAGATGTTGAAGTAACACAACAACTGAGGCAGAATCAACAAGGGGCAGACCGACAGCAACCCAGTAGTAGCAGAGGGCGAGGACGTGGTCAAACATCACAAGCGGGATCGTCTTTTCAAGGAAGCAGGGGACGTGGACAGCAAGCAACGACTCGATTCTATGCTATGAGTCAGCCGGAGGCGATAGTCAACCCGCGAGTGGTGGCAGGTTAGATGGAGTTATTTCATTCTGATTTGTCTTTTTCTTGTTTTATATCCATTTTGGTTGACTCGGGTGCTACAAACTCTTTTATCGCACATTCTATGATTGAAAACTGTCGTTTACCTGTTAGATGTAAGAAAGATAGCTTGTTGTTAGAAACCCCTCTTGATGGTTCCTCGATGCTTCGAGAGGAGTGTCGATCTTGTGTATTATCTTTTTTGGGACACAGTATACAAGTGGATCTTATACCACTTGATATGCATGGTTTTGATGTGATCCTTGGGATGGATATCTTAGAAAAGTATAAGGTTGTTATGGATTGTGGTTCCAAGCAGGCAGTGTTTGATAACGGTGGTAAGAAGTGGATCTTCCAAGGAGATAGGAAGATTCTTTCGACGTGTCTAGCATCAGCTTTGGTGGCAGAAAAGTTGTTACGACAACGATGTAAGGAGTTCTTAGCTCACATTGTGGATACCAAGGTGAAAGGTCCTAGCCTTGAGGAGGTGACGACTGTTCGAGAGTTTGCAGATGTGTTTCCTGATGAGTTCCCCGATGTTCCTCCACCCCAAGAGATTGATTTTGAGATCAATCTGGTTCCAGGAGCACAACCAGTTGCACAAACATCGTATTGGATGGCTCCAGTAGAAATGGCAGAGCTAAAGAAGCAGTTACAAGAGTTGTTGGATAGAGGTTTCATCCGACCAAGTACGTCGCCTTGGGGTGCTCCAGTGTTGTTCGTTAAGAAGAAGGACAGATCGATGCGGTTATGCATAGATTACCGACAGTTGAACAAAGTCACGATCAAGAACAAGTGCCCGTTGCTAAGGATAGATGATCTGTTCGATCAGTTGTGTGGTGCTACAGTGTTTTCAAAGATCGATCTACGATCCAGATATCATCAGTTGAGGATTAAGGCGGATGACATACCAAAGTCAGATTTTAGGACATGGTATGGTCACTTCGAGTTTGTGGTTATGCTGTTCGGGATAACCAATGCACCTGCTGCTTTCATGGATTTGATGAACAGGGTGTTCCATCCGTTTCTAGATCAGTTTGTTGTAGTCTTTATAGATGACATCTTGATCTATAGTCGGGACAGGCGAGAGCATGAGTGACATCTTCGACTAGCGTTGACTCTTCTTCGCCAACATCAGTTGTATGCCAAGTTCAGTAAGTGTGAATTCTGGTTGGAAGAAGTAACCTTTTTGGGTCATGTGATATCTACAGAAGGAGTCAAAGTGGACCCGAAGAAGGTGGAGTCTTTTGCAGAATGGGAACAACTGAAGACGCCGACAGAAGTTCGTAGTTTTCTAGGATTAGCAGGATACTACCAGAGGTTTATCACAGACTTCAGTGTGATTGCATTACCGATGACGAAGTTGACTAGAAAGGATGTACCTTTTGTTTGGAATGACCGTTGTCAGCAAGCTTTCCAAAGTTTGAAGGAAACGCTGACTAGTGCTCCAGTACTAGTGTTGCCTGAGCCTGGAAAGGGCTATGCTGTTTTCTGCGATGCTTCCAAGAAAGGCCTAGGATGCGTGCTGATGCAGGAAGATCATGTGGTTTCTTTTGCTTCGAGACAGCTAAAGAAGCATGAGGAGAACTATCCAACTAATGATTTGGAGTTGGCAGTGGTGGTTGATGCGCTAAAGATTTGGAGTCACTATCTTTACGGGGAGGTATTCCAGATCTTTACAGATCATAAGAATCTGCAGTACATATTTTCGCAAAATGAGCTAAACATGCTACAGCGTCGGTGGATGGAGCTAATCAATGATTACGACTGCACCATCGAGTATCACCCTGGTAAGGCGAATGTGGTAGTTGATGCACTCAGCCGAAAGTCTTCTCTTTCTACAAAGAAGGCACAATTGAGTTCCTTGGTATGTCATAGGCGAGATATGTTTGTTTCCTTGCGACAGATGAATGTGCAGATGGGAGTTTCCTTGTTAGCAGGACTTTTAGCACATATGCAAGTCAAGCATACGCTGAGACAGCAGATCAAAGACGCACAACAAACAGATGAGACTGTTCAGTTGATCAAGTCAGAGCTCGGTAAAGAAAGACGTGATGGGTTCCATGAGTCTGAGGATGGACTAGTTTGCTATCATGATAGGATGGTGGTCCCCGATGTTGATGATCTGAGGAAGCTAGTGCTCGAGGAAGCACACACATCGATGTATGCTATGCATCCAGGAGTCACCAAGATGTATCATAATCTGAAGGACTTCTATTGGTGGCCCAGCTTGAAGAAAGATGTAGCCGAGTTTGTGTCTAGGTGTGTAGTATGTCAGTAAGTCAAGGCTGAGCATCAAAAGCCGGCAGGTACGTTGCAACCCTTGCCGATACCACAGTGGAAATGAGATCATATAACCATGGATTTCATAGTTGGTCTGCCCAAGACAACTAGGAATCATGATTCCATTTGGGTAATAGTGGACAGACGAAGTCTGCCCATTTCATACATGTAAAGACAACGTATACAACTGAGAAGCTTGCTCAGGTATATGTAGATGAGATAGTACGTTTGCACGGTGTGCCAACAATGATATTTTCCGACAGAGGTCCTCAGTTCACGAGTCGTTTCTAGGAATAGTTGCACAAAGTGTTGGGAACACAGTTGAGGTTCAACACCGCTTTCCACCCACAGACAGATGGACAGTCTGAGAGGACTATTCAGACTTTGGAGGATCTTCTTCAGGCTTGTGTTTTGCAGTTCATAGGCAGTTGGGATGTACACCTCAGTTTGATAGAGTTCACCTACAACAATAGTTATCAGCGGAGCATTGACATGGCTCCTTATGAGGCCTTATATGGTAGAAAGTGTAGATCCCCTTTATGTTGGTATGAGTCCGGTGAATATCAGCTTTTGGGTCCTGAGTTAGTGCAGTAGACGACTGAAAAGATTAAGGTGATACAACAACAATTGAAAGCAGCACAAGACAGGCAGAAGTCTTATGCAGACAATCGCCGACAACCTTTAAAGTTCCAGGTAGGAGACAAAGTATATCTTAAAGTCTCGACATGGAAAGGTGTGCTAAGGTTTGGACGGAAGGGTAAACTGGCACCCAGGTATATGGGGACATACCCGGTAATAGCATGTATGGGGAAGGTAGCTTATGAGTTGGAGTTGCCGCCAGAGTTGCACAGGTTACATCGAGTGTTCCATGTCAGTATGCTGAAGAAAAGTCATCCAAATACATGAATAGTGATACAGCCAGTCGAGATTGAGCTGGATGAAGATGTGACCTACGAGGAAGGACCTGTGATGATCCTTGACAGAAGAGTAAAGAAGCTGAAGAGGAAGGACCTGGTTCTGGTTAAGGTTCTTTGGCATCATCATGGCATTGAGGAAGCCACGTGGGAGCTTGAGGAAGAGATGAGGAGGAAGTATCCCTCACTTTTCTCTTTGGATTTCGAGGACAAAATCCCTTTGTAGAGGGTTATATCTTGTAAGGACCCTGACCTCCGTTTAGGGTTTATCCTATTTTGTTTGCTTAAACCTGATGCTTAGTTGCTTGCTAATCACCTTTAATGGTGATTAGGGTTTGTTTGTGCTATGTTGAGAGCTGGAGGTGCTACTTGCAATTAACCCAAGTCTAGGGTTGTGGAGCAAGTTTGTCACCTTGAGAGGTGTTTCCCTCTCTCCTTGCTTCCTCTAGTGTTTAGAGGAAGAGTTGGGCTCGTTGTTTGAGTTGCTTTGGGCTTGGATGAGCTTGTTGGGCCTTGAGATGTCTTGCTTGAACCTTGCCCTTGCTTTGTTGGATCTTGTGTCAGGTAGGAGTGCCTTGTATCAGCATGGGTGTGTCGCCTAGGGAGTGTGGGCATGGAGTGGAGGTGTGCCACCCATGGACCCCCTTTGACCTTTTTTGTGTCATCACTAGTGGATACTTGGTGCTTGATGCTTGCATGTGGCAATGGCCTTGGACATGTGTTTAAGGCAAGTTAGAGCGGTGGCATTGCCCATGGACAAGTGTCCCTAGGTGGGCGACACCTTGCCTTGCCTTACCTTGGTTTCTCCTCCACCCTCTCCTATATATGTGTTCCCTTTCTCTTGCTAAGGATCCCTTTAGTTCCTTAGTTTCCCCTCTCCCTTGGTGAACGACACCTCTTCCTTTGCAAGCTTGGTGACCGATCCTTATCTTGGAGTCTTCTTCTTCCTCTAGTGGTGGCCGAACCCTAGAGTTCCTTGCTCTTCTTCTTGTGGTGGTGCTTAGGCTTGGAAGCTTGGAGCTTGCTTAAGGCGGGTTACATAACTCCTAACCCTAACTATACTATCTTCTTCTATGTTCTTGTATGTTTCTTATCATCATATTCGGCTATGTATGTTGCTAGTTAAGTTTCTTGCTTAGTTGCATCTAGTTGGACGAACCATGTTTTTAGGGTTTTCTTTTTGAGTAACACCCCTCTCCCTCCTTGGTCTAGAGAAGTGAGCTTGAACTCTAGTGATATGGGCAATACCCCTCTCTCGTTTAAGTTGAGAGGTGATCTTTGTTGGTATGTATGCCCTGAGAGCCAATCATGGGATGATTGGTGGGATACATTGAGATTGATTTGATAAACATCAAAGGCGAGCTTCCAATTATTTTTGGTTCAGTCATATGAGATAGTGATAGAACAGATTGAATGTCTAGAGAATGACAGTACTCAATGATGTATGCTTTCAGGTTGAGGACCTGAACGATGAGATCATACGGATGCTAAGAGTTTGTACATTCTTTTTATGTCCCTAGTCGGATGTCATTGTGGAAGGTAGATAGACAAAAATGATACACAAGACTAGATTGTGGTGTTGGTTGATGATGGAATCTCATTAGTCATGATATAGAGATATCAAACCAAACACATAGGTACTTGTTAGAGAACAAGTGTACCGGACAGACCCACTGTGAGTTTGACACATGGAACCATGAGATGGTAGTCACAGTCAGTACTCACAGTGATGGTGGTGAGTGTGATTCTTAGACCTGAAATCACTACACTCAACACATGTCGTTGGGCACACTTTGACATCATCAAACGCAGTCCTGAAACATGGGTTGTTATAAAGGTGATGATTGGGTGGCTTTGACACATGGGGCTTTTGAGGGGTGAGTGATAGATATGGGATTTGTCCCTCCTGAGGGAGTTTGATATCCATGGCCACTTGATGAGTAGGATTGAGAAAGGCGTGCATGCATGTGTGAATCAGTATGTGATACTGATGTCATACATATCTCTTCCAGTCTACTCTGAGATCAAGGAAGTGAATGAACGTTGACAGGATGACTGTTCCATGCCTCGAGTTCATTCGGGATATCAGTGACAAAGGAATTATACATTTGCTGTAACACCATTCACGGATTGTAGGATGAAAGTTGTTCTCCAACTTTCTACTTTCACTTGGGTAGCACTGATGTGTGACTAGGCACCGCTCTTTGCTTGTGAAGTCATAAGTGTTATGGACTTTCACTGCCAACGTGAAATGGACCTGCAGGGTCACACACATAGGATTTAACCTGGAAGAGGAGTTTTGTCCACAAAGCAATGTTTAGATTGATTACTAAAGGAGTTTAGTAGTTCAATTAAACACTCAATCAGCTGATAGCTCAATATCGTATGGTTCAAGGTGTTGGACGCATTGATTGGAGTATCAGATTGATTGAAATCACAATTGACTGATTTTGCCCAACCTGTGCTCCCAACCGATTGGTTCATGTGATGAACCGGTCGGCTGAGGTTGCTGAACCGGTCAGCTGGAGTGTCCAGGCCGATCGGCTCATGCCCAGGTTGAAACGACTGGTTCAAGGGTTGAACCGATCGGCTCAACTGGTGCAACCGACCGATTGGGAAAAGTCATGTCGGCAAGAATTTTCCTTTGGTTTCAAATTTCCCAATTCGATTGGGAATAATATTCGTATTCGATACCAATTGGGAAAGAAACAAAGAAAGTCTTTTTGAGCCGGATTAGGACCATGAACCGATCGGTTCAGGGCACCAACCGATCGGTTGGAGTGCCCCAAACGATCGGCTCAGGTCCAACCGATCGGCTCAATGGCGGAACCGATCGGTTCAGTTGTGAACCGATCATTTCAAGTTGCGAACCGGTTGCCTTTTGTGGAAAATTCTCAAACCCTTCTACTCCTGCTTTAGTCCCGCATTGCCCGGGATGGAGAACCATGTCCCATGACTCTCCTATATATATAGGGGTATTGGGGGCTTCTCAAAGTACAGCTCAGTGCAACCAGTTGCTCTGCAAGTTGTCGTTCTCTCTGGTTTTGGTAACCGTGAGAGAGCCCGAGCAAGTGCTTCCCGCAAAAGGGAGGTGCAGCAAGGGAAGGACAACTGCAGTTGCAACAGGAGGTAGGAGAGCGTGTTGGTGACTAGTACGTCAACAGGAGGGTGCGACTCCTTCCACTTCCTTGTGGGACAAGGAGTGTGGAGTTTTAGGTGGTCCGTGTGGACTACTACAGAGGCGGGAGGACACTGCCGCTTAGGAGGACAACTGTCATCCGACAGTCCGGTTCGAGTAGGAGTTGTCAGTCCCGGTGCAACCAGGAGCTGCACAGACACCGTCGAAGTCCGGAGTTGAAGACCGTGCATTGCGCGAGGTATTGTCGCCGAGCAAGCCTCGGGACAAGGTATGATTCCGAAAACCATCCTTTCCTATTATATAGACGTTGACGCGTTTCCTCGGTATGGGTTGGGGGAGAATTTTTTTTGTTTCCGCTGCCTTCTCTGTCTCCCCTAAAACCCAACAGTGGTATCAGAGCCACGTCAACTGCTCTATATTTTAGGAATATCGATATGATCGATTTTGGTTTATCGCCTTTATTTATTGCATAGGATGCGAATAATATCGGCTTTATGCATATCAAATCCTAAATCCACAAATCCCTAATTACATATATGATATGTATTATTAATGCACTCGATACGCGTCACCCTTAAACGAGTTTTGTGGTGGATGTGTGTAGCATGATTATGGCCTATAAACCCATATCTGTGATTGGTTGTGTGTGGTTGCTTGCATCTCGGTCTGCGCACCGATCTTCCCTCTCTTAATCCCGATGTAACTCGAAATAATTTGAGATTCTTTCCTACCTTTGCTCCCCCCGAATGAAACTCAGGGTTTCCCTTTTAAAGAAATGTAATAAATAGGATAGATTTTATTTCCTGTTATGTCAAAGACCGGCGGACATCAAGACGACTGCTCAGACGGTCGGTTCAAGGAGTGAACTGATCGGTTGATGACCGGTTCGAGAAGCGAGACGAGCGGGTGGCGGACATGACGAGATGCACGACGACCAGGCAAACCGATCGGTTGGAGGAGCCAACCGATCGGCTGGTGGCACCCAGACGACCGGCTGGAGAGTACAGATCATTCATGTGATGAGTTGATCAACTCGGATGGCAAGGCACATAATTCATCTTGTACAGGTTGCATGTGATGTTGACCTAGATGACCGTGATTCCTCTTGGCTCGAGGAATCACATTAGGATGGCCATAATCATCGCTTTTATCATTTTATGCATGTTTTATGTGGGATATAGCATGTATATGATACGTACTATGTATTGTGGTGATTGGATATGTATATATATATATATAAAACCAAATCCCTCATTAAAATATTAAGTTTTAGATGCCTTCCAAATGCGACACACGTAAAAAGCTTGATCGACCAAGTGTGGGCACGCCCTAGCGTGGTGCACCGTCTATCTTGTGGAAGCGTGAAGGATGAATGTGTGGGTCTGCCCTAGCAGGGTGCATATTCATCGTGTTTGCTTTGGGTCGGACTTAACAAGGTGATCTAGATGGGATCTAGTACCTTGAGGCATGGAGATGATCATTGCAAGGAGTTGTATATGACATCTTATCAAGAGTTGCATATGATGCAATTGGCAAAAGTTTCCTACCTGAGAGATCTATGTTGTGGGTGACAGCCCTAGCTGGTCCATGACTTAGAGGATTTCAGGATCTTGCCCACTAGAAGGTTGTACGCTGCAATCTTCCGAATTGATGGTGAGGGCTATCAATTTGAAGTAAAATAGTGGGAGCGATAATTAATTAAAGGCCTAATTATATCGTCAAACTTTCAAATCAATCAAACAAGTCAAAAATGAGTTTTGGATATTTTCCTTTTGTAGTTCAAATGGCAACAAACAACAACAACTTTTCTTTGCGATCGGTCCTTGACAAGGATAAGCTAAATGGGACGAACTTCCACGACTGGTATCGGACATTGAGAATTGTTCTCACTCAAGAGCGTAAGCTCTATGTCCTGGATACTCCAATTCCAGAGGAACCCGCTCCTAATGCACCAAAGGCAGAAAGGGATGCTTACAAGAAGCATTCTGATGATGCCATTGATGCAAAGTGCTTGATGCTATGTTCAATGAACCATGAGTTGCAGAGGCAACATGAGAACATGGGTGTCATTGAGATGATTCTGCATCTCAGGAACATGTATGAAGATCAAGCACGGCAAGAGACGTACAATGTTTCTAGGGCGCTGTTCAAGTGCGTCATGACAGAAGGAGATCCAGTTGGTCCTCACACACTCAAGATGATTGGGTATGTGGAGAACCTGCAGAGACTGGGATTTCCACTGAGCCATGAGTTGGCTACTGACGTGATACTACAATCGTTGCCAGAATCTTACAGTCCGTTTGTGATGAACTACAACATGAACAACTTTGATAGGCCACTGTCAGAGTTGTTGGGCATGTTGAGGACAACCGAGTTACAGATGAAGAAGGACAAGCCTAAGTCTGTGATGGTGATCACGAGAAAGAAAGGCAAGTCCAAGCGCAAGGGCAAGGGCAAAGCTAAGAAAGGTTCTGAAGCTAGCCAGGAGTCCAAGCCATCTTCAGCTCTCAAGGCCAAGGGAGGCGTGACCAAGAAAGGAAATTGCCACCATTGTCAAAAGCCAGGACATTGGAAAAGGAATTGTCCTCTCTACCTGGAAGAATAAAAGAAGAAGGAGGCGACTGAAGCCTCTACTTGAAGGTGTCATGTAAATAAACTTGTAACACTTTTGCGATATATGATATCAAGATGTAAAGTGTAAAGCATTCTTACTTGGGGCAAGTGTTGCCTTTATAGATAGGAATACTTTAGTTTATTTTCAGCCAATAAGGCATGTAATACAGTTATGAACTGCTATTTCATACTTGCCAATAGATAGAAACACTTTATTTTTGCATATTGTATGACAATGATGGCAATTAATAAAGAGATGTTTCAATTTATAAAGATGTGATCTTTGTGGCAATGCCTTATTTATCTTGTGATATTTGATATGCATAAGATAAGACGATACCTAAAAGTTATAGATAACTCAAACAATTTAATTAGCATTAATCATGAGAAATTCATTTCTAGTTTCCATGTGATGGATAAAACTAGACTCTTTTGGTTAGAGAACCAGTAAGGGACATGAATATCTTAGACATGATTGATCAATCTTCACTAATGTAGTGGGAGAGTGATTATCCTATTAGGTATAATACATGTGATGTATTTACATACCTATTGGAATAAATGCTAATACTTCAAATGGTGTTTAGAGAAATACCAATATGAATGTCTTGAAGTGTTCAAGATTATCATAAATGAAGTTCAAATTTGGTAAAGTATTAATTCTTGATGAGATCAATGAATGAAATACTTGGACCAAATGTTTGAGATCCTTATGAGTAATTATGATAGTGTATCATAGTAAACTCATGATTAAGGCATGGTGATGTCTGAATCAAGAAGGAATCATACTCTAAGGAGTTAGAGAATGATTATCAAATAACTGAATTCTTCTTAATAAATGAATACCCCACACTAATAAAAGAAATTAAGAATCACAAGGGTTGTGAGTTCTTATATCTTTAACAGATACACCTCAATTATCTATGTGATGAGTTGTTCATGTGATGAGTCAACTATCAAGATGAATATGAGGAACCGAATCTTGAGTTATGGTTTATGACCATTACATCCTAAATGACTTCCATGTGAACCATAAGGTATGACCTTGATGGTAGCACTCATTGGATCATATCCATAAGTGCAGATGAGTCTTAAGTGTTAAGACACATGGATAACATTTCAAGAAGGATGATGCTTGTTGATTGCAACTTAATGACTAAGACATTTGGCATATGGATACTAAAACCGCATTCCTATGAGGAATAAAACCAGGATGTGTACGTGACACAACCTATAAGGTTTATGAATCCACTAATGCAAATGAAGTCTATAAGTTACAATGGACTAATCAATGTGATTGATTGAGTATAAGCAACTCAAAATTGGATCTTTATTTTGATAATATAGTCAAAGGGTTTGACTGATATGTCAAAGATAAAGAAGGGATCTGTGTTTTAGTGGGAGCGTGTTCACATTCCACATATTGATGTGAAATGGAAATGTTCTAAAATGGAAATCCAAAAGTGGAAATTATCTTTAAGGAAGATAGAGATGTTTCCTATGTGATAGGAATGGAGATCTATAGAGATAGTTCTCAGAAAATCTCTTGACCTAGAAAGATGAAACATACATTGGCAATCTGTACTGAAGTGTTTAGTATGCACAGATTCAGTGGGAGAAAACTTGTCCATGTTACATGGATATTAGTATCCCAAGGCCGAGTGTCCAATTCTTATGAAGAATGGGAACACTAAGAATAGATATGGATCTATCATGTATGTAATCATCCCATTATCTTGTATGTATGACATGGCAAGAATAAAATGCATTCATCATCTTGTATGTAGGACATGGCAATATGATGTGCTCATCCTGATAACTCGTATGTGTGACATGACGAGCGGATGTCTGTCTATTTCCAGTAAGGGTTACTGGAATACCATGAGAACTTGATAAGTGCTTGTGAAGTACTAGTTTTATGGAGATAAGGAAGAGTTCGATGTAAAGAGTTACATTGATGCGAACTTCCGAAAGGATAGAAAATTAATCGCAATATATATACATAAGATGTATAAAAGTGAAAGTTTGTTGATGATTGGAAATGTTCCAATAAAGCCATTTGAAAAAGGGAAATGCCGAGTATCTATGTATTAGTAAACAGCAGTGGATACTATATGGATCTGAAAGTTCATAGGATGGGCTTATATTCCACTCATTGATGATAAGTCTGGAATCCTTGATCATGCAATGTGGCTAAAGGTTAGCAATGGAATACTAGATCGCATATTACGGCAACTCCATCTCATACGTGTGACGTACAATGAAGAGATGAGATACATGCAATTTGTACAGACTTTGACAAGGTGTTGCCATTAGTCACTATGTTTGCACTAAGAGCACAGTAACATGTGGGACATGTTTGAAGATCACTATGAATATGATTCATGGGTGATTGGCTCGCAGTGCAAGTGGGAGTCTGTTGGTATGTATGCCCTGAGAGCCAATCATGGGATGATTGGTGGGATACATTGAGATTGATTTGATAAACATCAAAGGCGAGCTTCCAATTCTTTCTGGTTCAGTCATATGAGATAGTGATAGAACAGATTGAATGTCTAGAGAATGACAGTACTCAATGACGTATGCTTTCAGGTTGAGGACCTGAACGATGAGATCATACGGATGCTAAGAGTTTGTACATTCTTGTTATGTCCCTAGTCGGATGTCATTGTTGAAGGTAGATAGACAACAATGACACACAAGACTAGATTGTGGTGTTGGTTGATGACAAAATCTCATTAGTCATGATATATAGATATCAAACCAAACACATAGGTACTTGTTAGAGAACAAGTGTACCAGACAAACCCACTGTGAGTTTGACACATGGAACCATGAGATGGTAGTCACAGTCAGTACTCACAGTGATGGTGGTGAGTGTGATTCTTAGACCTGAAATCACTACACTCAACACATGTGGTTGGGCACACTTTGACATCATCAAACGCAGTCCTGAAACATGGGTTGTTATAAAGGTGATGATTGGGTGGCTTTGACACATGGAGCTTTTGAGGGGTGAGTGATAGATATGGGATTTGTCCCTCCTGAGCGAGTTTGATATCCATGGCCACTTGATGAGTAGGATTGAGAAAGGCGTGCACGCATGTGTGAATCAGTATGTGATATTGATGTCATACATATCTCTTCCAGTCTACTCTGAGATCAAGGAAGTGAATGAACGTTGACAGGATGACTGTTCCATGCCTCGAGTTCATTCGGGATATCAGTGACAAAGGAATTATACATTCGCTGTAACACCATTCACAGATTGTAGGATGAAAGTTGTTCTCCAACTTTCTACTTTCACTTGGGTAGCACTGATGTGTGACTAGGCACCGCTCTTTGCTTGTGAAGTCATAAGTGTTATGGACTTTCAGTGCCAACGTGAAATGGACCTGCAGGGTCACACACATAGGATTTAACCTGGAAGAGGAGTTTTGTCCACAAAGCAATGTTTAGATTGATTACTAAAGGAGTTTAGTAGTTCAATTAAACACTCAATCAGTCGATAGCTCAATATCGTATGGTTCAAGGTGATGGACGCATTGATTGGAGTATCGGATTGATTGAAATGGCAATTGACTGATTTTGCCCAACCTGTGCTCCCAACCGATCGGTTCATGTGATGAACCGGTCGGCTGAGGTTGCTGAACCGGTCGGCTGGAGTGTCCAGGCCGATCGGCTCATGCCCAGGTTGAAACGAATGGTTCAAGGGTTGAACCGATCGGCTCAACTGGTGCAACCGATCGATTGGGAAAAGTCATGTCGGCAAGAATTTTCCTTTGGTTTCAAATTGCCCAATTCGATTGGGAATAATATTGGTATTCGATACCAATTGGGAAAGAAACAAAGAAAGTCTTTTTGAGCCGGATTAGGACCATGAACCGATCGGTTCAGGGCACCAACCGATCAGTTGGAGTGCCCCAAACGATCGGCTCAGGTCCAACCGATCGGCTCAGGTCCAACCGATCGGCTCAGGTCCAACCGATCGGCTCAATGGCCGAACCGATCGGTTCAGTTGTGAACCGATCATTTCAAGTTGCGAACCGGTTGCCTTTTGTGGAAAATTCTCGAACCCTTCTACTCCTGCTTTAGTCCCGCATTGCCCGGGATGGAGAACCCTGTCCCATGACTCTCCTATATATATAGGGGTATTGGGGGCTTCTCAAAGTACAACTCAGTACAACCAGTTGCTCTGCAAGTTGTCGTTCTCTCTGGTTTTGGTAACCGTGAGAGAGCCCGAGCAAGTGCTTCCCGCAAAAGGGAGGTGCAGGAAGGGAAGGACAACTGCAGTTGCAACAGGAGGCAGGAGAGCGTGTTGGCGACTAGTACGTCAACAGGAGGGTGCGACTCCTTCCACTTCCTTATGGGACAAGGAGTGTGGAGTTCCAGGTGGTCCGTGTGGACTACTACAGAGGCGGGAGGACACTGCCTCTTAGGAGGACAACTGTCATCCGACAGTCCAGTTCAAGTAGGAGTTGTCAGTCCCGGTGCAACCAGGAGCTGCACAGACACCATCGTAGTCCGGAGTTGAAGACCGCGCATTGCACGAGGTATTGTCGCCGAGCAAGCCTCGGGACAAGGTATGATTCCGCAAACCATCCTTTCCTATTATATAGACGTTGACGCATTTCCTCGGTATGGGTTGGGGGAGAATTTTTTTTGTTTCCGCTGCCTTCTCTGTCTCCCCTAAAACCCAACAATCTTGTGTTCTAGTTGCTTGATCAACACCCTTCTCTCACCATGGATTTGAGAGGTGAGCTTTGTGGTGGATGTAGACATATGTTGTGGTTGATCCTTGTGGTTGTCTGATTGGTGATAAGAAGTTGTACAAGAGCCCTCTCTCTTGATTGTTGAGAGGTGAGCCATCTTCTTGATCCATTAGGGTTTGGTGCCCTTGTGCTTGAGGATGAAGACGCTCATGTTGGGTTGTAACTTGCACGATATGGTCTTGGGATGGTGTTTCCCGATACCTCTCTTGAGCTTGAGTTCTAGGCCGTTATGAGGAGGATGTGTTGGGCGTCACACCTAGGTTCTTGCCTTGTGAGTTGACTGATAGATGAGGCTAGTTTGGTTGGACGATAGGTGTTTCCCTGATGTCCTTGCCTCAATGGATGATGTGTGGTTTTGTGGGCATTATAGGGTTGGCCTGGGCGCTATGGCTTTAGCCATTAGTATGTTTGTCGCCCGTTGCAACCCCTAGTACCTTGTGCACGATACCCTTGTACACGATACACCTTGTGCACGATACCCTTGTGCACGATACACCTTGTGCACGATACCATTGTGCACGATACACCTTGTGCACGATACCCGTGTGCACAATACACCTAGTGCACAACACAACTGTTGCACGACATGCCCCTTAGACTTAGCTGCACATTAGGTTTTGTGTCCGTTATACCCTGGTTGCACGATACAGTTGGTTGCACAACACTCCTTGAGGTGGTAGCCCGTTATCATTGATCGTTACATGGCTAGATGCTTGGGCGTGATGAGGGAGTCTATCCTGCCCGATACCACCTCTAGTGGGGGATGCCCTGCCCATCACACTTCTTGTGAGGGTAGTGGGTACTTCTAGTGAGAGTCATGTTTCACCTAAAAGCCCATATAATAGTTCCTTATCATGTGATCATATCCTTGTTGTTAAGAGTTATGGTTTATGGTTGTGAACCTTTGACATGTTGGATGATAGTAAGGTGGTTGATATAGTAGAACACACCTATATGAACATGACATGTAGCTTAATGGTTTAATATTACATCTTGAACCCTATCTATATACATGATGTGTAATGATAAGCTTGGAAGTATATGAGATGCTTTGCATGATGATGTGACCTATGTCTATGGTCACAGGTGTGAGGCATGAATGATATAGCATGCAATTATCAATGTTTGATAGTATAATCCTTCTGTTAATCCAGGATGGTTTCAGATATCTTTATGAATGCATATACTAACCATGCAGGTGTTTTATGCGGATGCATAGCCAGGTAAAGGGCTGTGAGGTATATATGTTTGTGAATAACACTGCTTTGATGGTCATTCTTGATGATGAGATAACTTGCATTACCAATATGATGTGTTTGGGTCTGAGGACCAGAGTTTGGCTAAAGTGCATAAGTTAAGGTGTTATCCTCTGATGATGATCTGGGATTGTTTTCCCAAGTGATGTGAATGCCTTATGAGGTAGTAATTTCTTGTGATGAGGCATTGAGATCTCGGAATAACATGATGGTGGTAACAATAATGTAGCTTTATGTTATGCATGTGTTACAACCTGGTTGCCTCAATAATCCACTTAAAATATACTAACTAATCACAGTGGAACATATCATGTAGTTGTCCTGGCCATAGATCCATCATCGTCAGGAGCTGGTGATGGTGAAACGGGTTCTCCTGCGAGTTAACCTGGAAGCGCATATTATTGAATATGTTTGGTTTCTCCTAACCAAAAATGAGGAGGTAACAATGCAACTTCGGTTGTAGACTCCAGAGTGCGGTTTCAGGCCCATAGCTCAAATACAATAAGAGCATGGTGAACAGGCCCATGGCTCATGATGTGTGATATGGGAGCATGAATGTGATCATGGCTCAGAGCACGGTGATCATGCCCGTGACTCAGTTTCACTAGCGCCGATACCTGTACCAAGGCGGGATAGGCAGAGGGTAGCCTGACCCTGTGGCTGAGGACACTTAAGCATGAGACTGCAGTCCTGATTGTGTTGTACTCGTGCACTGATCACGAGGTGGGAGGTCATGGAGTTTGGCTCTTCCATCATCCTTGTATGGCATTGGCTTGAGTTTCACAACCGAAGGTTGGATTTGAGCGGTACGGCTCACTTCCTCAGGGCATAATAAATCATAATCCAGCCGAATAGTATTTATTGCTTAAGGCACAACACAGAACATTGGTTGAAGCCTTGCTTGTGTAGTTGATCTTGTTATACCTCGCAGTTACTTATACGTATTTTGTGTTATGTGGTAAGATCTTATAAATCTTGTCTTTTCAATCATGTTCCATAAAAAACTATTTGGTTATATGCCTTCCGTGCATCTTGGTAAGCGATGGTAATAATAACCTTGTTGTATAGACTGCTCTTATTCTAAGCTTTATCAGTTATCTGTTGTTGTTGCTTTAATCTTTCTGAGGTTTTATAGTTTTGGCGGGGAGTTATGTTTCTCGCTGGGACTGTGTGTCTCACCCCACTAGTTTGCAACCTTTTTAGGTGTTCGAGCTAGACGTGGTGGTGGTCGCGGAGTTGCGGCCGAGCAGTAAGAAGAGTAGTAGAAGGCAAGAGATGGCTATGCTGCTGTTTTGGTTGTTTTGTAGTAGAGTCTTAGAGTCATCCCTGTACTCTCAGGTCCTTGGAGGCATTTTGACATGTTTCACGATGTTTAGCTGATGAAGGTTTGTATATCCTGCTACTGACCGAATGTGGGCCATTATGTACATATAAACAGGTGATGAACTCATGTGATGACTAGACAACTGATCTCCTAATCTGTGGACACGTATCAAGACTTATAAATCTTTATATAACCTATTTTCTTGTAGGACAAGGATATGGATGCAATAGTTTCTTGGTTTATCTACTTTCTGAAATCAGTTTTATTCAACCCGTGTTTTTGGTAATAAGTGGTTTATGGTGTTTTCCGCATGTTTTCGCGTGGCACCTCGCTGTCTGTGTGATAGAGGGATGTGTCGCACACCTCCTTTCGCTCTCTTATATAAGATTCTATTAGAGAGAAGGGACACACTAGAGATGGTAAATTGCACATCAACCCCATATTTTGGGTAAATTACAATTTGCACCAAAACTATCATATATAATACAAACAATCTTCAAACATGCTCAAACTTGAAACTTGAGCTCTCCTTAAGTCCTAATTACTTTTAAAAAGATTAAGACAAGATTCTAATAATATTACTTTGGAAAAACATCCATGGTTACCTCATAACTCAGGTTAGGGGGTATTACAAGTCATCAACCCCTAACAAGGATTTCGTCCCCAAAAACTTAAGAGAAAGGTACTTCCTATTTTAACTCTTCATTAAACTTTTATGAAACTAGCCAAAGGAATCTCAAAACAATAAACTTACTTATGACTAAGAAATATTAGTATATTAAACAACTTCTTTTATCCACAAGTTGGTTTGACTAAGATTCCACCTTATCACAATTACAATGTCATAGGAATTTTTGTGCCACATTTATCTTTTCATTATACTCTTTAGATTGTATCAAAATGACTACTTGATCAGAGTAATTAGAAAGATAGCAATCTAATAGTCCCATACTTACCTTTCCTTCAATAATTGAATATTTGGCCAGGGTATTCAAGTATTGAGATTAGGTAGTATGTACTTCTATTTTAAATTATTTTTAAGTTATAAGACTTAGTATCTCTAGTTTTCTATAGGTGTCTCTTTCTCATGTTCCCATAATACTAATTCAGAGGAAACTCAACAACACCTATCTTTCATATGATTAATAGGTAGAATAAGGAGAAAATAAGTGAGAATGGAAAAGTTCTATCTGATATGTTACCCCTTACAGGTTATTTAGTGTCTCAGGATGACTCGACGCATGCAGTCTAGCCATTCCCTACTGCAGCCCTCATCCTCTGTTACCTGGAGTAGATGAATTTGCAACACCTGTCCATGTCCACATCCTTCTATTCCATTGAACTGTAGTCCTTGTGAACCTAGATGATTCTTCCTTGGTTGTTGTGCCACTTCATTGTGCCTTTGTGGACAAAATGGTCTGGTGTGCCCAAACTTTCCACACTTATAACATGTCTTACACTCATACCATGGTCTTATCAGTACCATCACTATCTTAAAAACTGAGCATGAGGCTTCAACTATAGGTAAAATCCGTCCTCTTCTCTTACTTGGTGACCACCAATTGGTACACTAGATACTTGCTGAACTAGTGGTATTAAAAACTTTGGCTACATAGAACCATCAAAAAATTTCTCCTGAGATTGTATAGACCTCTTTTTAAAACTTTGCCTCATGATTCCCTATCACAGATCTCTCTATCCTCCTCACAGATTCCGCAAAAGTTACAAAACCTTCCTCACTTTCCAAAGTAGTTACTGAGGTAGACATCTCAACATTCAATTGTTTCTCAAAACATCGGATCCTTTCTAACTCAATAGCAGCCATTTGAGGACAAAATAATAAAAATTCCATAAACCTAGCCCCATACTCATTAATTTTCATGGTACCCTACCGTATCTTCTCAAACTGCAAGATCTTTTTGTCTAAGTATGTTTTTGGAATGTACTTACTGACAAATTCTCGACGAAATTCCTCCCAACCAATCTCTTTTTCATTCCTTTTTACCTCTTCTATGGCCCACCAGTGGCTAGCAATATCCTCCAAAAGGTACACAACATGCCTGACCTTGTCATCATCTATGTTGCTAAGGAACTTAAAGGCTTTTTCTAACCCACTAATCCAAAGATCTGCATCTGCTGGGTCAACTATTCTAGTATACTCTATAGCCTCTACACATCGTAACCATTCAAAAGATTTACCAGAACCCAAAGTTTCTTCATTGGGGACTAGTGACCTAGGTATCCGATCCTCCATGTGCGCTATTGTCGTCATAAAGTGCCCAAAGAGAACATGAAAAGTAAGGTTTTTTTATCATGACTGGATCAGGCTGGGGATTCTCAGGAATTGATTCTTCTCTTGCCTGATCCCTTGCACCTTCTCCTGGTGTAGCAAGATAGCTCTCAACAACATGTTCTTCATGTTCTCTAGACATATTTATGATTTCCCCTTTCTTCTCATAGGCAGTTGTCAACATAAGATATACTGGACAACACTAGAACAAACTCAACACCTTAGTCCTATGTCCCTATAGACTTAGTGAACCTATAGCTCTGATACCAACAAATGTGACACCCGTTATCACACAAACAACAAGATTACCTAAAACTACACGAAATTAACCATTAGCAACAGATTACCAAAATACACTAAAAATTAAAACCATTTTCCATAAAAATCCACTGCTAGAAAACTCTCGACAAGAAGGCCCAAATCCTGTCATATATATACAACATGGTGCATTCCTGTTCCATCTGACACAAGTTTTCCACCACCAAAATATGTACATGAGTAAACTATAAGAAACAATAACATATTAGTCAAAATCTTTGATTGATCGTGAAACCATAGCGAGACTATCCCCTGAAAGACCTGAGAGTACACAAATGACACATATGACTTCTATCTACAACAAGACACAACTGACAACCCACCACCTCAGATTTCAGGTCTTCTTCCTACTACTGTCCGATGCCGCTTACACGATCTCTTCTACCTGGTGCATGTCCACCTAAAAATTTGTGGAACCCACATGGTGAGACAAATGTCCCAATGGGAGATATAACTCCCCAACAACAATATTATTATCACAAATTTACTATTATTATAATAGAAGATAAAGATGCACTATACTAAATAGATCTGACGATATATTATGATCATGGAAGAATGTTATCATAACTAAGTAGTTCAGATAACTATGACTAAATAGTAGATAAGGTAATCACTTTAGAAAGAATATGAACAATATGGATGACAACTGCATATTATGTCATACAAATACAATTGTAACCTCATTTAATATTTCTATATTCCATTCTCAAGAGAAATATGCAACACAGATAATAGTATCTTTCAATAATGAATCTCATGATTATGCACACACTTATGAACACAATGCTCATGATTATGATGCACACACTTACATTGAAGCACAAGCTTATTATAATCACACACATTAGATACTATTTTATGCCCTGACTTATCCCCTAAGGATTTGAGCCGTACCACCCAAATCCAATCGCCCCCTATGAAGGTCTACCAGCAGTGCCATACAAGGTCCTAGGAGAGTCAGACTCCAAGACCTCACCATTACTCCTGGTTAGTACGAGAGACAACGTAGATACATATTTGTCAACTGTTGATAGTGACATATAGTCAACTATTTAATCAACTAGCCCTACTTGGTATAGGTCATGACGCTAGAGAATAGCTGACTCATGGCTATTTGGATAAATTGAATTGTCTCACTCATGGCCATTCTTATAAAAGGATTGACTCACACATGGCCATTGTTATAAAAAACATTGGCTCACGCATAGCCATTATTCAAGAGAACGATTGTCTCACACATGGCAATCCATATTATAAAAAAATTGGCTCACACATGGCCCTTATTCAAGAAAATGATTAGATCACTCATTGCCTTCCATATTATAAAAGAATTGGCTCAAGCATGGCCATTATTTAAGAAATCACATAACAGTGGTAACACATACTTTTTACTTTATCACAATAAAACTGGGATCTCAATCCTTTAAACACATTACATAGAATCTTATCTCATCATCATTATCACATAATATGGGGTTTCAATACCCTTAGTCCATTATTGAACCATGTCACGTGTCACTAAGCAACAACCATCTCTAGGTCATAAGACCCACATACTTGATTATCACATGATACAAGGTTTCAATCCCCTTAGTTCATTATTGAACAATGTCACATCTCACTAGGAAACAACCATCTCTAGGTCATAAAACCCATATAATAATCATACTTGTTGTACAAATATTTCACATGGCTCACAAGGCCCATTCAATCTATGTAATATCACATCACCACAACCCATAGTTGGCTATGCTCATTATCTCAAAACACATGCATGGTTAAGATCTCATGATAAACGAGATATTAATTTAAATAACAACACCATGCCATAAAAGCAAAACCCCCTCAAACAAGTTACATGCTCGCTCATGATTAAGGTTAGGCTTTCTATTGTAGCTGATTAAGGTTTCTAAGGTTAATTTCAACCAACAAACCCTAATTCATAACTCCTCTCCTCTAGGAGATTATTTCCATGCTATAAGTATCCAAACATATATGATTACTCTCATCAATTATCATTGATTGATTATCAACAAGAGTGATACAAATTCCTCTCTCATCTTTACTAGAATATTGGTTTCAACTGAATTTGTTGTATTGATTTGAACCTCTTTAGGGTATACTAGCCTACACTTATCAAAGTGTATCCATATAATTGCATCACAATGTATCAACTTGATTATACTCCTCATGTGTTAGCCTACACTCATCTAGGTGTATCAACCTACATATTAACCCTTGTGTTGACCTAGACACATTTACATTGTGTCAGCCTAGACACGATCATTTATGTCATCCTAGAAACTCTAACTTGTCTCATCCTAGACACTTGTGTTAGCCTAAGAACATTCTAGTGTATTGGCCACACTATCATCTTGGGTGTGTGTCGGCCAAGGCATCAAAGGATGTGTCACCCTAGACGCTATCGATTGATATCAGGTCCGGGGGTGTATCAGGTTCTAGGGTTAGGGTTAGATGATATTGAGTTAGGAATCATAATCTCCCTCATACTCATCAAGGTGCCAACCTCACTTGTCTTTTGGTGTATCACAATCACCATACTTTGGTGTAACATATTTTTCTCACTTTAGAATAACATCTTCAACTCACTTGGGTGTATCATCTTCACCTCACTTTGGTGTAACATATTCACCTGACTTGGGTGTATCATCTTCACCTCACTTTGGTATAACATCTTCCCCTTACTTGGTGTATCATCCACACCAAACTCTAGGGTTTTGACCTCACTATCAACTGGCGTGTCAATCATGACACTATCACTTGTGTTGCCCATGGCACATCAAAATGATATTGGTTTAGAGGTGCTTCAAAGTGATATTAGTTTAGAGGTGCTTCAAAGTGATATTGGTTTCTATTATCTTCAAGATCCAAACCTTCGTCCATTAACACTCTAGTTCATGGACAACAGCCCCATATATCCATTAGACCTCATAGATTCATCATTTAATTAAGGGAAATTGAAATTGCAAAGGAATCACCAAGTATTGTACAATTGAATGTGAATAATAATAGAATTGAAGTAGAGCTATATAACCCATCTCAAGATCACCACTTGAGATTCAAGCATCAAAGATACACGTTCCCAACATTGAAAATGACCTATTAAAGGTCTAAGATTTGTCTATATCTTCACCTCCATCAAGAATAAGGTATCATAGTTAGAAACTTGGTGAAGAATAAAAGAAAGAAAGAATTATGATCCGAGATACATAATTCTCCAAGGTTGAAGATGGTCATGGAATCACCTTAGACAAGATGCTTGACCTTACTCTTGCTACTCACGCTACTAGGGTCGTCCACTAAGATGGTATTGGTAAAAGAGTCAAAATGTTCACTAGTAGGTGAAAAGAGAGGCTTATATAGTTGAGGCTCATAAGAAAGACTACATGAGGGGTGTCATCACCATATGTAACTAGGTGACATGTGTACATGCATGGTGGCACTAATCAACCATAATTATATCATCATTAAAACTCTTGTGCATAATTCAAGGATGAGATATTGACTATTGGGTATCTTGCTTGACAAGATATCACAACCCAATATCATAATTTATGTAAACTTATACAACTTTTCCAAGGGAAGTCCTAAACCGATATGCTTCACCTACTTGAGGTGCTTATCCTGATATGAATACTTTCAAAAAGTTTCTAAATCAATGTGGAACCTCCTTTATGGTTTCTAAACCAATAGGCACTCCCATATATACTTCATAACTCGACACAACATTATTTAGGGTTCAACATACTCAACATTCTTTGGTTATTTCATTACCAAGAGTGCTATCACTCAACCAAGACAAAAAAAGTTGCCCCTTCCTTTATATCTCTCATATATGATTATAGTAGAGAGAAGGGACACTCTAGAGATGGTAAATTGCACATCAACCCCATATTTTGGGTAAATTGCAATTTGCGCCAAAACTATCATATATAACACAAACAATCTTCAAATAGGCTCAAACTTGAAGCTTGAGCTCTCCTTTAGTCCTAATTACTTTTAAAAAGATTAAGACAAGGTTCTAATAGTATTACTTAGGAATTAATCCAGGGTTACAACATAACTCAGGTCAGGGGTGTTACAAGTCATCAACCCATAACAAGGATTTTTTCCCTAAAATATTAAGAGAAAAAGATAGGTACTTCCTCTTTTAACTCTTTATTAAACTTTTATGAAACCATCCAAAGGAATCTCAAAAAAATAAAATTACTTATGACTAATCAAGATTCATATATTAAATAACTTCTTTTACCCATAAGTTGGTTTGACTCAAATTCCACCTTATCACAATTAGAACGTTGTAGGAATTTCTGTGCCACATTTCCCATTTCATTATACTCTTGAGATTGTATCAAAATGGCTACTTGATCAAAATAATCAGAAAGATAACAATCTAATAGTCCAATACTTACCTTTCCTTCAATAATTGAATACCTGGCTAGGGTATTCAAGTATTGAGATTCGGTAGTATGCACTTCTATTTTATTTCATTTTTAAGTTATAAGACTTAGTATCTCTGATTTTCTATATGTGTCTCTTTCTCATGTTCGCATAAGACTAATTCAGAGGAAACTCAACAAAAACTATCTTTCTTATGATTAATAGGCAGAATAAGGCTAAAATAAGTGAGAATGGAAAAGTTCTATCTCATCATTATGTGGAATATTCATATATGATCCCATTAAATCTTTTGTAATCATAGCTTTTATCTTTTATCTTGACTCCAGTCAAACTCTTTGACTATCTTATCAAATCAAAAGATTTCAGCTCTGAGATGCTTATTTCAATATTTTATTGAACCTTGTATCTTATAAACTTTATTTGTACTAATGAAGTTATAAAACCTTTAGGGTGTGTCACATAAAAATTCTTTTTGATATTCCTTTTAGGAATACAATTTTAAACATAATTTGCCAAATTTCATAGTCTATTCTAGTTGCAATAACAAGCATGCCAATTGGTTAAGGAATTTCTTCATGTTCAACAGTTTGAACTAACTTGAACACTTTTATTACCAATCTTTCCTTTTTTATATTATCCATGTAGGTCTTTTAAATGAAAACCCCAACTTCACCTTTTGGATTTTACCCCTTCAGGTAGTATAACCAAGGTCATACCTTGTTAGTTTACATGGACACCATAGTGGCCATAAGACATTTCTCAGATTTGATTCTAGTTGATATGTCGACTTATCATCTCATGACCAACCTATCTGAGTTGTTGGATTTATAATGTTTCAATATCAAATTCGTTCTGCTAGAGCTATGAGGTTCTGTGTTGCACTAGGAGCTTGAGATTCCACAAAGATTTGTGATTCTCACTTGTTCTCATTGTACCTCTCCATTGATCTAGAACCTTTTGATTTCTCCTTTTGCTCCCACTAATTCTTTTGGAACTCAATTATCCTAGCAACAAAAAATTTCTATGATTGTATTGGGATCAAATGAAGTATAAAAAAAATATGGTTTGTGGATCAAACTTTTAAGAAACTACTTTATTTATATAAATTTCAATCCTTAAGACATATTGTGACATTCCCATATTCCATATCTCATATGATGTCTTTTGAACCATTTTAGAAGATACATTGTTTTAGTGCAAAGCATGTTTATTTTAAGGAAATTAGAAGATTGGATTAAATGATTATCATATCATGACTCATCATGATATGACTCCTTCTTTCTAACACATCACTATGTTTCAGGTGGATTTGACTTGTGATACACTATCATAGTTCTTCCAGAAGGTTCCAACCTATTTTTGTAAAGTATTTCAAAATTTGATCATATCAAAGTATCCTAATACCTTAAAGGAAGTTGTATACTTCATGTATGTAATATTCTTGAACACTTCAAGAAATTTGTATTTTACTGAGTGCATATCACAATATCATCAATAAATACTAGGATGTACAAGTATCTATCTATAGCATTTATTCTATAAGATCTTCATACATCAACATGTATAAGTTCTAATAGTATTTTTATCCTCTAACTACATCCAGTGAAGGGTATTTTGTCATATTTCTCATAATAAAGATTTATAGGTTTCTCATTGGTTCCATAACTAAAAGAGTCTAGATAAACATCAATATGGATTCTAGATATGCATTTCTGATATATGTGCCAAAGATGATAATGCTAAAGATTTCTTTGAGTTATGAATAGTCCCTATTTGGTATTTATGTTATTAACATTCATCATTAGATCCTTTCATGTAAAGTTCATTAGATGTTGGGGCATTTCCATACAAGATCACATCATTGAAATAGAAGCAATAACAACTCTTTATTTATAATCATCCTTGTCACTACAAGATGCATAAAGTAAAATATTTCTATTTATTGGCATAATGAAATAGCAGTTCAACTAACTCCATTACATACCCTGTGGGCTAAGATAAATTCTAAGTGTATACTAAAGTTGCAACAACTCTTGCTAATCACAATTCGTCTTTACTTCTTGTCTGATCATCCAAATCAACGTATGTCAGATGTACATCTGGTATCATATACCAAGATGAAGAAGTAATTTACAATTATCTTATAACATGTATACCTGAAGTAGAGGCCTCTACCTCTTCCTTCTTCTTCTTTAGTTCCTCCAACCGGAGGGGGCAATTCCTCTTCTAGTGTTCAGCTTGGTGATAGTGGTGACATTTGCCTCCCTTCTTTACTCCTCCTTTTGGCTTGAGGTTTGAGGACTTAGCCATCTAGATTGCTTTAAAACTCTTCTTAGCTTTGCCTCTGCCTTAGACTTTCCCTTTGTCTTGTTGATCATCATCACATATTTAGGTTTGTCTTTCTTTATTTGTGCCTCAACTGTTCTCAACATGCCCAATAACTCTATCAAAGTCATTCATGTTGTAGTTCATGGCAAATTGATTGTATGACTCTAGAAAGGACTACAAAATCATGTCAGTGGCTAACTCTTAACCTAAGGGGAATTCCGGTCTTGATAGGTTTTCCACATACCCAATGAGATTGAGTACATGAGGACCCACTGGATCTCCTTCTACCATGTTTTATTTAAACAATTCCTTTGAGATATCATATCTCTCATGTCTTACCTAATCCTGAAATATGATCCTGAGATGTGTGACCGTCGTAATAACTTCCATGTTCTCATGCTTTCTTTGCAACTCATCGTTTATTGAGCACAACATTAGGCATTTGACATCCACGTAATCTTCAGTATGCTTCTTGTAAGCATCCCTATCAGCCTTAGGAGCATTAGGAAGAGATTATTCTAGCTCTAGTATCTCCAGGACATAGAGTTGTACTCCTATGTGAGAACAATTCTTAGCATCCTATACCATTCATGCTAGTTATACCCATTTAACTTATCTTTCTCAAGGACTGATTGCAAAGAAAAGGTGTTGTATGTTGCTATTTGATTCTACAAAGGAATTTTCAATTTTGTCAAAAACTCTTTTTTGATTTGATTTGATTTGTATGAAATTTGACATTGTTTATTAGGTCTTTAATTAACTATCACTATCACTATTTTATTCAAATTGATAGCCCTCACATATCAATTTAGAAGATTATAGCACACAACCTTCTAGTGAGATGAGATCCAAAACAATTCAACTATTATCCGACCAATGCCAACATCCATAGTCAATCATTAAGGTAGACAACATTTGTCAATTGCATCATATACAATTCTAGGATAGATGATATGTGCAACTCTTTTCCATATGCATATGCATGCTTCTGGTGCTTAATCTCATTAAGACCACAGTTAAGCCCAACCCAAAAGTTAGAATGATAATAATGAACCCCGCTTGGTAGGACTACATTATTACCATCACACTTCTATGAGATAGACGGTGCACCACCCCTTGGGGTGCCCATGCTTAATCGATCAAGCTTTTTCATGTGTGTTGCCAATGAAAAGCATCTAAGACTTAATATTATATTTGAGTGAGTTTGTATATATACATATACTTTATCCAATCACCACATACATATAGTACATATTGTATTCATGCTAGATCCCACAACATAAACCTACAATATAAAACAAAAACTAATGGTTATGGCCATACTACTATGTTTCCTTTGAGCCAAAAGAAATTATCACAACCTATGGTTTACATCACATGCACAAACCTTGTTGGTGTAGATTTGTGCTTGCCAATCCAGGTTGATCGATTCAACCCTTAAACTAGTCATCTCGCCTCTTGGTCGGTCGATTGGTCATCTGAAATGATTGATTGGCCTCCTATCCAAATGGTGTCTAGACTCCTTCCTAATGGTCGGTTGAACCTACCACCCAGTCTCTTCACTCCATATGAGATCTTCCCTCCTCTATCCTCCATCCGATCAGCTCTTCACATGAAACGGTCAGCTCGCTTGGCATGATCATCATCTTCATCGTTACAAGAAAGGAAACTATCCTATTGCTGTTAAACTTATTACATGGTAATGAGAAAGTTCAAGTTACATTATAGGGGATCAAGGGTAGGAAAGAATCATACTTTTATATTAGGAAGAAGAAGGTAGGGGCTTGGTACTAAAACTAAGGTAAAATAGGAAATAAACACACAACCACCATGCACATATAATAAAGAGTTATTGGTCATAACCACACAACACTTCCACCATCAAAAATCACTTTTAGGGAGACATGGTGTAAATTGCATATATATATATACACAAATATATATATATATATATATATATATATATATATATATATATATATACATACATACATACATACATATATGTAATATATAAATGATGAAAATAAAAAATTTGATCATATCAATTATCCCAAATCCCAAAACACAATAAATTGACGTGGCTCTAATACCAGTGTTGAAAAATATGGGTGCAAAGTAGGTAGTGAAAAAAATATGTCTATCCTTATTTCCCAGAAAAACAACTTCACATCAACTATTATGCAATGGAAAGGATGGTTTAACGAGTTCAACCTGGTCCAGGAGCAAGTCCAATGACTATAAATCATTGCAGTAGTCGCGCACTCTTAGTTGCACTGGGACTCTGCTACAACAACTCCTCCATGGACAACTCACTCGAACAACAACTATGGGTTGATGACGTCCTCCTAGCAATGGGAAAAGGCCACTTTGCCTCTATGGAAGTCCACATGGACCACCTGGAACTCCTGTCATTCTAGTACAACAAACTTGAAGAAGTTGTCCCTCCGATTGGTGTATTAGTCACCAACTTTCCCTCCCACAACTGTTCTCTCTTGCTATCCCTCCTTTTGGTGGGTAGGACTCACACAAGTTCTCTCGGTTACCAAAACTAGAGAATACAAACTATTGTTAGAGGCAATTGATGTGTCTGAGAATCCCCCAATACCCCTCTATTTATAGGAGGGGTTAGGCTCAGGGTTCCCAACTATGCGGGAGTGGAAGGAACCAAAATATCACAAAACTCACACCATGTGAGTGGCAAACTAATCAATTCGCAAGCGATCCAATCGGTTCACATGTGGGCCAATTGGTTCACACTGCAAACTGGTCATTTTGCCATATTTCCGAATCACATATGAATTGGCAATTCAAATCCAATTGATGCAGGACATAACGTCAGCACTAATCCTTGATGCAATCAAATTTCTCGATGAACTGGGTGTCTCTTTCACATGAGTTAGGAATCTCACTCATGCGATATGGGCATCTCACTCACCCAACCAGTTAGTTGGGGAGTCGAGCCAGTCATTTACTAAGTGAACCAGTCGATTCTCTCCTCAGTTCGGGCAGAACTCAGCCAATTCAATTTTTGATGAACCTGACACTCCAACCGATCATTTGATCTCATGAGCCGATCGGTTGGGAGTCTAGTCAATTGATTTGTTGTCTGAATTAAATACCTAAACACTTTAATAATCAATCCAATTATCATTCATGATTAAACTTCTCTTCTAGGTGAATTCCTATGTGTGTGACCCTATAGGTCCATATCACGTTGGCAGTGAATGTCCATTATTGGTTTATGACATCACAAGCAAAGAGTGGTGCCTAGTCACACATCAATTCTACCCAAGTGAATGGAAAGTTGGATAGCAACTTCAACCTACAATCTGTGTAAGGTGTTGTAGTGATTGTATAATTCCTTTGTCTCTGAACAGAATGACTCAAGGCATGGAATCATCATCCTCTCAATGTTCAATTAATGTTCCTTGAACCTAGAGCAGATTGTCTGAGATATATGTGACCTCAATATCATATATTGGTTCACATGTGCATGTGCATGCATTTCTTAGTCTCTCTTATCAAGTGGTTAGGATATCAACTCCATTAGGAGGTACAAATCCCATCTACATCACTCATAGTCAATCCTCAAGTGTCACATCTACCCAATCATCACCTTTATGCCAATCCTTATTCTAGGTTACGTTGGATGATTTCAAAGTATACCGAATGACATTTAATTAGTGTAGTGACTTCAGATTTGATAATCAAAATCATCACCTTCACTATGAGACATGACTATGACTACCAAGTGTGGTTTCCATGTGTCACTCTCCAGGTGGGTCTGTCTGATACACTATTCTCTAACATGTATTTGTGTGCTTGGTTTGATATACCATATCATGACTAATGAGATTCTATCTTCACTGACACACACTCCAGTCTTATGTGTTATTGTTGTCTATCTACCTTCCATAATAACATCCAACAAGGGACTGAATAAGAATGTATATACTCTTAACATCCATATGATCTCATTCTTTAAGTCACATACTTGAAGACATATGTCATTGAGTAATTGTCATTCTTTATACATTCATTATGTTTCCTCATATCTCATAAATAAATGAAACATAATGAACTGCTAATCAAATCCTTTATGTAATATGCCATCCCAATCATCATATGATTGGCTCTCTGGGCATACATACCAACAACCACTACCTACAACAATAATGATCAATGGCAATGTCTGTAAACCAACTCCCTAAAATCATGAATGATGAGTCCTTTGACTAGCATTCCTTTTATCAAGAGGTATAAAAACTCTCTTCATTTCTTTTGATCTCTACTGTATACTTAACATGTAACATTTAGATAATTTGGGATACATGGATAACATAAATAAGGTCTAATATTAAATTATTAATAGCATCACCTTGTGCTGTGCTAACATGAGGGTAATTCATGAATGTCACATATGTGTGACTATAGTTAAGAAATGTAGGAGATATAATATAAATATATAAAATACAAGAAAATCAAGGAAAATTCCATTTAGTGTAATACTATACTTTAAATTAGATTATTATATAGTTGACTCCAATTAACTAATTTTCCATTGTTGAATCATATGATAAAAATAACCAACTAATCTCAGATTAAAGTGAAAATAAATATGGGGAAATTGAATTCAATTGACCTTTAACCTTTAAAATATACATATGCCCTTTCTAAGAAAATATATGTATATATGGATATGATCTTGTGGATCCCACATCTATAATTAACACATAACCTAAAGATTCTGCGATACATATAGGAGTACGATTTTATGAATTTTATATAATATGAACAAGAATAATAATTTGAATGTCATATATGATTACATGTACATAGATTAATGTAAATGGGAGTGAACCTAATTATTGGAGGATGATACACTACAACTAAAGGAAAACTATTAAATACCCTACTTATAGAAGGGGCAATGGTAATTCATCTAATATGAATCTAGGGAGTGATTTCCAAGTGAAGAAACCTCAAATAACCCTAGTACATTCTCTCTTGCTTGATTTGTGATACATTGCATCCCTAAATTCTTGTTGGCATCTTGACTGGAATTTATCAAATTATAACAGGTACTAAATCCTCAATTTTTTTATTGAAACACTACTACAGAAACAACCTTTGGCATCAGTTTCAGAGCGACGCCTATGTGGGCGCCGCTAAAGGTCGAACACTTCGGCGTCAGTTTTTTAACCGACGCCTATTTAACATATAGGCGTCGGTCTTTTAGTAGATAACCGACGCCAAAAGGGTTCGCGCCACAGAAAACGACGTCATCTAGTACACATTCTGCGTCGGTTATCTACTAAAAGACTGACGCCATACTTCAAGACGACACGGCCGTGCTTCCCTGCACGGTCGTGTTGAGTACTATAGGTGTCAGTTTTATATGAATAAGCGATGCCTTTTCCACCACGGCCGTGCTTTCCTGCACGGTCGGGTTGTTTGTAATATTAGGCGTCGGTTTTTATCCAATAACTGACGCTGTAGGTCTTTGCTGACGTTTTTTGTAAATCACCGACGCCTATATCTTCTTTTTTTCAATATCAGTTTGCAGGCCTGCTGTGGCTGGTCAGCAGGATGAGAACCTGCAGTTCAGTTTTCTGAACTGCAGGTTTACGCCATCCATTGATATCAGCCTACAAACAGGCCACAAACCTGCAAAAGTCCCAAGGAAAATTTCACACAAGTAGATACATTCAGACATCAATTCAATTCTCACATTCACACATATAGAAACATTCAAATACATGTATTAACATTCAGAAATATTCATTTACAAAGTATCATTCATTATCGCTATCAACATCCCAATTATATCTTACAGTTGCCACTGCTTGTATGGCTTTTGCCCATTCTTCTCTTATTTCATCTAATGCTTCCATCCTATATGGAGCATGTATATTTTTTAAGTGTTTACCTATAGTGTGGTCAGTTTTAAACACCTGCAAAGAGAATGATGTATATATATAACTAATAATATAAAAATAAGATTGCTATATTTCATACTAACTAATGAGACTATATATAATACCTCATGTATGTTATCGATGTCCAATGCGGCATGTCAGATAATCATCTGCATAAATCGCATCACATAGTATGTGCATGCCCAGCCGTTGTCTTGTGTAGCACACTATAAATTGAAACATACAAAATAATACAACTAAGTACAATTCACATCAATAATATATACATTGGAGTCGGGAACTTACTTGTACGTTCTGCCAATTTATTGGCTGGTTCTTTTTCGTTGGGACCGTTCCTTCTGCCTTTTTGAATGCATCTAAACCCCTACATGTTAATATAACACACTAAATTGCATAAGTAAATAGTAATGTAATAATAGATGTTAACAGATACAAAAATGAAATATTTCTCACCAGAATAATGGCATTCTCATTACGTGTCCAATTTTAGTGTTTAATGTACTTCCCGCGGAATCTAGATAATAAACAGTGAACATCCTGGGGACAATAACTAGTAACTCCCAATGTCTACCGCTAGAGGTAAAAAGTTAACAATTAATAACTCAAAATGCACAATAAAAATGGAATTTTCTTAAGTTCAAATTATAAATAAAGTAAACTTACTTGACATTGAATGGAGCTATTATTATCTTCTTGTTTTGCTGACCGAAAATTTTAAAAGCATCTATACAATATTGTTGAACACTATCCGGGTCTTTAGCTACCATACTAATCAATGATGGAATCAAAAATACCACATGATCAAATGCAAATTGTTTGCAATGATCTTCGACTAAGTAGCTGCAAAACATGTATTACGTATGCATTAATATATAAGAAACCAGATCATCAGATCTTACACAAGGTATATGGATGTATAAATAAGATCTCACCTTATCCATGTTTGTATCATTGATGTATTCAGCCAATCATACATAAACAGCTCAATAATATCTTGTATAAATAAAGAGCTATCGTATGATTGACCTGCATAATCTGCATCTAAAGAAACAATTATCGGGCAATGTATATTATGTGCCCGTAGCCAACATGCCATTCCCCTACAAGCAGGACCTAACGGGTATGTTAGGTCAGTTGGAACCCAAGTTGGTAATGTGGGAAGTGCAGGTGGAGGCCTAGGTGCTCCTGGTGTCTTCTTTTTAACCTGTATATATAATTTCAGATCAGTTGACATCATATATACACATTAACAGTCTAAATCAATGTGAATTTATCTTACAATTTCAGTAGTGTAGACGACATCTGCTTTGTGCCACAATATGACCCCACCTTCTGCCTCAGCAAGTGTATCAATATCCGGGTGGGGATATGGCAATGTAGCTTCCCTCCAATCGGGTAACACACGTAACGGGCCCACACGAACAAAGCCCTGTGGCATTGGAGTCCCGTGAAACCTTTCCCCAAGAAGGGACGGGTAAGCCTGCGCCTCTGCAACAACATAGTCTTGTATTCTTAAGCGGCATGGCTTCAATGCCTACAAATTTACGTAAAGAATGTTATACATATATACATATCATCTTGAAAACATATCATCTTGAAAAGACTAGCTACAATGTCATAAACAATACTTACAGCAGACGTGTTAGGCGATGGGTCTCCAGGATTACTCGCAGTCTGTGCATCAGGAGAAGAGTGGGTCGCCATAGGCTGATTGGAAGCCTGAGATGCCTGCCACCGCAGTAATTCTTCCTTGACCTTCTCAGCAACTACATCGTTGACCTTCTTAGCAACTATATCCTCGACTCTCTTATTCTCCTATACATGGATAAAAGAAACATTAGCTTCTTATTATTAAATTTCCTTTTGCAGTAACATTCTAAAAAAAGAATAGGTTACCTCTTCTTGAGAAAGTCCCGCTCTGGGTTTGCGCTGGGATGGCCCAAAGAATGCTTTGATGCCCATACCAGCGCCTGCACCCTAACACGTCCAGGATGCTCTGGGTTACCCAGAGCAACTGTCAATTCATCCCTTGTGCCCTGAGGGATGAACGTGCCTTGTTTCCTCTGCTCGTGCAGCTCCCGCTAATCACCATCAACAGAAATTGGTAAATTAACACCACAAATAATTAATATTCAAATGATTTCTCTAAGAGTTGTATTTTACCATTTTCGCAGCCGCCTCGGCAGTTACGGGCTTCTTTATTTCACCCTTCTTGTTTTTCCTCCCAGCTATCCAGATATCATGGCGAGGCATGGGTGTGGCAGACTCCTGAGTAGGAGCAGACTCCTGAGTAGCCGCAAACTCCGCATGTAGTCTTTGGCGAACGCTTGCATAGCCTTTTGGACCCATAATGTGGTCATGCACATTCACTGCACGCCTTGCTTTTTGTGCGTCACTGAGGGTCTAGTTAGTATGCACATTAATGATTTGGTTAGTATCACTAAATGTTAATCTTGAATAGGTGAATACAATGTATATTAATTAAATTGGGAGTGACACCTAATACCTTGAATTCTTCAGATTTTCTTGAAGCAACAAAATTGTCCCAATCTTCTTTGTCCAAGAAGTTCCATTGTTCAAGGGCTGACTTCTTTTTCTTATCACCCTCTTTTATGTATTATCTGTTCAGATGTGTCCTATAATTCCTAAGCATCTTTCCAGCACATTGCATCACACTTTTACGATGCAACTTCTCATCCAATGCAAACAGATTCTGTAAAATAGAAATGTTATTAACTAGTATGCAAAATAGAATTGCAAATATTAGAATTTGTAATCTACAAAATAGAATTGCAAATAATAATAACTCACACATAAATCCTTCCATATCAAGTCTTTTTTCCCCTGAGGAACTTTATGCCAATTATCATACTTAACACCACAATGGCTCTGAGTGGTACACCCAAGATAGATTACAAAATTATTGCAGTTCACTCCAATTACATTTCCTCCATTATCAAACTCCACAACCAATTTGGATCCACTGCCACTAAGCGCTATTAACTTCTTCAACAGAGTGATGCCCCTTTTCTTGTTAAGTGTTTGGTGCTGCGCATCAAGTTACTCCAGTGCTTCAGTGGGTACATGTGCATCATCAACCTAAAATATGACAAAAATAAACACACTGAATTAGCCCAATATAGAAATATAAGATATATGACATAACTAGAAGATAATGAATTTTATAGAAATACAGGATATGTTTTTAGAACTTACATTGGTATCCTCGCCATGCTCATCATGGACAGCATGCTCATCATGGACATCGTGCTCATCATGGTCAGCCATCTGAAAATGTCATTAAAAAGGAAAACATTTAGCATTTGTATTAACTAGAAAAAGGCAAACATTTAGCATTTGTATTAACTAGAAAAAGGAAAACATTTAGCATTTGTATAAACATACATGTCTCTAAAATTGTGATCTTTTATCAATTAACAATCCTTCATTGTGATCTTCGCGCACATATAAGTCATCATTAGCTTCAATATTTTGTGGAGTTGGCAACCCAACTGAGATTGGACTGGAGTCATCATACTTATCATAGTACTCTTCTTCATCTATAGGATCTTCAATGAACTATCTTTTACCATGAAGAACAACCGACCATTTATCATTTGCAGGATCATCGATATAGAATATTTGTTTCTCCTGTGATGCCAATATGAATGGTTCACCCTTCTCGCCAATCTTTTCAAAGTTCACCAAAGTGAAACCCAATTCATCCACTATAACTCCTTTGGTGTTATCAACCCAATTACATTTAAAGAGCGGAATTTTGAAATCTATATAGTCAAACTCCCAAATGTCTTCAATGACACCGTAATATGACATTTTAGCTTCACGTGGACTCTTATCCTTTGCACTTGCAAAGTACATAGTCGACGCTTGAAGAGTGACCCCACTATTTTGGACGACACTCTTATCATCTTGGCGCTTTGTGTAATATGTGAATCCATTAATGTCAAACCCTTCATAAGACATAACATTCGGTTTTGGTTTAAAGGCGAGGCATTTGATAGTTTCTGTAATATCATTTGGTGTTTGAGATAGTTGATGTAAGACTTTATCTTCAAACCACTTAGTAAAAGTCTTATTATGCTCTCTAGCAAGTTACATTGAACTTGCTCGAGGATGTTGTCTCTTTATGAAATTGGTATGTTCCTCGATATAAACACTCACTTCGTCCATATTGTGTAAAATATACAAGTGAGCTTGTTCCAACTGCTCACGACTGATTACTTTCACCCGTGATCCCAAAATTCCTTTGCCCTCCTCAATATTCTTATCATTCTCAGGAGTGTCATTACCACTGAGAAAGTCATTGCAAAAATCCATAACCTCTCTCGCCACATAACCTTCAATAATACTCCCTTCAGGCCGATAACGGTTTCGAACATCACCTTTAAAAACACTCATGTATCGTTCAAAGGGATACATCCAATGCAAGAAAACTGGTCCCAACATTTTCACTTCCCTAGTCAAGTGGACAACAAGATGTACCATGATATCAAAGAATGAAGGAGGGAAATACATCTCAAGCTGACATAGGGTAACAACCACTTCTCTTTGCAAATTATCGAGAGTATCAGGGTCAATAACTTTGCTGCATAGACTGTTGAAAAAGAAACAAAGTCTGGTAATTGCAAACCTTACATGCTTTGGAAATATAGATCGAATTGCCACGGGCAATATTTGTTGCATTAGAGTGTGACAATCATGAGATTTAAGACCTATCAACTTCAGATCTTTCATTGATACCAATCTACGGATGTTGGATGAGTAACCATGTGGCACCTTAACATTTACCAAGCATTCACAAAAAGTTTTCTTCTCCTTTCTAGACAACGTGTAACAAGCGGGAGGTAAGTATGTTCTTTTATTACCCATTTCACGTAATTCTATTAATTCTGACCTTATTCCCATTTCACGTAGGTCCAGTCTAGATTTTATCCCATCTTTAGTCTTACCTGGTATATTTAACAGAGTACCAATGATGCTATCACAGACATTTTTCTCAATGTGCATTACATCGATACAATGCCTGACTGTCAAAGAACTCCAATAAGGAATATCCCAAAATATTGACTTCTTCTTGAATGAAGAATTGTCACTCCGTGTGGCCATACTACATTGTGATTTCTTACCAAATTCATTGACAATGTCTTTTACTCTTGCATAAACAACATCCCCTGGTATAGGTTTAGGTGCACTCCGTTCATGATTCCATCCATTGAATGCTTTGCACTTCCTACGATACAGATGGAATTTTGAAAGAAACCTTCGATGACCAAGATATACAGTCTTGTCACCATGTTTTAGTCTTATTTAATCAGTGTTTTCTTCACATATAGGACACACTTTAGCTCCTTTGACACTATATCCAGACAAATTCCCATATGCTGGAAAGTCATTAACAGTGCAAAACAACATAGCGTGCAAACGAAATGTCTCTCTTGCTGAAGCATCATAGGTCATCACACCTTCAGCCCAAAGTTTATTTAAGTCATTAATCAAAGGTTCAAGATAAACATCGATATCATTTCGGGGTTGATCAACAACGACAACATAACGTACTTATTGTTCATACACATCCAGGGAGGAAGATTGTATATAACAAGCATGACTGGCCAAGTGCTATGTTGGCTGCTCAATGTCCCGTACGGATTCATCCCATCTGTATAAAGCCCAAGTCTTAGATTCCTATCTTCTTCACCAAATTTGGGGTACAATAGATCAATCTTCTTCCACTATGGGGAATCAGACGCATGTCGTAGGATCCCATCATTATTTTTCTTAACATCTGCATGCCACCTCAAATTCTTTGCATCTTTCGGATTTGCAAACAAGCGTTGAAACCGTGATATTATAGGTAGATACCACAACACCTTGGCAGGAGAACCAGTTTTGGACTCCCCCGAAGTCGTCAATTTATACCTTGACGCACCACATTTTGGACAATCTTTCAAATCTACATAGTCCTTTTGAAATAATACACAATCATTCGGGCATGCGTGTATCTTCTTGGCCTCCATTCCCATTGGGCACAACATTTTCTTTACCTGGTATGTTGAGATTGGCAGCTCGTTTCCTTTAGGAAGCATTTCTTTCAACATAGTCAACAATGAAGTGAAGCTTTTGTCGCTCCATATATTGTTAGCTTTCAACTTATACAATCTCAACACAGTGCTAAGCTTCGTAAACTTAGCACAGCCTGTGTATAACGGTATCTCAGCATCATGCACAATGTTTCTAAAGATAGGAGGTGGATCGGTGTGCTCTACCCTACAACTATCCAGCATCGCATCAACGATGTCTGCTGGAACTGGTTCGTTCACATTTACGTCATCGGAGGCAATTTCTTCTTCCACCCAAGCACTGCTATCGACATCTACTGGTTTTGATTTTGAAATCTCTCCATGCCAGTGCCATTCTGTATAGCCTTGTACAATCCCGTTGCACATGACATGACTTTTGATTTCCTCACCAGTGTTGACTTTCAAGTTGTTACCGCAATGCCTACATGGACAGTAGAACCTATCTGTAGGTTTTTTCCTATGTTCCTCGGCAAATCTAATAAACTGATCAAGACCAGATATAAACTCTGGGGTGCAATGATTACGAATGGACATCCATGATCTATCCATTCTATGATCAGAGAAAACAAGTATATATTAGGAAACAAGTATATATTAGGAAAAGATTAGGGTATACACTTACATCCTAAGTGTATAATGTGATTTCATTCTTATATATAATAAATGTGTACCACCTATCCCATCCTTGAACACCTAATCTCACTAGTAAGTGTATAATGTGTATTGGGTTTTCAAGAAAATTTCGACAGCATTTCCCTGCTGTTCTCTAAGTACATATGTACTTAGAGAACAAACGGGGAAATGCTACCTAAATTTTCTCGAAAACCCAATACACATTATACACTTACATCCTAAGTGAGATTAGGTGTTCAAGAACAGTCCCAAACCGGGGACTATCCAAGATTTACTCCTAATGAGTCAATCTTGGACGGGTTTCTAGGCCAACAAACACATTTGATGTCATTCTTATATATAATAAATGAGTACCACCTATCCCATCCTTGAACACCTAATCTCACTAGTAAGTGTATAATGTGTATTGAGTTTTCAAGAAAATTTCGGCAACATTTCCCCGTTGTTCTCTAAGTACATATGTACTTAGAGAACAAATGGGGAAATGCTACTGAAATTTTCTCGAAAACCCAATACACATTATACACTTACATCCTAAGTGAGATTAGGTGTTCAAGAACAGTCCCAAACCGGGGACTATCCAAGATTTACTCCTAATGAGTCAATCTTGGACGGGTTTCTAGGCCAACAAACACATTTGATGTCATTCTTATATATAATAAATGAGTACCACCTATCCCATCCTTGAACACCTAATCTCACTAGTAAGTGTATAATGTGTATTGGGTTTTCAAGAAAATTTCGGTAGCATTTCCCTGCTGTTCTCTAAGTACATATGTACTTAGAGAACAAACGGGGAAATGCTACCGAAATTTTCTCGAAAACCCAATACACATTATACACTTACATCCTAAGTGAGACTAGGTGTTCAAGAACAGTCCCAAACCGGGGACAATCCAAGATTTACTCCTAATGAGTCAATCTTGGACGGGTTTCAAGGCCAACAAACACAATAATAGATATGTACATGTTAGGGTTTCATCACAATTAATGTTAGGGTTTCATCACAATTGATGTTAGGGTTTCATCAATGTTAGGTTTAATCAAATCAAATTAGGATGCTAGAATTTACAAGTTTAAATCTTATTTCAACATGCATCAAAATTTACTGAATTAAGTCAAACATTAGGATTAGAAGCACAAATATATGCAAGCAAAAAATTTGTTCATATCCTAGGATTTACATAAAACATTACATGAAAATTTGTTCATATCCTTACCAACAGCAAGCACGGTCGTGGTTGTGTTGGCCTACCACGGCCGTGCTGGACAGGACGGCCGTGGTAGGCCAACACAGCCACGGCCGTTACCACGGCTGTGCTGTCCAGCACGGCCGTGGTAGGCCAACACAACCATGGTCGTGCTTGCTGCATGTTGGTAAATAGCTAGGGAGAAGGAGAGGTAGCGCTACCTGGAGCTAGTGTGTAGAGAACCGCCGACGGCAGCAGCGTGTGGAGGACCTAGAGCAGCAGTGGCAGCGACAGCAACAAACGACCGGGGTAGGCGGCGGGCAGAAGCAACTGACGGTCGGAGAAGCAGCAGGCGCCGGCCGGAGAAGCACCAAGAGAAGAAGCAACAGCGGCGGGCGGCGGGTAGCGGCGCCGGTGAGCAGAAGAGAACCAGAGCAGCGGCGGCGAGCAGCAGCAACCAACGATGGGTGATTTTGGGAGAACGGCGGCGAGCAGCAGCACAGAAGAGAAGTCGCGATGAAATAGGAAGAAAGGGAGAAGAGCCGGGTATCGGGTCTATTAAGTTGATCAACGGCGTCGGTTATCTACATCACCGACGCCTATTATGATTTAGCGTCCGTTAATAGTAAAACACCGACGCCCAAATAGAAAACTTTTACCCTAAATTATTTGGCGGGAACCATTATCAGCGTCGGTTATCCTTGGATAACCGACACCTAAAGTGGAACTTTTTGCGCAAAATTTCATTTTAAATAGGCGTCGGTGAATAGTTAAAAAACCGACGCTTTATGTGGCCCAAATTTTGTTTCATCCGAAAATTGGATTTCGCGGGTGCTTTTAGGCGTCAGTTGGTTATAGTCAGCCGACGCTGAATACAAAGAGGTACCCGTGTCTGGCTGCTCTTCGAATATAGATGTCGGTTTGTCTAAATAACAGACGCTTGATATTATAGGCGTCGATTTTCCTTAATAACCGACGCCCAGAAAAGCGACACTGAACGCTATTTCTGTAGTAGTGGAACTATTTATCTCCCTCTTGAGCTTTCATTTGCATTAATTTTGCAAAAGTGGTGAACCAATTTTTTTGTAAGCATTTCCCTCTTTTTGAAGTTCACATGACTAAATTGAATGTTGAACATTGTTGAGATATTGAAAATATTGGTTGATTCTGATATTGACACAAAAATTCAAAATATTGGCTAAGAGATTTGGCTTACTAGATTTGGAGGGTCATATACCCCAATCCTGCATACTAGATAATGGAAAACTAAAGGCCCCCCAATATTGGTTACCCCCATAGGCAAAAGTGTCACTCTCTCATAGAGAGGAGAAAACTAGGCACCTATTCACTGGAAAAGACAAAATATTAGATTGATTGTGCCAATGGATAGATTGTTTAATTTTTGAATAATTTGATATATTTACATTAGTTTTTGAAATCTCCTTATTATTTCTAGATACTACTTTGAACAGTTATGTCCTTTTGAAACAAGCATGATAATTAGTTCATTTTCTTGTTATTACCTTAATCCACCAAGCAAATCTACCTATATTTGCTCTCACAAATCTTTATTTTCAAATAGCTCAATAATTGAATCTAGTACCAGCCTTGTTGACCTATATTTTCCCTTCTTGGGGTCCTTGAGTGGTTTCATTCCCTTTGGGAACTCATGGACAAGTGAGATGTATCAGATTTAGAAGAGACATGCATGAGTTGTCCTGTATTGAAGATTAGATAGGAATTGCTTCCTAATTGTGTAATCTTATGTAAAGCTTCCATGATTTTGGTGTAAAGCATGATTGTAAAAAGATTTGTTTATATTTCCTGATAAAATTGAATAAATATTCAATCATGAAAAATTGGGTCTTAACAAAGATGACATTTTGGAACATAAAATGAGTCTAAATGAATGCATGTGAAGTACATTCACAATAGAATACATGTCTATGGCATACATAATGTGAACAAGTAATGTGTAGGGTGATGTTGATAACAATATAAGTATGAATAAGGGAAAGATAATAAAATTTATGTGATGATGAAATAAAAAATTGTGATATCAAGTGGTGTACACATATAAGTGATTCTTTGAAATAGTTTGCTAGGGTTAGGGGAAGTCCTACTAGGATGGGAGTGAGACCCCAACCATATGTTGTGAATTCGGGTTAGAGGAAGTCCCATAGAGATGGGAGAAAGAACTCAACCATAGGGATTTGGGGAACTCCTAAAGAAATGAGAGGGAGATCCCGATCCCATAATTTATTTCATGTTTAAGCAATACTGTATATGAGTATTTCAAAGAACATGTTGACATAACATGAAATGATGTGATAAAAATACTACCTAAAAATGAGTACCAATGTTGGAAGACAAGCTTGATTTGTTACTATTTTCTTGAGCTTGTGCTTGCAATAATGCTATACCTTATTTAATAATGGATACATTTATTTAAAGAATAAGTGTAATCCAATGTGAGGATGAATGTAGGAATGAAGTGGATGAAACTTTAAAAGAAAATCATGAAGGTCAGTTTATGGAAAAGTAAATATATATGTTTTATTTTAGAGGACAAAATGATATCTGCATAATTTAGGACTCCATTGTTTTGACTTCTAGCTGACAACAATAATATTATTATATTTATGTACACATGTTTCATATAATTTCTTTTGTACCAGATATATGACTAAGAAAATATTAACTGTTTGATATAGGGAACACATGAGTGCACATGAATTGTAAGTATGTAGGGTTCATGGATTTAATGAACAAAGTTTTTAGACAATTCTTAGATCAATTTGTTGTTGTATTTATACATGATATTCTGATATATTCTAGAAATGTTGAGGAACAACACCATTTATGAACTTCCTTGCAACTACTATGACAACATTGTTTGTATGCAATAAATAGTAAATGTGAGTTTTAGCTTTCATAAATTGCCATTTTAAGCCATGTTATTTCTAGACAAGGGATTTGTGTAGATATTGAGAAGGTTTAGCCTATGTTATAGTGGGGATAGCCTAAGAATTCAACTTAAACCCATAGTTTTCTTGGGTTAGCAGGATATTATATACACATTTCAAGATTTTAGTGTTATAGACATGCCATTAACAAGGTTAATGAGGAAAGAAACACCTTTTTTGTGGAAGAAAGAATGTGAGAATACTTTCTAGGATTTAGAGGAGAGGTTAACTATAATAGTATTTATGTCAATACCTGAGAATGGTAAAGGCTTCTTAGTTTCCAATGATACTTCAAGGAAAGGTTTAGGATGTGCGTTTATGCCATTTGGCAAGATACTTGCCTATGCGTCTAGACAATATAAAAAGCATGAGGAGAATTATTAAACTCATGACTTAGAGTTAGTTGTAGTGGTGTTAGAACTAAAGACTTAGCGAAATTATCTCTATTAAGAACCATGCCACATAAATACATATCATGAGAGCTTTAAGTATATTACTACTAGAAGCATCCAAACTTTACACAATGTTGATGTCTTGAGTTGATTAAAGATTATGAGTTCATGATTAATTGTCACCCTAGTAAGGCCAATGCTCAGTTGAGTATAGCACATGAGAGATGTAATGACCCCGCTTCACAGTAACCCCCAATCAAGGGATACCAAGAGGTCAGAGGCGTTATCCTAAAATTTAGGATCAATGGTTTGACGATTTAATAAAAAATAATTATCAAATTCTACTAATACTAAACTAGAAAGCTGGAATAAAATAAATTTTTTGCATACCTTGTAAAATTAGGATCTAAGACTTCTATCTACGGATGAAATCTGCCTATCTAATCCTCTGGATTACTTAATTGTATCTTCATAGATTCTATTTTATTGTTTGTCCTTTTTAGATAATGCTTAAAACACCGGCAAACACAACGTCGGTTAGATTGAAAACAGATATGTATTGCTCGAGATATGATCATTTTACGATTTACTATTTAGGACGGTGTCGGTCGCAGTCCTGGTGTCGACGTAGCGTCACAGTCGTGGTGTCGATGCAGCATCACGATCGTAGTGTGGACCGCGGTCGAGGTGTCGACGCAGCGTTGCGGGTCGCGGTGTCGATCCAACGTCGATCACGGTGTTCTGTATATGTTTACTAAAAAAGGCATAACTCTCTCATTTTAACTCCGATTTGGTTTATTCTTTTTTTATTGGATTAATAATTGAATTATGTACAATTATACATTATTATTTTGAAAATATTATATAAAATCATTTATTAATTATTTTCTCCAATATCATTAACTCTCTTCTTGCACACATGTATCGGTTAATGTTATCTTAACCCCAACTCGGATCTTTATGGTATGATTAACTTATGATTGTGAGTTGCCCAAACAAGTATATAAGGTTATCAAAGTTAAGATAAAGTACAATATATAATATTACTAACAAAAGTATGCCAAGCATTAAGATTATCTTAAAACTCTATGATTACCAGCAAAGCTAGGAATGGGTTGTAACACTGGGACTGTGTGTCTCACCCTGTTGGTTAACAATATTTTTAGGTGGATGAGCACGACGAGGTAGAGATTGTGCAGTGGATGTTGAGCAGCAGCCAGAAGAGCAATAGCTGATAAAGTTGAAAGTACTGGTGGATGTATTTTGTTGATAAAGTCCTAGAGTCATCCCTGTACAGTCGAGTCTTTGGGAGCATTTTGTAGATGTTTTGCAGATGCGCTATCTTTATGTGATTTCTATAGATAAGATATGATGGAATCTTGTATAAATATGTTCTGGAACAGTACTTTCATTACAGGTTGACAACATGCCTTGTGAATACTTTGAGGCATGAAAGTACTCATGTGTAAATGTTCTTTTTATATGGATGTTTAATGAAAAATGATTGAATTCTTAGAATTTTTTGCTAATAGGTTTGTTAATCTCACTTTTTCGATTCTGTTTTGAGTAATCTCTTTTAGTGTGGGGCGGGGCATAACATTTTCTACATAAAATATATAGATTTGTAGTAAACTTATCCAAAAATCTTGTAAGATGAAGATCAACTTCATTACGTCTTGGTAATCCCTTGGTCTGTCACACACTTGCTTCTGTAGCTGACGGTGATATTGATCTTCTCACGGAAGGCACTTAATTCTTAATTTATGGCATTCTCGATTTCCATCTGTCAGCAGCACAACCTCTATACTTACCTCTATCAACTGTGCTTCGTTTGGGTTTCCCTTTGTTGGCGGCATTCTAGATTTTCCTTACCTCATGCCTTGCCACAATTCCACTGCCAAATCAAGATCTCATGGTGACCAGATATCAAAGACGATCTGCAATTACGGTGGCTTGAGTTGAGGTGAGTTCTTTCCTGTTAACCGTTCCTTAATTTGCCATGATCATCCTGAAATTCTATAATTTCTGCTGAATCGTTTCCATTCCATCGATCCATGCCTCCGTTGTTCCTTTTCTCTCTTGTCAAACCCAACGCTAGAGAGGAAGCAATCTATCACAGCAGTAGCACATTGAAGAGGATTTCTCACAACACGCTCACCCTGCCACACCATGACATCTGCGTTTGTACCTTGAAAAAGAAATGTTAGTTTATGAAGCAATCCTATTCATTGGCAACTGGTAAAGTAAACTATATCTATAGTGCTTTACATTTACAACGGACGATACATATTAATATATAGACAAGAAGCATATGCAAGGGAAAGAAAGATTACTTAATTATATACAATTTTAAGTATACATGCCACTTACGAAATTATGAAAAAGACTGTACATGCAAAAAATTGTGTGGGTTCGTATCTACAAATTTTTTTTGAATAACATGTAGGATCTAATTATAATAATATTAGTCATGTCAAAAAAATTCATTACTTGTGAATCATAAGAACTTTACCACATTTGATGTCTTTTCTTTACAAGATATGTATATCGTAACAAGAAAATGCCTTTTAATGCTACATAAAAGCCATAAATCTATTTTCCTGTGGCTATTATTGCTTTTTCCGAAGATATGCAATGTGCACTCTCTATAGTTGTGATGAATAACAAGTTGTCAAATTCTTTTCTAGTTTCCTTGATTATTTAATTGAAATTTAGGAAGTGAGCAACAAATATAAATCAGTTGTATCAAATTGCGGTGCGGCAGTTGTCTATAATTATGCTCTTCTTCTTCATGCATGTAGTTGATACATGGTATTAGTTTTGCTACCTGGATAGTGTTGCCTCTAACCACCATCCATCCAGTGTGATGGAAAGTTGTTGTTTAGGTACTGGAGTTGTTAACACAAATGAGTTCTTCACATGATCGAACTCAACACATGATCACATCATGGGAGTTGGTAAAATAAATTGGGTGGTGTGCGGTCTTTTTCATTTTCCTATCATAAATGTCAAGAAATACTATTCATCCCCTTATTCGGTAGTAATGTTTTATATAGAAAATTTTACATATACATACTTCTACAACTGGAAACATATACAGATTTGAAAGTAAATAAAATAAGACAAAAAGTACACAAAAACATACAATCTAGTCCATATGAATATGACATAAATACACACAAAATATACGACCATTGGGTAGTTATGCTGCGCTCAAGGGAACTTACACCTAATATGTATTGGGGCTTTGCTTAATCATTCTTCAAAGTTAGGCATGTTTATCTAGAATTTTAGTAAGCAATGTCGTACTTCAATTACCGCTATTTAGTTAACTACCATCGGCCCAATGGGCGCCAAAGTTAGGCGCCACATATTAATATAGTTAAGCCTTAATTCTATTTTTTTCTCTATTTCTAAAAAGGAAATATATCAATCCATTATCTTGTCTTCTCCTTCCGTTTCTGGGCAACTACAACAAAATAGACATAAGACGACATTTATTTCCGGCAGTTTTAATTACAATGCCAAAAAAACTGACCCGGTCAACAATAGCGGAGAGCGCGCTACAGGAGCCCCTAAAACTTCCCACGCACGGGGCCACATTCCCCTCATCTCTGAACGTTTATCCTAAAAAGGAGAAAACAAGCGGTAATAGTGCCCTTCTCTATTTTTATCGTATATCCCCAATTGTTCCAGCCGTGAACAATCTGCCGTCGCTCTCCATGCCCCTTGTTGAGCGGCTGTCTGTTACGACGGTTTGTGCCTTTGGAGTCCGTCTTCTGGCCAGACCAGAGCCCTGACTAGCTCTCCCATTCTACTATTGAGCGATTGTCTGGTACCACATCGTGTGCAACCTGAGTCCATCTGATCATCGGAGGAGGAATTTAGAGCTTCTGGTCAGCTCGTACCTGTAGTTGTGGAGTGGCCATCTGATACGATGACCTACTAATCCGGCTGTCGCAACAAGGATCCATAGCTTCAGTTGGACAACCGTTCAGGTGAAGAAAAGGAAAAAATTTTAGTCTTCTTTGATCGAGTAATTTTAATGTTGGTCTACTCATGTGTGCCCAATCTGTAATCCAACCCACAATTAAACTTTTTCTTCCAGTCTACCACACACTGTCTAAAAGTGATAAGATTATACATTGATGGGTTCACCTTTGAGGTTCTGGGGTTCCTTGTCAGCAGTGTGCTCTGGGCCCTCCTCATCTTACCCCACAGGGGGATCAAGCTTGACAAAGTACTGGGGTGCAGATTGCTCATAATCTATACTTGCTTGTTGTCTTTCTGGTTGTATGAGACCCATATTTGGCTCCCAACTACCTGAACTGCCGTTGAATATTACCCCTTTGTTTCTACTCCGCTAGGATTTCAGAGAGTATAGTTGTCTCGATACTCCTATATGGGGTGCTTATATTTACGAGCTACCAATATTACTAATAAATGTTAATATAGTCTAATGTAGAAGTATGGAGTCGGAAAGTATGACTTGTGCTTATTCTTCCTTTGAATCAATCACACGAGTTCAGATTTACCACCTGTGGACATGGAATATATTGCGCTATTTATCTTTGGACATGTATATATCATAATTAAAAATGTTACTTGTAAAAGAGGTTCAATGTTTACCACTGTGTCTATATATCTCATTATATAGAGAAGGTCATCGGGACATGTAATCTCTGCCTTCTCACAACTATACATCAGTATCAATATTTATTATGACATGCAATCCCAAAAATAATTACTTCTACAAAGTTGCCATCATCCAATGTCCCAAAAAATTCAAATCATGGAATCATATGAACGTATTTTTTATTTACAGAAATTGTAGTATATACCCCTAATAACATTGTGTAAATTATATACACCAAGGTCAAAAGACTTGAAGCAGGAAGGGAGGGTGTCATCTTCAACTTCAGTACAAGGGGATCCAACAACTTAGCAAACTACCAGTGTGTAATGGAGGGGGGATGGTCATATTATCCAAAATTCATCACTAGAAGATATGATTGATAATGAGCTAGAGGATGACGGTAGAGGTAGTCAGTGTAATAGAAGTATTAGGCCTGGCAACACAAGAATAAGATCAATAAACTGTCTCATCGGGTTCCAACAAGTAAATGTTTCAATATACTGATTTCTGATGCATTTCATTTGGAGTCACCACAACAATTCTCGTTTTCCACGACACAATAATATGTTGTATAAAGGCCAAAGCAAAGCCATCTTTGTTCATTTATGTCATGTTTAGGAGTCTTGGACGATTACCGTTTTATCACGTGCCATAAAAAAGACTTCCGACATCTTTGAAGATGTAGGAAGTAGAATAGTAGATACAATGATGACATCAGAACAATGTCAGAAAATCATACCATGGCTTGATTAAGATACCAGAAAATGATACCAGTACAATGATACCAAAACGTTGTTTTGTATGAACTTTATGTGGCATGACTAGCATGCCTATAAATGATACCACAACAACATTTATGTCTTTCAAAGTACATTATTTGCTTTTTGATCATGCTGACTTATTTGAATTTTACGTCACAAAAATAATGCAATCTATGCATAATTTTATATTTCCATTGTTTAGCGAGTATTTGTCAATGTGTCATGGGATTTTTTCACCAAGCCTAAAGATACTATATTTTCATTGACTAATGAGTATTTGTACACTGAATCACATAGTTTCTTCACCAAAATCTAAAATTACAAGGTGACCATCACATGACTAAAAAAACCAAAGCAAGGCCACATTACATTGAACCAAATATGAGAAGCAAATGCTAACAAAACATCACATCCATTGAGGCTTGAACTTATCGATAGGATGAATGTGCAGTCTTGACTCCTGAGATCCCAACGTTGTAATCTTTATATTCACTATTTTTTCCAACCATTTTCCCTAGCTAAATATATCACAGCTGATTCCTTGTAGAGAATATCTTCATATGGAACATTTCTTCCCCTGCTCTATGTTCACACAGACAGGTGGATAATATCAGCTGCAACACCATCCGTCCATCTTTCACGATATTAAATTCCAGATCTGGTGTAATCAAGACATTGCATGCCCTTGCTGCAGAAGTACTTTGCTGTAATACAAGTCTTTTATTCTATTTGAGCTTTCTCAGGATACAACTACTCTGCTTCACGGCCCCAACCTGAACGTTTTAACATATATTCTTACTAAAGAATTAGGCGGATAGCAGATAGGTGTAGAAATAGTAGCAGAGATTTAGGGCATCTGCTTATGCAACTTACCAACCTTTACCGACCTCTTGATACACACCGTCACAAGCAACATCTTTCCCATTGGCAAATGCTCTTGCATTTCATAGGAATTTTGAAAACTAAACACGACTATTTTGTACTTGGAATCCTTCAATGACAACATGGGGCTGAAAATTAATCTTACAGTATATGTATACAACACTACATGAGATAAAATTATAATTTTTTATGTAAGAAAACACTCAGAAGAACACGAATGCACTTACTTACACTAAAAGATACAACAACTCAACATAGTTAATGGATGGCATCAAGCTCATAAGTATGTTCTTGAAAATTTAGATGCAATATTACCATTTATAAGGTAACTTATATTTATTTAGCTACACTTTTACTTGACTTGATGTTTATCTTTCCAATTTTAAAATAAATATTTTTTTAGTGAGCACAAACAACTAATCCAAGATATGGGTGTTCACAATATTAGGGCACACCATAAAAAGTTCTTCTTTGAGTGGTTGGAGAGTCGGGTAAGCCTTTAAATTACTCTAAACTAATTTTAACTAAAAAAAAGACCATTGTGGTTAATGTGTATTTATTTATTATGATAGGTGAATCTTAATGTGCATATTAGTTAGCTATCTCATTTATATGGAGTGAAAGATCATATGATTGATTTTTTTTAATTTGTTTATCTAAGAAATATACAGTGAAATATTTTTGTTTGTGATGAATCTGAGTCTTTATCATTGATAAATATTTCAAAAAAATCAAATTTCATCCTTTACTGAAAACTTATTTCCTAAAGTTGATATCCATAGTGTTCTACTACTTTACAAATTTGGAATCAATCATGACTAAGACACAATGACGTACTCATGGTGTCATTAGAGATATTTTTATCTATGAATTTAAATTATAGAGCATAAAGGATTGCTATGACAAGAACATAAGCAGGGAGAGCTTACCAAAAAATAGTAGGAAGAGCACAAGATAACAAGGGGGTAAACAAAACTAAGAAAAAGAAAAATTACATTATTATGGATTTTCAACTGTGTTCCTCAATAAATTTTGGATCAGCACAAGGACCATCAAAAGTTTAACATATCATGGAACATGTTGTAGGTGAAAAGGAAGTCTAAAATGGCAAATCATAAATGTTTTACTGATATTACACCAGACTAACAAGTTGTCTATCTAGATAAAATGTTTGAGGGATTCTAATGGTAGTTTGCACCATAATATTTGATCTTCATATTGGCTGAAATATACAATATATGATTGGTTATATATTTTAAATTTGTTTTCTAATAACAATTCTCCCCGCTCAATATAGTGTATTGTGATTTTTATTTTTAAGCATTGGGTGGTTTATAATGAAAAGGAGCTCCATTCAACCCATGGAATTGAGTGAGTTTTATCTAAATTTTTTATTTTTGTTTACATATCAAAGTTTAGATAACTTGTTGTATGCTTACTTACTGTATACACTGAATTTTTAAATGTACTACAATTTTTTTTCTGAGTGTTAATGCTCACATGGTTTGATATTTATGTAAAAAATTATTGAGTAACCAATTTAAATGATTTTCTTAAAATCTAGAATTAATTGTAGCTCATTTCTTTGTAGGATTCAATGTCTGGAATAGATAAGAGCTGGATGACAAATAAAAATAGGTTATCACCAGAATATAGAAATAGTGTTGAAAAATTTATTCCTTTTCCATCTAGAAATGTAGAAGTTGATGTCTTAATACCTTGCCCTTGCATTAAATGTAACAACGGAAGTTGCAAGACAAAGGATGATGTGTCAGCTGATCTGATAGTGTATGGCATAATTGGGAGCTACACATGCTGGGTAGCCCATGGTGAATCAGGTCATGTCAATTATCAAAATAATAGTGATGATGTTGAGGATGATGCTGATGACGTTGCGGATGAGGCTGATGATATTGAGGGAATGATAACGGATGGGCTAGGATTTCCTGATAACCATGTTCCAAACATTGATGAAATGGATGGAGACTATGAAATTGATGATTTGAGTGATGAACTTGCTAAATGTTACAACCCCAATTTTTGGGCTCAATTGGTGAAAATTGTAATTTCTCTTATTAAAGCTAATTGAACAAATAATGATATGATTTGGATTTCATTCACAATAGCCTTGATTGGTTGCTTTGTGGGCTTTATTGGCTATTGGGCCCAATAAAAAGGAATTTCAATTGATTAAGGAATAATTAAGAATTTGAGAAAGAAATGTGTAGAAACCTCTAGAAGGCAAATCCAAAGAGGATTTCGTGCCTCTTGGGTTCCTTGGATACTAAGGAGTCCAAGGTTGCAAAAAGAAAGCAAAAAGAAATATTCTAATAAGAACTCAACATGGTAATGTGAAACAATGCATATTGATGCATTTAAGGATAATGAGTATTCCTTAAAAAGGAATCTCGAATTATTTGAGTTTCTTGGGAACCAAGGAATCCCAATGAAGAAAGAGGAAAGAGAAAAATACCAAAATTGCAAAATAAAAGGATAATGTGATACATTCTTAATGAATTTTGTGAATTTGATAAAAAGGAAGTATTTTCTATTAAAAGGAAAACTTAACTTCGTGGCTAATGGATTAAAAGCTAGGAATAAAGAAATAAGGGAAAAGGTTTTCGAAATCCTAATATTAAAGATAAGGAATATTAAAAGGATAATGAAGAGAGTAAGGATTTCTTCTTAATTAAGGGGAAATTGTTTCCTAGTTGGAAAGGGACTTGTTTTCCTTTGAATAAACGTCTTGGGGCATGGATACCCTCCCCTATATAAGGGGTAGAGCCCAGGGTCGAAGTTCAAGGGAGTTCCACGTATCCCTCTCTTCCTCTTCTTCTTCTTGTAAGCAAACCCTAAGGTGGAGGAGTAGTGCTTCTATGAGCAACAAGGAACGAGTAGACAAGTACTAGGGAAGCAAAATACTCCCACGGAGACTCAGGGAACGCGGCTATCTTCCCGAGCTCTTGCACGGCGGCCGCAAGAGAGTAGCAGGCCGTCCACGTATGGCAGAGACATGGAGCTTGAACGGGCCAACTTGGCCATGACCCAGCAACATCTTCACGTGCGTAGAGGCACGACGGAGCCAGGATGACAAGTTCCGATGAGTTTCGTGTCTTGGAGCGACGGAAACTACCCTGCGTTTGGCTGCAGCATGGCTGCTCTGGACGGCCGCACAAAGCAGGCCTGCCCAGCCCAAACCAGCCGCTATGGCTGTGGTCTGAGGGCACGGGAAGGAGCCCAGGGGCCGGACGGAGGCAAGGGAAGGATCGAGGGCGACTTGTGGGTCCGGAGCTGGGTGCACGAGCCGCCCCAAGGGCTGCGCTCGGCGGCTAGGGCAGCAGCCGTCGGGCTGCCCAAGGTAGGAGAAGGGTGGATACGCGTTGGTCGGTTCTGCCCCTCTATGGGCTGAAGTGTCTATCACTTACTCGGGGGCAAAGACGTCATTTAATTATGTTTCCAAAACAACATCGCATGGACAAAGACACGTGGCACTCCTCCATTGGCCAAGTAAGTAAGATTTTGCAAAAATCATAACTAGCAAACCGTAACTCGGATTGAAACAAGTTATATATGAATTTTGATCCTCAGAACGAGGGGCATTCAATAAAAATATGTTTATAAACCAGTTCCTCTTGCAATTTGAAAAGTGGTGTAATTTATCAACTTTAGCATAATGATGATTAAAGAAACCCTACTTTGATATGATTAGGGTGATTAATAGGGTTTAATGAATCATTGGAGTTGATGTTAACCTCTTAAATGTGTAAGAGTACATTATGTTAAAAAAGGGAGAACTTTGCACATGATTAGTCTAATCTAGGGTTTATATACATAAATATGCTTGAAATGTGAAAGGTACATAAAGTTATCATCTTTAATGATTTGATTAATGAAAAACCCTTAGATTTGATGATAGATGTATAATTCAAGCTGATATTAACCTGTTGTTAATGAAAGATAAAATAGGTTTTAAAATGTGATCTTTTTATATATTTGGCCTAATTTGGGGTTTCTTGCATGAATATGCATTGATGAGCTTGAGAACCCTAATTTAAGAGAGTATGTCTTTTAATTGGTTTAATTGTTCAAATCCATGAATAAATAGGGATATGACGATCCTCAGACAATTTGGGCATAAAAGACTATTAAATGAATAGTTCGAGCAATTAGGGTTTATATAAAAGGAAAAGAGTATTTTTAGGGTTTGTTGATCTAAAAGGAATAAAGTTCGAGAAATTGATATAAGAAACCCTAATGAATATTAATGAAATCTTAATGCAGATTAGAAACCCTAGAAAGTGAATCCAAGTCAATAAAGTAGATTCTTGATAAAGTGTGTAATAAATAGAGTACATATTCCTTTCAGGAATTATGTGATGGTTGAATAACTTGCTTGGATCTGTTGATTGGCTTGATTGTATATACATGACGTATATGTTCAATAATCTGCATGACTCATCAAATCAGGTATGTGGTTACGCTTATGAATATCTCGAGATAGTTTTCCGAGGTTTTCCAAAGTTTTCATCGATGATATGCATTAACTGTTGGATGAATTTAGTTCATGCAAACTATAATGTGGCTATGATTATCACAAAGGATATATGCCTACAAGCTCAGATCCTGGTTCCCTCTGTAGCATGATAGTTGACCTAGTACATGGCTATCTAATGGGTAGGACCATCAGGTCAGGAGAAGACCTAGTACATGGCTGCCTATTGGAGAGGTCATCAGGTCTGTGGATGACTTAGTACATGGCTACCCTTGTGGTAGGACCATCAAGTCACCTTGAGTTAGAGATTGGGCTACCTGGAGTAGTGCCATGCGACTCTACCTTTACAGAGGTATAATGATAGTTCACTGCAGGAACTGCACAGAGTTGGAAATATGTAGGGATTGAGTTGTATGGCTTAAAATGTAATCTTGATTGTTAAATGAGTAATTGCTTGATTACATTGTTAGCATAATTACTTGATTATTGTTTCCCCCACATACCGACTGACCGTTTTTTTGTTTGTCGGCGTTTTAGGTACAAATTCCAAAGCACAAAACAGTAAAGTGTCACATTGTGAATTCAAGAATTAAAGGACCAGGAGGAAATAGTTAGTGTAGTTCATCTGTGGTTAGAAGTCTAGTACTTCCAATCTTTTCAAAGGTATGATAAAGAAAAATTTTATTACCATTTTCAGTATAGTCTGTTAGAATTTAATAATTGTTATTGGTTATATGTCGAACCTTTGATCCGGAATTTATGGGTGCGGCTTCAACCTCTCGGTCTCCCTTAATTGGGAGTTATCGGAAGGTGGGGTCGTAACATTTGGTATCAGAGCCAGGTTCCTCATTTAACCATTAATAATTATTAAATTTTACAAACTCCATAGAACCCAAGGGAGTTATTAGAGGAGTATCCGAAAGACGGAGGTGTCTAGAAAGGGATCACGACCGGGGGCTGGCAAGATTTTCCTTCGAACCGCTAGTCGGAATACGAGGACTCCCAGACCCGTGTGACCGCCTGGCCAAAGTCTTAGGGTATGAATCGAAATAAGATACCTTTAGGACTTTCTCATCTTATTCATCCCTTCTCATCACAAACTTCTATTAAGGACCTTAAGGATTAGGGTTTTCTCTCTTTTCCTCACCCTCTTGAGGTATGGGTAAGGTTAATAAGGTCCAAGGAATCCTCCATCAAATTAATGAAAAGCATGTAAATAAGATGTCATGGACATAAGCTTAATAGATTAAGCGCAAACTAAATGATAGATACATGCTTAGGTCGTATGACATAAGTTGTCATGTCCCCAGAAGAGACCTGAGGCTAGACCTTCTTGTCGGGAGGATAAGTTAGTTTTGGAGATATAGATCTCCATGGTAAGTAAAAACCTGACTCATCCTACGAGGATGATGTTAACCCTAACCCTAAGTGGAGGATAGAGAGAGATGGCATGATGAGTTAGACCAGGTGTTTGGATGGACGTGCCTGGGATGCCATATGAGCCATGAGAGGTTGGATGACCGAGTACCTTTAGCCACCCAAATCCTAGAGAGAGGATGAGTTTGGTACCTTTGTACCTATGGTATAGATGAGAAGAAGAGTTCCATAAACCCTGGAAGGGTATAGTAACAGGTTATGAAGCCTTGTACCTTATGGTTTGTCCTTGAGGAGGATTCAACCCTAAGAGTTGATTGAGCTAAAAGATGATAGGAAGTGCACGTCATGTTCATTGCAAGCTTGATTCGTGGTTAAGAGATAAAACATTCAGTTGGACACCTAAATGTGAGCTTGGGGTTCCTAGGCCTAAGAAGGGAAGTGGTATACCTAATGCTCATGATGAATTAAGATGATATAGTTTCGAGCATGATACTCCTCATGTATAGAGGAAAAAGGGAAGTCCCTTAAGATTAAAGATATTTTTTGATGAACCCCTCATAGCTAGGTTGATGATAAAGGGAGGTATGATCTTGATCCAGTATTGAGGAAAGAGGACAAGTATGACCTAGCATGGTTCAGTAGGTGATCTGTTTATGCCTTAATAGCTTGCTGGGGTTAAGTAGGATCATGTGGATGTAACCTAGACCTTAGAGCTTTTGTGACCTTGTGGTCAAGAGATAGTTTTCCTCCCATCTGGGGAGAGGGACCCCTTTTTGTAGGGTGTATATCAGTTTTGTTGGCTTAAGGAGGTCTCATAGGATCTTGAGAAGCTAAGTGAAAAGTACATGGTATGAGGATGAACCCGTAGACCCATAGATATCCATCTCTATTTGCATATGAATGAGTTACCATGGAGGTAATCGGTATGGGGCTTGACCAAGGTAGGCAGGTTGCCATGATCCCAATGAAAGAATGAAGGCTAGCCCATGAATGCAGGAAGAGAGATGATGAATGCTTGGGTAAGGTTCTAAGTGAACATGTACTATAATAAAGAATCCTAAGTCTATCCTAGGGTCAGATAGGGATAAGACCGGTGAAAGTAGGAGTTGCCTAATTCCCCAGTTGCACATGACCATAGGGTTGGGAGGTAACAACTATCATTGTCTGAGGGCCATGGGTTAGGAGATTGATCACCTTCATGAACTCATGGGACCCAGAGGGCAGATGAGTAGGGCACTCTCTTGATGCATGAGGGAAGAGGGATGACCCCAAAAGAGTCGGTACCCTATAGACCTAGAGGAGATGACCAAGGATATAAACCTCAGTAGGTTCAAGACTAGTTTGATATCTTATTGTTTATGATGTAGAGGCATATGTGGCACGTTTCAACTTAGATTTAAAAGGTTTATTGGCAAGGTGGGATGTACCATCTCTACTCTTGGAACAGGAAGAACTCTGTATTTGGACTGAAGCCAAATGCTTATTTCCTCTTGTTATGGGGGTGAGAGATGGGACATTACACATGCCATACACCAAGGATAAAAGATGATGTAGGTGGGAACGTTGCCACGAGGAATGGGAATAGAGAAGATAACCTACCCTGATAAAGAGAATGAAACATGGATGGTTTGCAAGGAGGAATGAGGTAGTCACCTTATGAGGATGTTTTATCCTGAGCTAAGTGGAACTTACAAGTTATACCAGGTTGAGTTCGATCACCATGATGATGAAATTAGAGGGTGTTCTAAATAACGATGGACGTAGGGTATGAGGTGAGATGGTAAGTGAAATACATGGAAGTGTATGTCTTCAATGTTATCTAATACCTAAGGATGTGAAGTGATAATGGATGCTCTGGTTGAGTTATAGCTACTTCGTTTAGATAGAAGAGGTTGTTTGGCTAACCCTAAGTTTGAAAAGGAATGGTGTTTGGATAACACTCAAATGTGTTAAGATACGTTGAAAAGTTAAGGGTTGTTTGGTTAGCCAATCTAGTCCTTGATGCAATAAAAGGATGGTGGTAGAACCTCAGATGCACATCTTTGGAAGAGAAGGTGACGAAACCCCGACTAGAGTGGTTTAGGGTTTCAGAGGTTTTGATCTTGAAAGAATCATGACATACAGGAAATCATGGTTGAAGATCATCATACACTGTAGAAAATGGCAATAGCACTTTGGGTGCTTAAGATGAGGTTGCATGTGGTTCATGGCCATGCAAGACAGGAGGTAACGGACGAACCCCAGTAACCCAGTGTATCGATATAGAGGACAAGAGAGTCATTGAGAGGGAATGGGAGCTCAACACTATGGATGTTGCAATGGGTCTTCCTTGGGCCAGAGAAGGTCGAGATACAATGTGGTTTATGGTAGGTCACCTTACCTAGATAATATGAGAAAGGAATAGTTCGGTTAAGGGGCAGATCCAGTCGAACTACCCATGGGAAAGATGGTTCAACTACACCATGAAGCGAGTTCAAAGGTTCTTGAGTTTGACCTAAAGGTTCACCTCCATAAAGTGGAAGTAGGTACATGAAGAGCTAAATGTTAGTAGTTTATCACCCCTAACTATGGTTAGTAAGATCCAGACTAAAGGGTCTGATGAGGGCATGTATGCTCATTCAGGGTGATATCTAGAGACAGTTCTTGTCCTATGAAGGATGCGACTTTGACCACCATAGCCAGTATCGGGTTTTGAAGCTCTGTAAGGGAGGTTGTGTCGGTCACCACTTCGGTAAGGTGATGTTGGTGAAAAGGACCACATGTTGGTTAGAAAAAGGGACCCCAGTGCGTGTAGATGAAGTCACTTTGATTGTGCAAGGGCTGAAAGGAGCCTAGAGACGATGAGAGTCATGAGCAGATGCAAAGTAGACTGACATACAAGTTACTGTGGGAGAAAATGTGACATGAAAATCCGACCCCTCTAAGTTATAGCTAAGAGAGCTGAGTCCCCGATACATGGGTCCATTAGAAATGGATGGGTGGTGAAGGTTAAGATTGACCTTACCCCTCGGGATAAAGTAATGTGTTATGAGTTCCATGTGTCCGATTTAGAGCACTATGTGAGGTACCCCGACCATGTGCTGAGCAATGAACCTAGTGAGCCCCAAGGGAGGCTGACATGGCCTGAGTCACCTGTGCAGTTTATAGACGCCAGGATGAAAGAACTCAGAGAAAAGAATATGTGATGATAAAGGTTCTTTGGATACGCCATGAGTACGGTAAAGCCACATAGGGGCCAATGATGGACATGGAAAAGTCTTATCCTGAATTGTTGTTTGATTGTTTGAATTTTGAGGACAAAATTCCTGTAAGAGGGGAAGGATGTTACAACCCCAATTTTTGGGCTCAATTGGTGAAAATTGTAATTTCTCTTATTAAAGATAATTGAACAAATAATGATATGATTTGGATTTCATTCACAATAGCCTTGATTGGTTGCTTTGTGGGCTTTATTGGCTATTGGGCCCAATAAAAAGGAATTTCAATTGATTAAGGAATAATTGAGAATTTGAGAAAGAAATGTGTACAAACCTCTAGAAGGCAAATCCAAAGAGGATTTTGTGCCTCTTGGGTTCCTTGGATACCAAGGAGTCCAAGGTTGCAAAAAGAAATATTCTAATAAGAACTCAACATGGTAATGTGAAACAATGCATATTGATGCATTTAAGGATAATGAGTATTCCTTAAAAAGGAATCTCGAATTATTTGAGTTTCTTGGGAACCAAGGAATCCCAATGAAGAAAGAGGAAAGAGAAAAATACCAAAATTGCAAAATAAAAGGATAATGTGATACATTCTTAATGAATTTTGTGAATTTGATAAAAAGGAAGTATTTTCTATTAAAAGGAAAACTTAACTTCGTGGCTAATGGATTAAAAGCTAGGAATAAAGAAATAAGGGAAAAGGTTTTCGAAATCCTAATATTAAAGATAAGGAATATTAAAAGGATAATGAAGAGAGTAAGGATTTCTTCTTAATTAAGGGGAAATTGTTTCCTAGTTGGAAAGGGACTTGTTTTCCTTTGAATAAACGTCTTGGGGCATGGATACCCGCCCCTATATAAGGGGTAGAGCCCAGGGTCGAAGTTCAAGGGAGTTCCACGTATCCCTCTCTTCCTCTTATTCTTCTTGTAAGCAAACCCTAAGGTGGAGGAGTAGTGCTTCTATGAGCAAAAAGGAACGAGTAGACAAGTACTAGGGAAGCACAATACTCCCACGGAGACTTAGGGAACACGGCTATCTTCCCGAGCTCTTGCACGGCGGCCGCAAGAGAGTACCAGGCCGTCCACGTATGGCAGAGACATGGAGCTTGAACGGGCCAACTTGGCCATGACCCAGCAACATCTTTACGTGCGTAGAGGCACGACGGAGCCAGGGTGACAAGTTCCGATGAGTTTCGTGTCTTGGAGCGACGGAAACTACCCTGCGTTTGGCTACAACATGGCTGCTCTGGACGGCCGCACAAAGCAGGCCTGCCCAGCCCAAACCAGCCGCTATGGCTGTGGTCTGAGGGCACGGGAAGGAGCCCAGGGGCCGGACGGAGGCAAGGGAAGGATCGAGGGCGACTTGTGGGTCCGGAGCTGGGTGCACGAGCCGCCCCAAGGGCTGCGCTCGGCGGCTAGGGCAGCAGCCGTCGGGCTGCCCAAGGTAGGAGAAGGGTGGATACGCGTTGGTCGGTTATGCCCCTGTATGGGCTGAAGTGTCTATCACTTACGCGGGGGCAAAGACGTCATTTAATTATGTTTCCAAAACAACATCGCATGGACAAAGACACGTGGCACTCCTCCATTGGCCAAGTAAGTAAGATTTTGCAAAAATCATAACTAGCAAACCGTAACTCGGATTGAAACAAGTTATATATGAATTTTGATCCTCAGAACGAGGGGAATTCAATAAAAATATGTTTATAAGACAATTCCTCTTGCAATTTGAAAAGTGGTGTAATTTATCAACTTTAGCATAATGATGATTAAAGAAACCCTACTTTGATATGATTAGGGTGATTAATAGGGTTTAATGAATCATTGGAGTTGATGTTAACCTCTTAAATGTGTAAGATTACATTATGTTCAAAAAGGGAGAACTTTGCACATGATTAGTCTAATCTAGGGTTTATATACATAAATATGCTTGAAATGTGAAAGGTACATAAAGTTATCATCTTTAATGATTTGATTAATGAAAAACCCTTAGATTTGATGATAGATGGATAATTCAAGCTGATATTAACCTGTTGTTAATGAAAGAGAAAATAGGTTTTAAAATGTGATCTTTTTATATATTTGGCCTAATTTGGGGTTTCGTGCATGAATATGCATTGATGAGCTTGAGAACCCTAATTTAAGAGAGTATGTCTTTTAATTGGTTTAATTGTTCAAATCCATGAATAAATAGGGATATGATGATCCTCATACAATTTGGGCATAAAAGACTATTAAATGAATAGTTCGAGCAATTAGGGTTTATATAAAAGGAAAAGAGTATTTTTAGGGTTTGTTGATCTAAAAGGAATAAAGTTCGAGAAATTGATATAAGAAACCCTAATGAATATTAATGAAATCTTAATGCAGATTAGAAACCCTAGAAAGTGAATCCAAGTCAATAAAGTAGATTATTGATAAAGTGTGTAATAAATAGACTACATATTCTTTTCAGGAATTATGTGATGGTTGAATAACTTGCTTGGATCTGTTGATTGGCTTGATTGTATATACATGACGTATATGTTCAATAATCTGCATGACTCATCAAATCAGGTATGTGGTTACGCTTATGAATATCTCGAGATAGTTTTCTGAGGTTTTCAGAAGTTTTCATCGATGATATGCATTAACAGTTGGATGAATTTAGTTCATGCAAACTATAATGTGGCTATGATTATCACAAAGGATATATGCCTACAAGCTCAGATCCTGGTTCACTCTGTAGCATGATAGTTGACCTAGTACATGGCTATCTAATGGGTAGGACCATCAGGTCAGAAGAAGACCTAGTACATGGTTGCCTATTGGAGAGGTCATCAGGTCTGTGGATGACTTAGTACATGGCTACCCTTGTGGTAGGACCATCAAGTCACCTTGAGTTAGGGATTGGGCTACCTGGAGTAGTGCCATGCGACTCTACCTTTACAGAGGTATAATGATAGTTCACTGCAGGAACTGCACAGAGTTGGGAATATGTAGGGATTGAGTTGTATGGCTTAAAATGTAATCTTGATTGTTAAATGAGTAATTGCTTGATTACATTGTTAGCATAATTGCTTGATTATTGTTTCCCACACATACCGACTGACCATTTTTTTGTTTGTCGGTGTTTTAGGTACAAATTCCAAAGCACAAAACAGTAAAGTGTCACATTGTGAATTCAAGAATTAAAGGACCAGGAGGAAATAGTTAGTGTAGTTCATCTGTGGTTAGAAGTCTAGTACTTCCAATCTTTTCAAAGGTATGATAAAGAAAAATTTTATTACCATTTTCAGTATAGTCTGTTAGAATTTAATAATTGTTATTGGTTATATGTCGAACCTTTGATCCGGAATTTATGGGTGCGACTTCAACCTCTCGGTCTCCCTTAATTGGGGGTTATCAGAAGGTGGGGTCGTAACACTAAATTTTGTAGGCTAGTGAAATATGCGAAGGAACCACTTTATGATGGTTGTGATGAATACTCCAAGTTCTCGTTCACCATGAAATTACTACAGATAAAGGGATTTCATGGAATGAGCAATAATCTCTTTAATAGTCTGATTGCATTGTTATCAAAGGCGTTCAAGGGTTGTCGGTTGCCTAAATCTTTCTATGAAGCAAGAAAGTATATTACTGACCTGGGACTTGACTACATAAAGATAAATGTTTGTGAAAAACCTTGCATGTTGTTTTGGAATTGAAGGATCAAAAGAAAGAAGATGTGTGTTCAAAATGTGGTGCTAGCAGGTGGAAGTATACCTCTCTTGACAACACAACCAAAGACAAGACTAAAAAAAGGAAAAAAGTTAAGTTAGTCAAAAAGGTTTCTGTTAAGACTCTATGGTACTTTCCACTAATACCAAGATTAAAACGACTGTACATGTGCTATCAAACAACTTCAGAGATGAGATGGCATCAAGAAAAGCACATAAATGATGGTAAACTAAGACACCCAGCTGATGTTGAAGAGTGGAAAAGATTTGATGAGATGAATCCATCTTTTTCTAGAGACCCTCGCAATGTTAGGCTTGGATTGGCTTCTGATGGATTTAATCCATATGGGAACATTAGTCATTCTTATAGCATATGGCCCATTATCCTTATTCCATATAATTTACCTCCATGGCTTTGTATGAAACAAGATTATCTTATTTTATCCTTGATCATTCCTGGGCCAAAGTCTCCTACCTACAATATTGATGTTTATTTACAACCATTGATCGAGGAGTTAAAGGAGTTGTGGGATGTAGGAGTTGAAACTTATGATGTTGTATCAAAACAAAATTTTGAAATGCATGCGGCTCTATTATGGACAATTAATGATTTTCCTGCTTATGGATATTTGTCTGGATGGTCCACCCAAGGTGAGTTAGCATGTCCTTCTTGTCACAAGGATAATTGGTCTCTCAGATTGAAACATGGGGGGAAATTTTGTTATATGGGGCATCGTAGATTCTTACCACAAAATCATAGTTGGCGGTGGAATGACCACACGTTTGATGGGAAACAAGAACCACGACCTCGTCCTCAAGAACTATCTGGAGAAGAAGCTTTGAGTCAACTACATGACATCTTTGAAACAAACCTGGGAAAGAGAAAGAAAAGAAGTTCAAAAGAAAAACCTTCTCATGCTTGGAAGAAAAAAAGTATTTTTTTGAACTTCCTTATTGGAAGAGTCTTCGTGTTCGCCATAATCTTGATGTAATGCATATTGAGAAGAATGTTTGTGATAGTTTAATTGGAACGATTATGGATATTGATTAGAAGACTAAGGACAATTCAAAAGCTCGCAAAGACTTAAAAGATATGAATATAAGGTAGGAGCTTGTCCCATGTATTGTGAATGGAAAGTTAAAAGTCCCTATTCCATATTTTACTTTATCATCTGAGGAAAAAAAGAGGTTTTGTGAATTCTTAAAAGAAATTAAATTTCTAGATGGGTTGTGCTCAAATATTTCTAGATGTGTGAATGTTGATGAGCGTAGATTTTCTGTGTTGAAATCTCATGATTTTCATGTATTTTTACAAAAAAATCCTTCCTCTTGCAACACGTGGAATCTTTCCAAAGGATGTATCTGAGACATTAACGGAGCTTAGTATATCATTTAAATAGTTGTGCTCTAAAGTTTTAACGGTAGAAGATCTAAAGAGGTTAGAAGATCATATTGTTGTTACACTATGTAAAATGGAGAAGATATTTATACCATCATTCTTTGATGTAATGGTACACCTTCCCGTTCACCTAGCAAACCAAGCAATTCTTGGAGGCCCTGTGCAATATAGATGGATGTATCCAATTGAGAGGTGATTATGTTTTACATAATTTTTTTTTGAATTTTCTATGTTTTAAATTTTCCTTGGTTTCGTAGGTTTCTTTGAACATTAAAGTCATATGTGCGGAATAAAAACCGAGCAGAAGGTTGAATAGCTAAGATGTATATCACCAATGGATGCTTGGTTTTTTGCTCAAGATACATGAAGGAGAATGAAACTATATTTAATCAACCACGATACCATGACACTAGAGAGACAAAAATTTCATCTCAATATACAGTTTTCAAATATATCGGGAAAACATTATCTGTAGGCACAACCATTAGCCTTAGTGTTAATGAATGGCAGCAAGCTCATACATATGTTCTTGAAAATTCAGATGCAATATTACCGTTTATAAGGTAACTTATATTTATTTTGTTACATTTTTACTTGACTTGATTTTAAGTTTTCCAATTTTAAAATAAATATTTTTTTAGTGAGCACAAACAACTAATCCAAGATATGGGTGTTCACAATATTGAGGTGCACCATAAAAAGTACTTCTTTGAGTGGTTGGAGAGTCGGGTAAGCTTTTAAATTACTCTAAACTAATTTAAACTAAAAAAAATACACCATTGTGGTTAATGTGTATTTATTTATTATGATAGGTGGTTCAATTACAAATACAAGGCAAAGTGGACGATGAACTTCTAAGTTTAGTTCACGGTACTGATAAAGAGGTGTTAACTTTTACATGTCTAGACATAAATGGATTTCAATTCCATACTGAAGATCATGATGATAGGTTAACAACACAAAATAGTGGTGTTCTTGTTAAAGTAGACTCCACCAATGGACCTTTTATCTATTATGGTGTTTTGACTGAAATTTTAGAGTTGAGATACACAGGTGGAAGACAAGATCATATTTTTAGGTGTGAGTGGTGGGACATGCATAATGAAGGAAGAGGATTTGAGCGAAACAAATATGGTCTTGTTAGTTTAAATACAAAATGCAAGTTGAAAACCAATGGACCGTTTAAACTAGCATGCCAAGAAGAACAATGCTTTTATGCCCGTGACCTTTCCAAAAGTAATTTGATTGTTGCTACTGAATCACCACCACATGACTTGTACAACATGACACATGGAGATGAAGCTATTATTGATGATGAAAGTGCATTTCAAGAAAACACATCAAATTTATCTACATCTTCATCATTCCCCTCGGATGCATTTGATGTTTCAAATTGGAAGAGGCATGATGTAGTGAAGTCTTTTTCCATGAAATCTGCAAAGAAAAAGGATGGCTGGAAAAAGATGGAGACCATACATGGGAGACAATGAACTGAATTAATAATTTGTTAATCTGTATTTTCTTTATAGACTTTGGTTAATTTTACTAATTTCTTTGTGAACATTGATGGATATCATTTCCCTTGTGTTATATACCATAATGTGATTATAATTAGCAAATGATTATAAATGTTTCCTTTGATTGCTTCTTTTGATATTTTTTGGATCATTACCCTTTTAAACAATCTGATGAGATACATGTAGGAAATATGGTCAATCTGTCTAGTACCCACAACCAACTTGCTGGTAATTACGAGATTCTAATGGCTGGCCATTGTAGCAAGACCCAAAGTAAGTAATGTATGCTATATTTTTTAAATGTTTCAATTGAATCTCATGCGTAGCTTGCTAAATTTTAATTATGCAGATTAGTTAAAAAAGTAGAAATTTATACGTAATTTTTTCCACTTAATAACTTCATCTTTTTAGAAAAATCTATTGATGAGATTGCACAAAAATGTGCACGCATGTTGATGGCTGGTCCATGGAATTCATCCAGCAACAATCCAAGTATAGTTTTAAAATAAATTAATATATGTCTCTATGCATACAGTAGTATAAAATTATGTTCATGAAATGTAGCTAAAACTAGCGACAATATTCAAAATCCTCATCAAGTTGAAGATTTTGTTCTTGCAAAAGAAAAAAATGGGGCACCATCCCTTCCTCACATGGGAGCAAGTCCCATTCAAATTTCTCAAGACAAGAATGTAGATGCCCTGTATGATGGTTTTCTTCAACAGATTCAAACCTATAAGGACTTTTTGATGAGAAAGATGAGTGAAGGTCTATTAGTTGTTGACTTCTATATTTTAGTTTTAAGGAAGAAGTATGTGTTCTTTATGCTAAATTCTTCTTTCCTTTTTCTTTTAGAAACACTAGCCCTTGACAATTTGCAAAAACATTCACATATGTTGACGTCTGGTCCAAGAAATCTATCCACTCAGAATACTTGTGATAATTTGACTTTGTATGCTTACAATTAATACATAATACCTTTTGAGCATTATGTTTTAGCAATACTTGTGTAAAATACAGTCAACAATAGCCAAAAAAATTGTAATCTGCATCAACGTGAATGTTCTGGTGTTTCGAATGAAAATATACGGTCATCTCTACATGACAAGCAGTGCAAAGCTCCTCTAAATGTGCATTCTACAAAAGCTCAAGGTAACATTAAGTCTATGTTTTTATATGTATGTATATATATCATATATTTTTGCAAATATTGATAAAGTTAAGAATGTATATCAATTAAATATGAAGATGGGGGACTAGCCATGAATAATCTTCGAGAAGATTACATGAACAAAGATGAAGTTGTGGTAAGGTAGAAAAATACTGGAAACAGTGCTCTAAAGTCTCAAAATGCTGGGCAGACTGCTGAACCAACTCAAAATATGATCAAGAATAACTCTGGTGACAATTTGACTTTGTATCTTTACATGTAGATTATATTTCCTATGTATGCATAATTTTTTAACATTATTTCTATAAAATGCAGTCAGAATCAGCCAAACATCTTGTAATCCACATCAACTTGAGCATTTTGGTGTTGTGAAAGCAAAAAAAAGGGGCATCGAATAGTAATGGTTTCTCTCTATATGACAAGCAAAACAAAGATCATCCTAATGTGCATGCTAGAAATGATCAAGATAATATCCAAATTTTAATTTTTTTATATATGTGTCTATTATCCTACATAAGTATATATTGATAGTTCATAATGTATGGTTGTTCAATATGTAGAGGAAGGACTGGCCCTAAATATTGTTCAAAATTTGAAGGACAGGAATAATGGTGATAATGATACTTCTACAAGTAATACAATATTCATTTCTATATACACCATGGTTTAACATCATTTTCATGACATGCAGTCAAATTTATCCACAAAGCTTGTAATCCTCCGGATCAACTTGAACATTTTGGAGTTACAAAACAAAAAAGAGTGGAACGGAACAACGAGGGCATTTCCTTACATGCGAAGCAACATGAAGCACCACCCATCACACATGCTAGAAACGTTCATGGTAATATTTAAATTTTAAATATTCAAGTGTTGTTTGTTTGTCCTATGCATATGTATATATTTATATAGATTTGATTGTATTCATATTCACTGTGAAGGATTCACCATGGATGATGTTCCTAAAGGTCACACAATGGATGATGATGTTTCAGTAAGGTGAACAAACACTGGCAAGAGAATCTTGAGGGATCAATATGTTAATAATTACTCTGACCAAGCTACTGAACCACTTCAAAATTTGACCAAAAAGAATACTGGTGAGAACTAGACCTTGTTTGTACATAACTAATGCAATAAAGCTTCTACATCAACAATATATTAGCTTTAGTTTTTTTGAAATATAGTTAATTTTGGTAGTGAAACTTGTAATACACGTCAATCTAAACATGTTGGTGTTGGAAAAGAAACAAGAGGGTCATACAATGGTAAAGGTGTTTATCTACATAACATTCCATGTGTACCATCTCCTATTGTGTGTGATAGAATGGATTATGGTAAATCTAATATTTTTTATTTGTGTTCGGTAGTCTTACATATTTATTTTAGTGATTAAATTCCTAATATTTGGCAGCTCAACCTAAAGAGGAGGATTTGGTCACAGATAGAGTTCTCGAAGGTTCAATGAATGATGATGATGTACCCATAAGGCAGGCTAATGTTAGTAATAGGATTTCGAGGTCCCAGACATTACAATCACTCACAACCAGATACGGATCCAAATCAAGTTATGCAAGAGACGGATAACCATCATGGTAACAATTAATTAGTTCTAGCTTAATTATGAATAAGGTAATCATTATTTTATTCATGTTTTAGATCAACCGAAGAGAAAGAGGGTTAGAGGGAAAACAAAAAATATAAGCTTCAGGTCATTCAGAAATGGTGGTGGAGCTAAAATAAAGATAGTATTTAATTCTAAAGGTAATCCAATAAGTAAAAGCCAAACTCTTATGGCCAGTCGAATTGGAGTTATTGTTCGCAATTCCATAAAAGCACCTCTTAGTTATACAAGGTGGAGTCGCATGCCTAGTGAAAAGAAGGAGAAGATGCTCCAGTTGATCCAGGTTTCATATAGTTTCTATGTGTTACTTCATTGAATAATAAATGTGCATTTCTAATATTTTCTTAACTATTACGTACGATGATTTTATCATTCATAGTGATGAGTTATTACCTGAGGAAAATGACCTCAGAACACGTTCAATATATCGATCATTGAATAAGGCTTGGTGTGAATTTATGACTGAATTGTATGCTCTTTATTTGACATACGCCACTGATGATGAAGCTCTAAGAAATTGTCCTCCAAATGTAACAAAATCTGATTGGGAGTTTCTTGTGAAAAAATATTGGAAAAGTGACTATTTTCAGGTAAATTTGAAATAAATTTGTGAGTCTATACAATGATCTACTCTCTTTATTATTGATATTTCTTGTAGCAAGTTTTTTTACTTATCGTTATGTTTTTATCCATTGATCTTATTTCATGTTTATTTGCAAGGCTGCAAGTACTCGTAACAAGATCAGTCGTTCTAAATAGTCAATGCTTCACTGTACTGGAAGGACTCAATTTAGTGTTATAGAACATGAGGAAGTATGAAATTTGTTCTTATTATTCCTATTTTTATAGTATAAGGTTATACTTCATATTTCATAATCTATTTTATGAAAATACATACTATCAATAACAATGGAGTTGTGCCAAGTCACGTGAGGATGTTCGAAAAGACTCGAACAAGAAAAGACAAAAAGCTTGTAGATGTTGTTGCTGAAGAAAAGATGGTAACCATGATTATAGCTCGACATAAATTTCAACAAATTTGCAAATTGAAAATTCTAACAATTTAATTTGTTGTTTAGGCACAAATCACATATTTGGTGTCTCAACGTGAACATGGAACAATTAAAATTATCGATGATGAGATATGCTTGAAGGTCTTTGGACCCAAAAGAACAGGCCATGTATGTATGCGGGGAAGTACAATTGCAGGTCATTCTCGCTATAGAAATCCAATTTATATGATGGAGATTGAAAAATATAAGAAACAAGAAAATGATGCACGAGCTAGAGTTGAACAAGCAGAAAAGGTTGCAGCAGATGCTAGAGCTAGAGCTGAATAGGCTGATCAGAAAGCTGAAAAAGCTCACACTTACATCAGAGAGTTATTCAATGTAATAAAGTCTAGCAGGATTATAGATGGCATGAATATTGACAACCCTAATGATGAGGTATTTCATAAATTTAATATTACATTTCTAATCATAGATCATATTATTAACACAATTTCTTTACATGTTTTGGAGTAAGATTAGGGTCCCTATTACTCATGGACTTATGGAACTCATTGTTTAGATGACACAATCAAGCATTGGACCTCATAGATGATCTTTTTTTCTATTATCTTATTTGTAGATAATATATAAATGTTTTTAATTTAATATTGGCAGTGTATTACCTGACTAATTCTTTGTAGTTAAGACTGAATTAAGAGGATGGTAATCAGTCTTTTAGATGAATAATTTAGGATCGATCTTTTAAATATATATATAGTCTTGTTGTTGCTGCCATCAAGTTTAGGCATTTATAAAGAAGTGCATTGGTCCTTGGTTTGTTGGGATTTGGTTTTGATTTGGAAAATCTCTCACAAACTGGTTCGTAGAATTAGTCAAGGTATTATATATGACTGAAATGAGTGTTGGATAAATTGGACATTATGATAAATCCCTTTGTTTCGATGATGACAAACATTTCATTCTTATTATTCTAACGAGCTACTTGAGTGTGCAGGATTATGGTGGATGACAAAGCAACTAGGGAAATCACGAGCTTACATATTTACTTTCATGCAATGTAATCACTATTGTAAAAACTTGTACAGTTATATAATGTACAAGTACTTAGATTGCATGTAAATCAAGCGTTAGATCTTCCCTAGCTACACACCATAGTTAGACAAGTCATCCCTTCCAAAAGGATCACATTATGCACACTCATAAACACACTTAGTGGTTTAATTAAAAGATTGAAACAGAGTCAATCTCGGTCGACCACACTCCTCGACCGAGACACTCTCGGTCGACAAACTTCTCGACCGAGATTGACCAAAAGTAGCCGTTAGACACAGCAGTTGACAGTTGCAAATAAACGTTAATCCAGAGAGCCTGTCGGTCGACGAATCCTCGACCGACTGGGCATCTCGGTCGACAAGTCCTCGACCGAGATGGTCTCTGACAGCAACTGCAGAATTAATTAACTAGCCGTTGCTAATGCGCCTAACTTATTCCTAACGGCTAGTTAAGCACTAGGAACCCCCTAGAAGTTGTCTAGAACGTCCTTAAGCATACATAGGTCATTCCTATAAATAGGACATGCCTTAGGTCACCAAAGAACATCTAAGATATACTTGTGCTATACTTGAGCTTGAATATACACTTGCAATCTGTTTTAGAGCAATAGAGCAATTCCTACACTTGCCATTCATTCCTATTGCTCCCATTTCGTGCCCTATAGGCTAGTATCTCCTATCCACTACAATCACATTGTCATATACATTGGTTAGGAGATTTATACGCTTGATATAGGCAAATCAAGCCTTGTGCTTAAAAGGATAAGTTGTAATTTCTATTTTCCTTCTTGTTCCTTGTTATCTTTTGTACTCTCCTTGCTACTCCTAGGGTTGGAGGCTGCGGATTGGAGAGGGTTGACTTCTCAGGTGGAGAAGGGGACTTCAAGCTACTTCAAGAAGGCTATCGCACGGGAAGCTACTTCAGAAGGCTGGTGCAACGGGTGTTGGTGCATCTACTTCAAAGGAAGGCTGCTTCGAGTTGGGCGATTACTTCTAGGTGAAGGCTGCTTGAAGGGTTTAGGGAAAAGAAATTGTATTTTATGTAAAGTCCTTGCGAGGTAATAAAATAAGTTTCTTTTCAAATCCCGGTTGGGTAAGCAACCGGGTAGTGGACTGACTACCTTAGTATTTGCTAAGGCTAGGAACCACTCTAAACCCTTGTGTCTCCTTGTCCAATCTTTACTTTGGTTGTTTGAGTTTAAATTACTTTAAAATTACTATAAAACTCTATTTACCCCCCCTTCTAGAGGTTTTCAATTGGTATCAGAGCAGGCTTCAAGGAGCCCTAACAAGGTCTTGAAGAGATAAAGGGAAGAGGTGACTACAACCACAAGAAAAGGAGCATGGACCAATGTTCGTCAAGTTGCAATTGGTGCTTAGGAACAAAGCACTCTACGTCTAGATGTCCATGGAGGTCAAAGAAAGAAGATGCACATAAAGAGTGTCTCATTGCTACAATCAATGAAGAAGAAGAAGAAGAGGTAAGTCTCTTAGATTTATCAAAAGAAGATCTAATTGCTAGTCTAGAAGAAATGCATGAAAAATACATTGAGTGCAAGAAGAAATTGAAGAAATCAAATAAAGTAAATGATGATTTAAATACTAAACTTCTTGCTCTTGAATCTGAAAATGAAGATCTAAAAAGGGCAATTGAAGAACGTGATCTTAAATTGAAATCAGTAGAAGCTAACTGCAATCTTATTTCCCTTGAAAAGACTAATTTGCAGACTCAAGTAAATGATCTTCAAAAACAACTTATATTGTGCACCCATGTAGACTATGACAATATAGTTAAAGAAAGAAATTCTTTATCATCTCATCTAGACCAAGCAAAACTAGATATCAAGAAGAGAATAGATGAGATTGCCAAGTTACAACAACAAGTTTGTAGTTTAAATAACAATGGCATTCTTGATAAAATTCTAGATAATCCTTATCGACAAATTGGAAGGAGTGGACTAGGTTATAAGCCTAAAGGTAAATCTCATCAAGAACCTAGTTGGAGAAGGACACAAGCGAGTCAATCAATGAATGTACATAGAGGCAAATATACATTTGTCCAAAAGAACAACCTAGACCAAAATCATAGAAAGAGATATGAGGTTGATTCTATATGTTGCCACTATTGTTTACGTCTTGGACATTACTCCTTCTCCTGCCCATACAAGAAAAAGGATGTTGAGTTGGTATGGGTTCCAAAATCCCCAAATTGATTCGATTAGACTAAGTTGAGATATGACCAAAGCCTTTAATTTGCATATCTTTATGTCTATCTCAACTTAACATGTAGGGATAATAAATCGAAACTTAAAAGATTTGGTTTAAAGGTTATCTTGATCTAAATTAAACAAAACTTTCAGATTGAATAATTGAATTAAAATAATATAAATTTTACTTGAAAACTATTACTGAAACACATTTCAGAAACAATACAGAAACTTTCTCGGTCGAGAAACTGTTCGACCGAGAACACATTCGGTCGAGCAATAGTCGACCGAGCAGATTACTGTTTTCAAGTTTTGCTTTTTTTGTGTTGCTATCAATTTGTTATAAATGTTTGATCAAGATTAAATTACAGTAAAATTGTTGAATAATCTTTTGACGGATCTATGTGCCATCTATTTGTTGTCAATAACTATTTTACATGCAAAACTAGTTGAAGATCTTTTTGATATCATCATGATTAGAATTAACTATTTCACATGATTTTCGAAAGTATTTCCTGGTCTATCTATATAGAAATCATGTGTTATGACATTTAGTTTAAATGATTACAATTACTGTATCTCATAAAATAATTATAGTTCTATCATTGCATCATGGGTATGCTTTCACTATTTTATCATCCAACTCATAAAAATGATGCTATGCTACATAGAACAAATGGAAAATGATTATTGTATACATGACTTCTTGATGATTTATAGCAAGCAAATGTTTTATTAATGATTTATTGCTTAGACATAGAACTTTAAGGTTTGAAATAAAATGAAGAATCTCTCAATAGGTATCTATAAGAAATTAAGATATTAATCATGCCTTCATTGTTAAGAAGATGTTTTCATATTAAGTATCACTTACCATGCTTTATTATGCTTTGATTCATATATACAAATCTTGAATGATCATTATAATTGTATATGTCATAAAAGCATCTTAACATAATAGAAAATAATTGTGGACACATCTTGTGATGATGATGGTTCTATGACAAGCCAAAATGGTACCTCTTAGAACAAAATAACAAAAAATTAATGTTTTTATCTATTTGCTTGTTCTAAGAAATTAAAAGCAAAAAGCTTGACTTTAAGATATTAATCTTGCTCTCAAAATATATGTTTCTAAAAGAATGTTATGATATGGGTATAATAAGGAATGGGGTTTGATACTTATGTACCCATCGCAAAGCATATGAAACATTATGTAAAACATGCATTCTAGAAAAATCAAGGTCAAAGACTTCACTATGATGCTCATATTAATAGGTATATCTCAATGTGCTTCAAATTGATATTTATAGCTATCTGCAGAAATTATACTTCACATACGAATGCTTAATTGGAAATCTGCAATTCTAGCCTCTTGGTTAAAACAAAACTTAGCCAAGGGGCGCTATGGTCGTAGTCAAGGGCGACCTAAAATAAGCTTTGACAAAATGCTTATTTGGATATTATTCTATTGTACTTGATCTTAGTATACTTTTGATGAAGGTCAAAATCAAAATTTAAAATCATGTGTGACCTTAAAAGCCTTAAAATTGCTTAAATTGTAAGATTAAGGGGGAGCTTATAAAATCAAATTTGTTTATTTGAAGTTTACATAAACATTTTGAAGTTTGCTATGACCTTCGTATTCTTAAAAGTAACTTGTATGAAAAAGAATTTCATCAAAATAATATATTTTGCTCTTAAAGGAAATCTCTAGACAAATCAGGGCTTAACATCCCTTGCATTTGGTTGGAGACATTTTAATGTACTCTAATATTAAAGGATTCTCATTTAATTTAGGGCTTAACATCCCTTGATAGATGAGAGATAAATATACATTCATCATAAGCTTAAGGGAATCTCATATCATTTCAAGGCTTAATATCCTTTGCAAATGATTGAGAAACAAATAGTGGATAAATTAGACATAAATCCATGTTTCTAAAAGGATATCTATTTAAGGGGGAGCAAAATATAAAATTAAAGGGGAAAAGAAAATAAAATATTCAAATTGGATATCTTTTTGAAATGACAAAGGGGGAGAAAGAATATAAAATCAAAAATATAAATATATATGAGTTTCATCCTGATTGCCAGCACTCACACTTGTAAAACAAGAATGGCTACAAAAGGTAATCTTCAGGTATGAAACTCACATGCTTTATATTTCCTTATTTCATATTTTAGGAAATGTTTGTCATCTTCAAAAAGGGGGAGATTGTTGGATAAATTGGACATTATGATAAATCCCTTTGTTTCGATGATGACAAACATTTCATTCTTATTATTCTAACGAGCTACTTGAGTGTGCAGGATTATGGTGGATGACAAAGCAACTAGGGAAATCACGAGCTTACATATTTACTTTCATGCAATGTAATCACTATTGTAAAAACTTGTACAGTTATATAATGTACAAGTACTTAGATTGCATGTAAATCAAGCGTTAGATCTTCCCTAGCTACACACCATAGTTAGACAAGTCATCCCTTCCAAAAGGATCACATTATGCACACTCATAAACACACTTAGTGGTTTAATTAAAAGATTGAAACAGAGTCAATCTCGGTCGACCACACTCCTCGACCGAGACACTCTCGGTCGACAAACTTCTCGACCGAGATTGACCAAAAGTAGCCGTTAGACACAGCAGTTGACAGTTGCAAATAAACGTTAATCCAGAGAGCCTGTCGGTCGACGAATCCTCGACCGACTGGGCATCTCGGTCGACAAGTCCTCGACCGAGATGGTCTCTGACAGCAACTGCAGAATTAATTAACTAGCCGTTGCTAATGCGCCTAACTTATTCCTAACGGCTAGTTAAGCACTAGGAACCCCCTAGAAGTTGTCTAGAACATCCTTAAGCATACATAGGTCATTCCTATAAATAGGACATGCCTTAGGTCACCAAAGAACATCTAAGATATACTTGTGCTATACTTGAGCTTGAATATACACTTGCAATCTGTTTTAGAGCAATAGAGCAATTCCTACACTTGCCATTCATTCCTATTGCTCCCATTTCGTGCCCTATAGGCTAGTATCTCCTATCCACTACAATCACATTGTCATATACATTGGTTAGGAGATTTATACGCTTGATATAGGCAAATCAAGCCTTGTGCTTAAAAGGATAAGTTGTAATTTCTATTTTCCTTCTTGTTCCTTGTTATCTTTTGTACTCTCCTTGCTACTCCTAGGGTTGGAGGCTGCGGATTGGAGAGGGTTGACTTCTCAGGTGGAGAAGGGGACTTCAAGCTACTTCAAGAAGGCTATCGCACGGGAAGCTACTTCAGAAGGCTGGTGCAACGGGTGTTGGTGCATCTACTTCAAAGGAAGGCTGCTTCGAGTTGGGCGATTACTTCTAGGTGAAGGCTGCTTGAAGGGTTTAGGGAAAAGAAATTGTATTTTATGTAAAGTCCTTGCGAGGTAATAAAATAAGTTTCTTTTCAAATCCCGGTTGGGTAAGCAACCGGGTAGTGGACTGACTACCTTAGTATTTTCTAAGGCTAGGAACCACTCTAAACCCTTGTGTCTCCTTGTCCAATCTTTACTTTGGTTGTTTGAGTTTAAATTACTTTAAAATTACTATAAAACTCTATTCACCCCCCCTTGTAGAGGTTTTCAATATGTAGCTGTATTTGTGTGTTTAGTTGTACCTGATTTTAAACATGTCAATACACATTTTATTTTCCTTATGTGAACTGGATGGAAGCTAATTTTATATGGATTATATAACAATGTAATGTGTAATTGTGTCTTCTATAAAAAGATGTGATTATGATTGTAAAAGATCTGAAATTATGTTTGACTTGTAAAGGATGCCTTTGCACTTTTTGTATAAATTTCTATTTGTGGTTAGTATAAGTGGAAGGAATCTGAACACAACTGATGTTTCAAAAGTTCATTTACTGCTGAATATTTACCGAATATAAGAGCTGGTCATTGCTAAATTATAAGAATAGATTCACGTGTCATTACATACTTAATATCTATGAAGTTTTGACTCTCTTCCCAATGTTATTAAGTACTTGCCAAGGGGCAAGTTTAGTTTTTTTTGTGCCATATGCTGCAGAAATTGACGCATGCTATTGGCTCCTCTTTAATCTTATTAGTTTGCCTAACTAACCACATACCATATTATTATTCTTAGGAACAGATTGAAGAAATTCAGAAAATTGAGAAGATGTGTGAGATGATGGAGAGGGAGTTGAGGTTCGTTTATCAAATTATTAGAGTCTGAAAATATTGTGTTTTGGATGATATGATATGCTAAAAATAATGTGAAGGTTCATGAAAGTGGAGGAAAGCTAATACTATACCCTTCCCGCTTTGAGTGTCCTTGAGCAGACACTACAGGATCCATCAACTGAGTGCGGTCGGAGAAGGGAAGAAAGATGCAAGTGGAGATGAGCCGGCTCGAGGACATGGTAACATGCTTTCTACGTACTACTATGTGTTACCATTCTTCTTTTCATTTTGCACTACATACCAAAACTATGTACAGTATTATGCCTTTTTTCAAAACTATGTTTCAGTAAGGCGAACAAACACTGGCAAGAGAATCTTCTTTTATAAGAAGTTGAATTAAACATTGATATTTCTTTTGCATCTTCTTTAATAGTTCTACAAGTTTCTCCTTTAAGTTTGCTAAGGCACCCGTACATAGCATGGGTTTATGTCTAGTTTTTATGGTTGTGTTGCATATATAAATATAGCTTACACACTAAAATAGCTTACACGACCAAATTTTTCACATATATTTGAAAAATAATATATCTATACGTGTGGTTACTATAAAATATGCATCTATATGTGTGAGTAGTTTTATGCATAGCCAGAACATGTCAAACTTGGATTTCTAAGTGTCAATGCCAAGAAATGGTCCAGTGAGAGCATGAAATGCTTATGCCTCATTAGAAAATGAACATTGGGGTCATCTTCATATTCAAATGTGACCTAAGATTACCTTTGCACTATTCCATATTTTTTTAGACAGCAAGCATTAGTAAATTAGATGGTTTAGTTTACTTGCTATTTTTGAAATAGGATGTTGGAACCCGCATGCACAATGGACATATTGTTAAGACAATTAAATCTGAAAAGTGTTGCACAATTGATAAATCATTCTTGTGAAGTAAGACTATCTATTGTAATTTAATTTTTTCTGTTTCATCCTCATAAAATCTCAGATTTAAGTTCAATCAACCTCCTTTTTCTATTTCTGAGTGATGTCTCAATTTACTTTTGATGGACATCTGATAATTATCATTTTCTATCCAGTTTGCATTGTATTGATGCTTTCTTTCGCATACTTAATGCAACTCATCTTGCCTTATATATAATATGATGCTGAAAACCAGCTCTTAATTGATACCATGTAGGTCTGACTGTTCTTTATTATTAATTGATGTTTTGGTTAACGAATTATTTAAGTTGCAATATGCTATTTCGACTGCTCTTTTATGCTAACTATTTTTAGTTTCTTATGTGTATATGTTTATATTTGTAAATGTAGGTGAATCACTATTTAAGAATGGTTACAGTCAATGGAGCATACTATGATATTTTCAAAAAGAGTTATCATCCCACTGGAGGATTTTTCTCATATTACATGTATAGAATGATTTGTTATTTTCCAAATGTAGGACAATGTGTTTATGGATTGTTCAATCTAAAGATTCCTTTTGAAGAATTAAAAGCTTGAATGCTACTATGGATCTTCAACATGTTGTGGTGTTTTAACGACATAGAAACCCAAGACGCAAGAGCATATGGAAAACCTATAGGTTCTTTCAAGATAGTTGTTTTCATTGCTTGGTGACTGAGCATCTAGTTCATATTCTCCTGGTTATATTTCCTATACAATGACCCAATAGATGGAATAAAATGTGAATAAGATTTAATTCTTCTCGGTGGTGGTTTTGCAGTATCCTTGCATAGGACAATCCTCTGCTGCCTTCTTTATCTAGCGAGTAGCTTGAATTCTTTCTTGGGTGTGACTGAAACAAGTAATCGAGTCTTTCATTACTGGATTTCTTTGACAGCTGCTATATATGCTCTAGATCAGGATGATTGACTTCTCCTCAACCACCGTTGGCTGATTTGATGAAACTTTTGCTACTTATCCACCAAGATGTCGTAGGTTGATCAGTCACATGGGGTCTTTATATCACTGGTCTTTTCCATGTCCCAGTTGACTCCTGGACTGTGCAAATAGCGATGAAAATAGCATGCAGCTCATTTTGGAAACTGTATGAAAAGTGGACCTCGACGTACCTCAACTTCAAGCAGAGATTCACTCCCTTTTCAAATAACTTTTTCTTCCTTCATGTACTTGGTGCTGTAATCCTTGGACTTCAATCTAGCAGGTACCCATTCATAATTAGTATAGGAGAGGTCATGGTGTAGGTACTGAATGACAAACAATATGATCTCACTTCAGAAGTATGTGCATGTGAGGAAGATGTTTATTGGAGAATATTGTGATGGCCGTTCTTCTCCCTGACACTTTGTGTTTTGTTGAAGACTAGTGTTTCTAGTATTTTTCTTATGTGTAATGGTGAAGAACATGATGGTTTGGACAAGTTTTGTGTACCAAAATACAATCAGTTATATTTATGATTTTGTATTTAAAAGTATATTATTGTGTTATTCTAATGTGGTTCTATACAGTGTCTTTGCTATATATATACATATATATGCATATATAATGTATATATATGTGTATATAAAGTAAAAATCTTTTGTTATGGCCTGTGCACACGACTTGCTGGAGGATGCTCCTGTTTTCGCCAACTAGCATTGTTTGCTTGGCCCAACACACGCCTGACACATGCCACCCTTGCAAACTCGTGCGCCCACCAACACCTATATTTTCCCAGTTGTAGATGTCCATGTGACATTCATGCATGCGTGAGTATTCATGTGTGTTGACACTTTAGTACATTTCCGGCATATTAGAATGTCGGGTTTGGCATCATTTTCTGGCGATAACCATTTATCCCCGACATGGGCATAATGCCAATTTTGATACTATTTACGACAACACTTAATGTGCCGTCAAACTTTTCACGGCACGTTTTTCAACGACATTTTTCTGGCATATTGAAAAATGCTGAATAAATACAATACCGGCATAGTTATGCAGTTTTTACAACATATCATTATGTCGGGAAATCTAATATTTATTGTAGTGTCACCAGTTATCCTTACAGACTCCACTTCAGCTATCGACGTGCTCAAAGACCGGAACGTGATCACCAATAAGCTTGAGCCTTTGAGGAGAGAGTTCTGCCACACAATCTCCTCATTGCCTAGAGAGCAACTCCACTTCATCCAACGTAAGAACAACATGGTGGCAGACAATATAGCAAAACATTGCATGTACTCTTCCCTTTTCGTTTGCTTTTATCGGAATAAGCCTGGATGGTTGATTCCAAACATTGACATTATTCCTTCTTCCATTTGGCCCGTAATAGAAAACGGGATGAATAATAATTAAATCTATATCGTTGTTTAAAAAAAAAACCACATATACGAATAATACTAGTGTATACATATAATCTTAAAAGTACTTGTTATGATAAGTTCTACTATTAAATAAGTTGTTGAGTATATAAAAAGTCTACTTGCAGTTGAAATGGTCCTCTCCTTTAAAACGGTCCGTTCTAGTGCGGTCGAACATTTAAAGGTCATGTCTATGGTCCATCATTTGTTCTAATTCAAACTTGTCCGGTTGGGTCCAATTTTCTACTGATGCTTCACCTAATGATGATCTATATGGATTTTAGGTTTTGACAAAGTGGTCAAATTTTGGTCCAATCTAGTAATGAGTTGTAATTTTCACAATTTGGTCAGTTCTGGGTCTAGAAGAATCCAATTGTGCCCTAAGTTTGGTTCAGTTTGGATGAATCAAAATTTCCCTAGTAAAATCCTAGGTTATACAAAGCTAGATGTCACTTGCCTAGGGACACCTGTCCTACAACATGAGCCACCACTCTAGCAAGCTCCATACACATGTCCAAGATATGCACCAAGTGTCCACTAACAAGGTCAAGTTTAGGTCAAGGATCATGGGTGACACAACAACTTGCACCTAGGGCGACACACCTCATCCCCAAGGGCGACACACTCCCTTGGTCGATACACTCCCCACTTGGCCGATACAAGGCTTCAACCAAAGCAAAGCAAGGCACCTCAAGGCCCAACTAGCTCAACAAGGCCCAAAAGAACTCAAGCAATGGGCCCAAGCCTGCCTCCCTACACAAGAGGAAGCAAAGAGAGAGAGGAATACCTCACAAGGTGGCAAACTTGCCTACAAAACCCTAGACTTGGGTTCTTTGCAAGTAGCACCTCCAACTCTCAACAAAGCACAACCACACCCTAATCACCACTAAAGGTGATTAGCAAGCACCAAAGCACCAGGGTTAAGCAAGGCAAACAGGGTAAACCCTAAACGAAGGTTAGGGTCCTTACAAGCTAACCCCCTTTAAGGAATTTCGTCCCCGAAATTCGAAGAGAAAAGCGAGGGATACTTCCTCCTCATCTCTTCCTCAAGCTCCCATGTGGCTTCCTCAATGCCACGATGATGCCAAAGAACCTTTACCAGAACCAGGTCCTTCTTCTTCAGCTTCTTAACTCTTCTGTCAAGGATCGCCACAGGACCTTCTTCGTAGGTCACATCTTCATCAAGCTCAACCTCAACTGGCTGTATTACTGTTCCTGAATCTGGATGACTTTTCTTCAGCATACTAACATGGAACACTACATGTAACCTGTGCAACTCTGGAGGCAACTCTATCTCATAAGCTACCTTACCAACATGTGCTATAACTGAGTAAGGCCCCATATACCTGGGTGCTAACTTACCCTTCCGACCAAACCTCAGCACACCTTTCCACGACGAGACTTTGAGATACACCTTGTCTCCTATCTAGAACTCCAAAGGTCGTCGGCGATTGTCTGTATAAGACTTCTGCCTGTCCTGTGCCACTTTCAACTGTTGCTGTATCACCTTGATCTTTTCTGTTGTTTGATGTACTAACTCAGGACCCAAAAGCTGATACTCACCAGACTCGTACCAACACAAAGGAGATCTGTACTTCCTCCCATAAAAAGCCTCATAAGGAGCCATATCAATGCTCCGCTGATAACTATTGTTATAAGAAAACTCTATCAAACTAAGATGTACGTCCCGGTTGCCTAGAAACTGCAAAACACATGCACGGAGAAGATCCTCCAAGATCTGAATAGTCCTCTCAGACTATCCATCTGTCTATGGGTGGAAAGCAGTACTGAATCTCAATTGCGTTCCCAACGCTCTGTGCAACTGTTCCCAGAAACGACTCGTGAACAGAGGACCTCTGTCAGAAACTATCGTCACTGGCACACCATGCAAACGTACTACCTCATCCACATATACTCGAGCGAGTTTCTCGGCTGTATACGTTGTCTTTACAGGTAGGAAATGGGCACACTTCGTCAATCTGTCCACTATCACCCAAATGGAATCATGATTCCTAGTTGTCCTGGGCAGACCAACTACGAAATCCATGGTTATATGATCCCATTTCCACTGTGGTATCGACAAGGGTTGCAACGTACCAGCTGGCTTCTGGTGCTCATCCTTGACTTGCTGACAAACCACACATCTAGCCACAAACTCAGCTACATCTTTCTTCAAGCCTGGCCACCAGTACAAGTCCTTCAGACTATGGTACATCTTGGTGACACCTGGATGCATAGCATACATCGACGTCTGTGCTTCCTCGAGCACTAACTTCCTCAACCCATCAACATCAGGAACCACCATCCTATTACGATAGCAGACTAGCCCATCCTCGGACTCATGAAACCCGTCACGCTTTTCACTGTCGAACTCTGATCTGATCAACTGTACCACATCATCTGTCTGCTGGGCATCTTTGATCTGCTGTCTCAATGTAGGCTTGACTTGCATTTGCGCTAAGAGTCCAGCTAACAAGGAAACCTCCATCTGCATGTTCATCTTTCGCAAAGAGACAAACATATCCCGCCTATGGCATACCAGGGAACTCAACTGTGCCTTCTTGGAAGAAAAAGAAGACTTTCGACTAAGCGCATCAGCTACCACATTCGCCTTACCAAGATGATACTCGATAGTGCATTCATAGTCATTGATCAACTCCATCCATCGCCGCTGTCACATGTTCAACTCTTGCTGCGTAAAGATGTACTTCATGTTCTTATGGTCCGTAAAGATCTGACACACCTCTCCATACAGAAAGTGTCTCCAAATAAATAACGCATGAACCAATGCTGCCAACTCCAAGTCATGAGTTGGATAGTTCACCTCATGTTTCTTAAGCTGTCGCGAAGCAAAAGAAACCACATGATCCTCCTGCATCAGCACACAACCTAAGCCTTTCTTGGAAGCATCACAGAAAACAACATAGCCCTTCCCAGGCTCTGGCAGGATCAACACTGGAGCACTGGTCAGCTTCTCCTTCAAACTCTAGAAAGCTTGCTGACATCGATCATCCCAGACAAAAGGTACATCCTTTCTCATCAACTTCATCATCGACAAAGCAATCACACTGAAGTCCTTGATAAACCTCCGATAGTATCCTGCTAAACCCAGAAAATTGCGAACTTCTGTCGGCGTCTTCAGCTACTCCCATTCTGCAACGGATTCCACCTTCTTCGGATCAACTTTGACTCCTTCAGCAGATATCACGTGACCCAAGAAAGTCACCTCTTCCAACCAGAACTCACACTTACTGAACTTGGCATACAACTGATGTTGTCGAAGAAGAGTCAACACTAGTCGAAGATGTTGCTCATGCTCTTTCCTATCCCGACTATAGATCAAGATGTCATCTATAAAGACTACAACAAATTGATCAAAGAATGGATGGAACACTCTGTTCATCAGGTCCATGAAAGCAGCAGGTGCATTGGTTAGCACAAACGGCATAACCACAAACTCGTAATGACCATACCTCGTCCGAAAAGCTGACTTTGGTATGTCATCCGCCTTTATCCTCAATTGATGATATCCGGATCGTAGATCGATCTTCGAAAACACTGTAGCACCACACAACTGATCAAACAGATCATCTATCCTCAGCAACGGGTATTTGTTCTTGATCGTGACCTTATCCAACTGTCGGTAGTCTATACACAACCACATAGAACCGTCCTTCTTCTTGACAAACAACACTGGAGCACCCCAAGGCGACGTGCTTGGTCGGATGAAACCTTTGTCTAGCAACTCTTGCAACTGCTTCTTAAGCTTTGCCATCTCCACTGGAGCCATCCTATACGGTGTCTGTGCAACTGGCTGCGTTCCTGGTACCAGATTGATCTCAAAGTCAATCTCTCGGGGTGGGGGAACACCAAGAAATTCCTCAGGAAACACATCGACAAACTCTCAGACAACTGGCACCTCTTCAAGGCTAAGACCTTTCACCTTGGTATCCACAACGGTATCTACCATGTGAGCTAAGAACGCCTCACATCCTTGTCGTAGCAACTTCTTTGCCACCAAAGCTGATACTAGACATGTCGGAAGAATATTCCTATCACCCTGGAAGATCCACTTCTCTCCTGCATCATCAAACACTGCATGCTTCAAACCGCAGTCCAAAAACACCTTATACTTCTCTTAGGTATCCATCCCAAGGATAACATCAAACCCATGCATATCAAGTGGTATAAGAACCACCCAAATGCAGTGTCCCGAGGAAGACAAGACACAAGATGGACACTCTTCTCGAAGCAACGCGGAACCATCAAGAGGGGTTTCTAACAACAAACTATCCTTCTTATAGCTAACAGGTAAACGACAGTTTTCAAGTGTACTATAGGCGATAAAAGAGTGTGTAGCACCCGGGTCAACCGGAACAGATATAAGGCAAGAAGAAGACATATCAAAATGAAATAACTCCATTTGACCTGTCACTACTCGCGGGTTGACTATCGCCTCTGGTTGACTCATAGAATAGAATCAAGCCATTGCTTGCTGTCCACGTCCTCTGCTCCCTTGAGAAGACGATCCAGCCTGAGACGCTTGACCGCATCCTCATCCTCTGCTACCGCTAGGCTGTTGCCTATCCGACCCCTGAGGATTCTATCTTGGCTGCTGCGTCACTTCAACATCTTTATTCGGGCAATTGAACCTCTAGTGCCCTATCTGACCAGACAGATGGCATGCTCTATTGTCAACCTATGGCCTAGATGGCCCTGTTACTGCCACAGAAGTTGTACTGTATGCCTTCGACGACAAAGAAACATAACCTCTTCCTTTATTCGGAGACCATTGAGACGGTCCACCAGAACCTCTCATTACTGATGGTGCTGCAAAACTGGACTTCTTGAAGCCACCAAACCTTTGTCCCTGGAACTGAGCAGGTCTCTTCTTATCCATAGACTCTCTCTTCTCCCTAACTGATCGTTCGATCCTCCAGACAGATTCCACAAACGTAGCAAGCCGTTCTCGATTCTCCAACGCAAATATAGGGGTTGTCAGCTCAGAACTCAGACCCTTCTCGAAATGTCTGATCCGTTCCTCATCTGTCACTGCCATGTGAGGACAAAACCTCAACAGATCCATGAACTTGGCCTCATACTCGGTGATGTTCATCGTTCCTTGCCGCAAGCTCTCAAACGGACTGATCTTCTCATCCAGATACGTCTTCGAAAAGTATTTGGTGACGAACTCGCGCCTGAAAACTTCCCAACAGATCGCCTCACCAGGCCGCTTCTCTTCCTCGATGGTCCACCAGTGACCAACACTTCCTTTTAGAAGGTAGACAACATGCTTTACTTTTTCTGCTTTGGGGATGTTGAGGATCCAGAAAGCCTTCTCAAGACTTGTCAGCCACAGATCCGCATCCGCTGGATCAGTCGTTCCAGCATAATCTGAAGCTTCGACTCAGCGAAGCCGCTCGAAGGTCTTCCCAATACCCGATGCTTCTCCATGGGGAGCATGTGCTCTCGGAGGAGGCACTGGAAATCACTCAACCATGAGATTCATCGTAGCCATCATCTGCCCCATAAGCTGTTGGTAGGCAGGATGTTCAAGAATGGCTGGGTTAGGTTGGGGGACCTCAGGCACCTGATCTCCATGTGCCTGCTCAAAAGCTCCATCAACTGATGCAGCATCACTGTGCTCATCAGCATGTTCTTCATGGTTTCTAGACATCTTGGTTTTTCTTCTGCTGAAGCAGAAGATAATTATGAGAAAATCTGGAAAACGCATAAGAACAAACACAACCTAGTCCTAAATCCATGTAGACTCAGCGAACCTAAAGCTCTGATATCCCACTATCACACAGACATCGAGGTGTTATGCGAAAATGTGCGAAAATCACCATAACAAAAGATTATCGAAAACATGGGTTAATTAAAACTGATTTCGGAAAGCTAATAAACTGAGAAACTATTACATTCCAGTCCACATACTGCAAAAGAACAAGTTATATACATATCTATAAGCCTTGATACATGTCCACAACTTAGAGCAATAGTTGTCCTGTCATATCATGAGTTCATCACCTATTTATACATACATAAAGGCCCACATCCGACCCGCAGCAGGATATACAAAACATCTACAGCTGTACCTCGTAAAACAACGTCAAAACACCGCCAAGGACATGAGAGTACAGGGATGACTCTAGACTCTATCACAAAACATCCAAAACAATAGTATATCCAACACTTGCGTTCTACTGTTCTTCTTGCTGCTCGGCTGCAACTCTGCGACCACCACCACGTCTAGCTCGACTACCTAAAAAGGGTGTAAACCAGCGAGGTGAGACAATCGAACATTGTCCCAGCGAGAAACATAACTCCCCGCCGAAACTACAAAACCTCAGATATGTATAAAGCAGCTAACTGATAAAAGGTATAAAAGAGCAGTTATGAAATAAAGCTGTCTATGCCTAGAAACTTATCAGATGTAATCAAATATTACTTGTGAAACATGATTAACAAGACAAGATATATAAGTTCTACTACATATGAAGAACATATAAGCAACTGCAAGATATAACAGAGTTGACTACACAAACAAGGCCTCAACCAATGTTTCATGTTTGTCTTAAGAAGTAATACTATTCGGCTGAATTACATATTATTATTATGCCCTGAGGAAATGAGCCGTACCACTCAAATCCAACCTTCGGTTGCAAAACCCAAGCCGGTGCCATACAAGGTCAATGGAAGAGCCAGACTCCACGACCTCGCCCTTCGTGGTCAGTGCACGAGTACAACACAAGCAGGACCGTAGTCTCATGCTGAAGTGGTCTTAGCCACAGGGTCAGGCTACCCTCTGCCTAGCCCACCTCGGTACAGGTCTCGGTGCTAGTGAAACTGAGCCACGGGCCTGTTCACTGTGCTCTAATCCATGAACGCATTCATGCTCCTCATATCACATATCCTGAGCCATGGGCCTGTTCACCATGCTCTTCATCACAATTGGGCTACGGGCCTGAATCCACACCCTGGAGTCTACAACCGAAGTTGCTGTCTTACCTCCTCACTTTAGGCTAGGAGAAACCTCACATATTCAAAAATATGCGCTCCGGGTTAACCCGCAGGAGAACCCATTTCACCATCACCAATTCCTGACGATGATGGATCTATGGCCAGGGCAACTACATGATAGATTTCACTATGATTAATTAGAATCTTTTAGATGGATTGCAAGATTTAACCAAGTTGTATAACATGCAATTATAACAGGAAATAAACAACATAAACTCAACCTCATACTTTTATCACAATTCACATCACACTGATCCATCACAAGGATCCTACATCACATGTTATCACTTGGCCTCTTGCCAATCAATCTAGATCCAACTCAAGGATCATCACATATCATGGGATTTCAATCCCTCAACACATAGTGCTATTGCCTCTCAAGGCTTACATCATCATCATCCTTTTGGAACAACATTCATAATATACATGTTATCTCATTGTTCTCATATATTCATTCTTCATAGCCTCTCATTTGGCTATGCATTACCTGCATGGTTAGCATCATTCAATAATCATCATGAATAACTTGGAAACTCATAACACAAGGCGACATTACAAAGTGACCTAAATGATTATGTCCTTTTCTTAATCATGTATCATCTTATACTTACATGTATAAGGCACATCAATAAGCAAACCCTATATCATGCTCATTATTGTTCTTAGCATTAAAGAGATAATCAAGGTGGTCACACTCGTGTGTATAGCCATGAACAAGCTTTATCATAATGAGTACTATCAAGCGTGCAAAAATGTCACCATCATTTAAAACAAGGACATACACCACTAGCCTGCTTTTCATGACAACCAGAACCCTCACAAGAAGTGATCACAACCCTCACTAAAAACGATATCGGGCAGGGCTCACCCTCACCCAAGGTTGTATCGGGCAACCTACCCTCAACTCATCCAACTCACAACAGCCCGTGTGCAGCGCGCAATGCCGCGTCAACAACTCACAAGCGTGCAGCGCGCAACGCTGGGTCAAGGGCATACCGGGCAATGGCCAAGGCCAGCCATGCAGTCATGCCGGGCAGGGCGACGCGCACCCGGGGCGAGCAGTGTCGGGCGACGCAACCCGTGTTGGGCGTGCAGCCTGTGTCGAGCATCAGGGGCAGTGTGCTCGCCCTCCACAGCACAACGACGCGCACCTCAGGCGTTATACGTGCAGGGCAGGGTTGTGATGCCCTTCACCAAAAGGAACCAAAGGGCTATCATCCACACCATGAGCCGTGCAAGGTTCTAGGTCAAGAGGGCTGTCAGGCACCACCTCCCCATGCTCATGTCGTCCAAGATGTCAACTCTCAATGTCATCTACCACCTCTCACATGGACACCTGAAACCCTAATGGGTCAAGAAGAGGTTCACCTCAATCAACTAAGAAGGAGGGGTCTTGCACATCTTCTATCACCAAACGGGTTACAAGGAGAAATCCTAGAAAGAGTCACCACTAACCGAGATCACCTTCTAGCCCATGGTGAGAGGAGAGTGTTTCTTAAGCAACTAGAACACAAGCTCACCTGAATCGACTAAGAAAGAGGGGTGTTGCTCATGACACTAGAAGCTCAAACTCACTCCTCTAGACCAAGGGGAGAAAGGAGTATTACTCACCTACAAACCCTAGATCACAAGGATCAGCCAACATGAAAGCTAAGCAAGAAACTAAGCTACTAACATGTAAACAAGATCATAGCAAGAGATAATGTAGTTAGGGTTAGAAGTTATGCAACCCGCCTCAAGCAAGCTCCAAGCTCCTAGCTCCAAGCACCACCAAGCAAGGAAGATGGAGACTCCAATGTTATCGGCCACCACTTGCTCCTCCAAGGTGTGTCGGCCACCAAGCTTGCTCCTTCAAGGTGTGTCGGCCACCAAGCTTGCTCCTTCAAGGGGGTGTCGGCCAACAAGCTGCTCCTTCCAAGGGAATATCGGCCACCACTAGCAAGGAAGAGGGGGATATCAGCCACCAACTAGCAAGGGAGAGGGTTGTGTCGTGCACCAAGGTGGAGAGGAACCAAAGGACCAAAGGAACTCCAAGCTAAGGAAAGAAACCGCCTATATATAAGGAAAGGGAGGAGAAAACAAGGTTGGTCCAAGCAAGGTGTCACTTGCCTAGGGACACTTGTCCTAGAGCACGAGCCACCACTCTAGAAAGATCCATACACATGTCCAAGATATGCACCAAGTGTCCACTAACAAGGTCAAGGTTAGGTCAAGGATCATGGGCGACACAACAACTTGCACCTAGGGCGACACACCTCATCCCCAAGGGCGACATACTCCCTTGGTCGATACACTCCCCACTTGGCTGATACAAGGCTTCAACCAAAGCAAAGCAAGGCACCTCAAGGCCCAACTAGCTCAACAAGGCCCAAAAGAACTCAAGCAATGGGCCCAAGCCTTCCTCCCTACACAAGAGGAAGCAAAGAGAGAGAGGAACACCTCACAAAGTGGCAAACTTGCCTACAAAACCCTAGACTTGGGTTATTTGCAAGTAGCACCTCCAACTCTCAACAAAGCACAACCACACCTTAATCACCACTAAAGGTGATTAGCAAGCACCAAAGCACCAGGGTTAATTAAGGCAAACAGGGTAAACCCTAAATGAAGGTCAGGGTTCTTACAGAAAACATTCATGTTGTGAAGATGAAGAAATCACACAAATTGAAAGTATTCTTTTGGCGACAGTTTCAGATTTTGTGTTACTCGAGGACGAGCAACGTTTAAGTTTGGGGTATTTTGATGAATGTATATTTATCATGGAATTCAATTATCACTTTGGGACAAATTCAACTCTATATATATATATACACTTTTTCACTCATTAAATATCAAAATGCATCATAATGTGCAAAACTACTAAATTGATCCAATTATCATGATATTAATTGAATTTATGTGGATTTGATGCAGGTCCTGATGAGGTTGAACAATCAGTTGGTTCCCACCTTCACTCAACTTTGGTCCTGGCCAATCGACTTGACCATTCGGTTTCAACCAAATGAACTCACCAAACGGTCTTGACCAAACGGATTCATCCATTAGGTTTTAAGACCGAATGGACAGATCTACCTCAAAACCATTTGGACATCGCACGGTTTCAGACCGTTTGGGCACCAAGGTCGCAAGACCATTTGGCTGCGAAGACTGTTTGGCCGCAAAGATCGTATGGACATCAAACCAAATGAGCATGCGAGACCGTTTGAAGAGATTCGGTCTGCGACACCGTTTGAAGAGTTTTGGTCTGTGAGACCATTTGAGCTATACGTGAAGACCGAATGGACACCTGCTACAAGACTGTTTGCATAAAACCGTTTAAGCCATTCGCATGCATGCATGCAGCTCAAAGACCGAATGCACTGGTCACGCAGGTTGTTTGCTTTTCCCAACATGCAAAACGAATAAAGTGCTGGTCACGTGAAGAACACTTGAGTGTTGAATGCGTGCAAACCGTTTGCTGCTAAAAGTAACCAAGACCGTTTGAATTTGGTACAAAGCCAAGACCGTTTGCTGATTATCCATGCAAACCGAATGGGAAAATATCACACAAAACCGTTTAATAAAGCTGACAGCAGCAAACCGTTTGACAAATCCAAAACCGTTTGATAATTAAACAGTTTGCAAACCGTTTGCTCGTTTGCATGCAAACCGAAAGAGCAATGCAAACCGAATGAGAAGAAGCTAAGACCGAATGCCGCGCATGAAGACCGAATGCTGTGTGCGAAGATCGAATGAGCAGAATTTACCAACCGTTTGCAAAAGTAGATAATGTGGGACCGAATGGAAAAGATAAAGCTGTAAGACCGTTTGGGTTATTATTAAATTGAAACCGTTTGAAGTTGCAAACAGAACAAAATTGTTTGTCACATGCAAACCGAATGGGCTTTCTTACGTGAAGACCGTTTGAATAGATGAAGCGTAAACCGTATGAAAAGAAAACCGTGTGATTTACCAAGATCGTTTAGTAAACCATTTGGGCACAAAATTATCTCCAACACCGTTTGGACTAAAATCACACCAAAAGCATGAACGCCATATCCATGCCTATAAATAGGACCAATAGGGTCCCCATTGGAGGCATCAGTTTTGGGACGCTGATAGGCTTCCTGTACACAGGTCCGATCCAAATCCAGTGTTGTCCACGCCAATTTCATTCCACCTACTGCCCGTGTTGCAACCAAGGAGGCTGAGGAGTGAAAGAAGATGGAGTGAGGGAGACTGTCCGGTCTGTCTTGGCATCTCCCGTTTGCGTCCAGATCTGCTCTGACACGACATAGGAGGCCGTATCTTCTTCACTGAGCTGCGACCACCTTCTGCACCGAGTTCATGGTGGATTTCTCTCTCTCTTTCTCATTCTTCTTATTTCTTGCATCATGAGCGAGTAGTACCTTTTTGCTGGGATGCGGGGACTAGCCCCGCTGCCCATGCAAATCATGTTCTTTTGTTAAACTCTCCATGGCAATGTATAAAACTTTCCATTTCGTTGTTAGTTGGTATGTATGTAGTTGATTATCTACTTGCTTTCATCTTGTTCTTTCCTATATTGCGAAACCTTCTATATGTGGGACGAAATGGCGGTTTACAAAGTTCGACTCTTTGACAAAAACTTGTGAGAAGATTCCTTGAGGTCGTAAGTGTATGATCCGTTAGGGGACGAGACATCTAGCCTACGGTGACGCTTCTGTGGTCAAAACATCCCTCACGGAGGACCACAGCCTTAGTTGAATTTTGTATCGTCTTTGTTTATCGTCGATGTAAGTTTGTAGATCTATCACCTGCTTGCTTATCGATTAATGCGGTTGACTCCCAAACTAGAAATAGAATGGGATTTCTTCAGAGCCGTAAGTAAGTGATCTGGTTGATGATGAGACATCTGATGCCTAAGGTGATGCTTACGCAAACCTAATGCCCTAACGGGGGGTTCTGCAGCAGCTCTATTTGGATTGATATATCTTTCCTGGTTTGTTTGTGATTAAATGTGTTCACGTGTGTAGCGGTGGTGAAACCCGATACAATCCCAACGATTCCACATCTTTGATCTAAATTCAACTTTAATTCAGCTTTTACTTTCTTGCAATTAGTTTAAGTAACCTCAAATCAACCAATCGTTCTAAATATTAGTTTTGCTTGAGCTAGATTCGACTGATAAGGATTCTTAAAAACATTGTCCTTTGGGTTCGATCCTTAACTATACTATGATAAGACTTGTCCTCTTGCGGGTGGTATTATTGTACTTTGGTTTTGGTAAAAGCTCGAGGATTTCAACACCGAGTGAGTTTGTTAGTGCGATAAAATCCCACGTCAATTACCTACTTACTTCCATCTTGTTCATCCCTATGTTGTAAGAACTTCTATGTGTAGGGTGGTATGGCGATTTACATAGTTGACTCCTTGACTAGAAATAGGATAGGATTCCTTGAGGTAGTAAGTGTATGACCCGTAAGGGGGTGAGACATCTAGCCTACAGTGACGCTTCTGTGGACTAAACATCCCTCAGGGAGGGCCACAACCTTAGTTGGATTTTGTATCATCTTTGTTAATCGTCGATGTTTGCTTGTAGATTAATCGTCTGCTTGCTTATCGATTAGTGCGGTTGACTCCATGACGAGAACTTTTGATAGGATTCCTTGAGGTCGTAAGTGTGTGATCCGCGAGGGGACGAGCCATCTAGCCTATGGTGACACTTCTGTGGTCTAAACATCCCTTAGGGAGGACCACAACCTTAGTTGGATTTTATATCTTCAAAGCCGTAAATATATGATCCGGATGGTGACGAGACATCTAATGCCTAAGGTGATGCTTATGCAAGCCTAACACCTGTATGAGGGGTTTTGCAACAACTTTATTTGGATAGTTTTATCTTGCCTGGATGTTTGATGTTTGGATGTGTTTGCATGTATAGTGGTGTTGAAACCCGAGACCATCCCAGCGATTCTATATCATTAATCTATATCAATTTTAATTATGCTCTTTACTTTCTTGCAATTAGTTTAGTTAACTTCAAAACCAATCTATCGTTATAAATATTAGTCTTACTTGAATCAGATTCGAATAACAAAGATTCTTAAAAACGTTGTCCTTTGGGTTTCGATCCTTAACTATACTGCGATAAGACCCGTCTACTTGCGGGTGGTATTATTGCACAAGGTTTTGGTAAAAGCTCGAGGATTTTAACCCCGAGCGAGTTTGTTAATGCGATAATATTCCACGTCAATCATCATCCCTGAGAATCTAGAGGACCTATTGGTAGCCTCTACGACTCAGGCTAATGAAGGATGGGACTGGGACTTCATTGAGACTTACATTTCGATAGGTTCTTGGTCGCTTATTCATAATACCACACTACCTTCGGAGCAGACTGGGCTAGACACTTGGTTATGGCCCCTAGACGTTAAGGGAGAACAATCTGCCAATACATCATATGCGTGGCTGCAGTCATTCCCAACACCTAGCCTGTTAGACAACTGGAAAGCTATATGGAATTCTTCTCTACCTTTGAAATACAGAACCTTTCTATGGCTGCTCAAACATCAGGCCCTTCTCACTGATGCAAAAAAGACTCACAAACATATTATTGATGATGATAGTTGTCCTATCTGTAAGAATGCCATAGATTCTCTAAGTCACTGCCTACGCGACTGTCCAACTAGCAGACATGTTTGGTTAATCCTTGGTATGACTGATAACTTTTTCAACATGCCTAAGCTTGAATGGATTGAATACATCCTTTACAGTAAGGTCAATCCGGACCAGTTCATTATCCACTGTATTGGTTGTTGGTCCCTACGGAGAACCCACAATGAATTCACCCATGGTGGCCCAACTCAACCTCCTTCTGTAACGGCTACCTTCATCAAAGAAAGGTCTAGGTTTATAGCTCTTAACTGTAAAAACTCTCCTACCCAAGGCAGCATGTGCCGGAAGTTCTCCAACCCTCCTCCACCAACGAGCCAACACCTTATCTTTGTGGATGCCGCTTTCCAGAGCCATTCACAAAGAATAGGTCTGGGAGTTCATGTCACAAGCAAGTACAAAAGATGCATCACCGACAGGGGAAGCTCTATCCTTGCCACCTTTGCCTTAGAAGCGGAAATAAAAGCCATCATTTTCACAGCTCAAATCTGTGCGGCCAACAGGTGTTCACCAGTTATCCTTACAGACTCTACTTCAGCTATCGATGTGCTTAAAGACCGGACATGATCACTAATAAGCTTGAGCCTTTGAGGAGAGAGTTCTGCCACACAATCTCCTCATTGCTTGGAGTGCAACTCCACTTCATCCAACGTAAGAACAACATGGTGGCAGACAATATAGCAAAACATTGCATGTACTCTTCCCTTTCCGTTTGCTTTTATCGGGATAAGCCTGGCTGGTTAATTCCAAACATTGACATTATTCCTTCTTCTATTTGGCCCGTAATAGAAAACCGGATGAATAATAATTAAATCTATATCGTTGTTTCAAAAAAAAATCACATATATGAATAATACTAGTGTATACATATAATCTTTAAAGTACTTGTTATGATAAGTTCTACTATTAAATAAGTTGTTGAGTTTATAAAAAGTCTACTTGCAGTTGAAATGGTCCTCTCCTTTAATGATGATCTATATGGATTTCAGGTTTTGACAAAGTGGTCAAATTTTGGTCCAATCTAGTAATGAGTTGTAATTTTCACAATTTGGTCAGTTCCGGGTCTAGAAGAATCCAATTGTGCCCTAAGTTTGGTTCAGTTTGGATGAATCAAAATTGCCCTAGTAAAATCCTAGGTTATACAAAGCTAGAATTCCATACGGTATCTTGTATTAATTTTGATGGGTCTAGTCAGTTCTGATTAGAACAAAGTTCTGGTCATGGTCGGCTTTGGTTTCTAAATTTATAATCTGGCCGGTTTCGGTTTGGACGAAGCGAACAAAATTTAGAAGTAATTTTCTAAACCGTTTGATTTCAATTGGTCATTATGTATTTCAAATAGTGGAAGGAATTGTAAATCCTGCATGACAAGCGTCTGGCTAGATTTTCTTTTTCAAATATCAGCAAAATAGTATTTTATGGCTACAATAAAGCAAACTGCTTAAACAGCCCCGAGTTCTTCATGCACGCATTGTGTTCCACTAGTTTACTTTTTGTAGGGCAGGAGGTTATAGAGGAGGTCTGCGGCGATACAGGCCACATCGTACGCGCGGTCCGCATTTTTCCGTACGACGGTGGCGATGGGATCTTCCTCTCGCTGTCTCACGGCGTCGTCAGTGGGTGCGGCTGCGGTAGCTGCGGCTTCGGAGGACAACGCTGCAGGCCTTGAAGAAACAGCGCTGTTGAACCCGTCACTGCATGTGCCGAAGCAGTTGGACGCGTCGCCAGCCCACCCAGCTGCGTTGCCCAGGCGGTCGGCGTAGTCCCCTGTCCAGCGGCTATCACCTTCTGAGTGGAAGGACAGTCCGATATAGCTCATCTCCCTGGCGGTCAGCCGTAGTTGGCTCAAGCAGTCGTCTAACAACTCTGCGCAAACGCGGAGCGCCGTCTCATAGGTTGACGAATTGGAGAGAGAGCTCGCGGCAGCGGGTCTCCCGCACCAGTAGACGCGAGTGATAAAGGCCGTGGAGTGGGAGCCCCGCTTTATGGCTTCTTCTACAGCGGCATATGCTAGCAGCCCGGCGCTGGTGCCCACGGCAGCGGCGTATCGGGATAATGTCTTTCTGCAGAGACGGGGGAAAGTAGTGGTAGCGCAGTTGGAGATAATGAAAGTGGTCGAAGTGTTAATTTGGGGAAGGGGAGCGGAGACTGGGGCAGTGGTGCCCCGGCTTGGAGTTTGGTTGGTTGCTGCTGAGACGGAGAGGATGAGAAGAAGGAAGACGGAGAAGAACGACACAGCTGCACCCATCAGAACCGTTTGGTTTGGAGGAGGGAGGAGCTACTGAATCGGCGGCTACAGGTGGGGGAATAGTGTGGGAGGGTGTATTTTTGTAGTTTAGCTAGTGGAGCCGTGCTATTAGTGTTCAGCTTGGCCGATAGAACAATTCAACTCTTTGAAGAGTTGTCCCTCAAAATTAGTAATGGTGGCTATTGTTCCTAATTTACAGGATGTATAGATCTTGCCACCGTTGAATAGAACATAATAGAATACACTGGACAACCCCTTTTGGATGTTTTGTGAGCGATTATCACGCATCACATATAAGAAAGATTCTGCAGTGTATAATGATTCACTTATATTCATCTTTCAGCGGTAACTCTGAAGACTTTTTTTAGTAACTCTGAAGACTTTATTATATGAGGATTCCTATAAATAGTCATTAGGAAACCAATGGAATTGCGGATCATCACCGCTTTTCTTCCGTACTAATCTACTAGTAATTGCACATGCTTAGCACATGATGTTCTATTCAATCAGTCTAATTAGCTATTTTGACATAAATCTTTTAAATAGACATTGGAAATAATTTTAGCAAACTAAACCATAGAAGGAAACTTGACTATAAGTCCTATTCATATTATGACCTTTTTATGTAAAAATTACACTATGAGTTCTTTTCCGCAATAGATTTATTTAAATTTTTTTTATCAGGGAAGCTTGGGTTTTCCTTTGAAAATGATTTTTTATGATATCACTACTACTTTTACCCAAGAAAGAATGGGTTGTTTCTTTTCTTGTCATATATATATATATATATATATATATATATATATATATATATATATATATATATATATATATATATATATGTATATGTATAATTTGAACACAAGATTATGTCTGCTATTAATTTTCTTATATATGTTTTTGGTAGCATAAATTCCCTTGCTTTAGATTAATATCTCATAAATAAATAATATATATTATGACCTCATTTTTGTTATTACTACGACTATGGTTCTTTTTTTTATAGTGTCTTTATAAATAACTTATCTATTACTTATATATTAACAAAAATTAATATTTGTTCATTCCAAGCAGGAATCCAATCATGAAAATTATTAAAGATTTATATAGAAAATATGGGATAATGACATGTATACCACAATTGTCTTACAATTACATCAAAATGTATTCTCACTTTATTTAGGTATGGTACCTCACGCCTTGTATCTTATGGTAGGATATATTAGTTCATTAGAAATACATATTTGATGCATATTAGTTGACATTATCCAAATATGAATGTGTGGTTTCTGAAGTCATATAAATTATTAGAATATAACAAAATTTGATTTTACTTCTTGTTTGTTCGTACTTAAGATGCTATTTAACATTGAGCCCTTATATTGTTGTTAAGAGGTGAAAAGAAAGGATCTCAAGCTTGGTCAAATCCTATAATATATCTTTGTAGACTTGACGTTGAAATATATGTGATTTCTCATTAAATGAAAAGTTATATGAATGATTAGTTGGTTGGAGCTTTGGGTAATGGAAGAGTACATTTTATATGATATCAATAATTAAAAATGAATAAATATTGCTATCTTTGTCTTCAAATTTGGGAGCTTAAAAATTGAAATTATATAAATTCTAGGTTGTTTTGTTTTTATCATGACATGACATATGTTCGATCTTTGTGGTATAAGTCAATAGAATTAAAAATATAGTTACAATACAAATTTTCTTTTAATTAATTAGTATTTTGGGATAATCAATATCTGTTGCAATCAACAATAGTCATTGTCCAAAAATTATTTGTTGTGCATTTCAATCGATAAAAATTTGATATGTTTTACATACTCCAAAAGTTATGAAAAAGGTATTTATATGTATGTACACATACACATACACACACAAACATATATATCACAATATCAACTTTAATATATATATAAGTATATACATATATATGTATATATATACATGTACACACACACACACACACACACACATATATATATATATATATATATATATATATATATATATATATATATATATATATATATATATATATATATATATAGACACACACACACACACACACACACACACACACACATATATATATATATATATATATATATATATATATATATATATATATATATATATATATATATATATATATATATATATATATATATATATATATATATATATATATATATGTCTAATGCCTATGTATGTGTGTGTAGTGTTTGTGTTAGTCATTATCAGACTTCAACTGTCCTAACATTCTTTTCAAATATCTCTCTCCCAACGTCAACTTCAAATGGTATGAATTGATTTTATAATGCACAGAGTTAGGTTAGAATACAGTCGAGTGTATTCAGAGCAGAATACACTCAAGTAGTTTTTTCATGATGCAATATTTTTTTCAAAAATCTAATCTATTGATCTTCTTAAACATCTTGTGAATAGCTCATACGCAAAATTTGAGCACATTTGGACATTTATAGATCATGTTATAAAGATCGCAAAAATTATGCATTTCAAATTAGTTTCGTGAGTCGATTTTGTTTCCCTTGGATGAGTGACTTACACTCATCCAAATGGGCTCAAAATTTGTATGTATCCTAGTTATAGTATGACGGTGCAGATCAATGGTTTACATTTTGTAAAAAAAGTCTTAATATCCAAACACACTTGAGTGTATTCGTGCTATCTATACACTCCAGTATATTCTAGCCTGAATATATATATACATATATATATATATATATATATATATATATATATATATATATATATATATATATATATATATATATATATATATGGGGCCCATCTTTATTGCCCGCGCGGGTAGCTACCAGCCCACCCTTCCGACCATTTTTTTTTCAATTTTTTTTTACAATTGTAGAGGACTATTTTGTGTAGCTCTCCAAAAAAATTTAGCCAAAAATAATATCGTTTGCCCCTCCAGAATAAAAAAAACCTGTCCTTATATATATCTGTTGTATATTTTGTACAAAGTTACTCTTTTATTTGTGTAGTTACTTTCTGTTCACCATAGTTACTTTCTTGACAGCAGAGTTACTTTTTTGGTCAGGAGAGTTACTTTTTTGACTGTCGGGTAGCGAAAATCAAAGCTACCCGCGGGGGCAACGAATAAACGCCCATATATATATATATATATATATATATATATATATGTATGTATGTATATACATATAGGGCCCATCTTTATTGCCCGCGCGGTTAGTTACCCGCCCACCATTCCGACAAATTTTTTTTAAAAAAAATTTCACAATTGTAGAGGACTATTTTGTCTAGCTCTCCAAAAACTTTTAGCAAAAAATAATATCATTTGCCCCTTCAAAATAAAAAAACCCGTCCTTATATATATCTGTTGTATATTTTGTACAGAGTTATTTTTTTGGCCAGCAGAGTTACTTTTTTGACACCATAGTTACTTCTTTTACAGCAGAGTTACTTTCTTAGTCAGGAGAGTTATTTTTTTGGCTGCCGTGTAGCGAAAATCTAGGCTACCCGCACGGGCAATGAATGAACGCCCATACATATATATGTATATATATACATATATATATGTACATATATATATATATATATATATATATATATATATATATATATATATATATATATATATATATATATATATATATATATTTGTGTGTGTGTGTGTGTGTGTGTGTCTAATGTCTATGTGTGTGTGTGTGTAGTGTTTGTGTTAGTCATTATCAGACTTCAACTGTCCTAACATTATTTTCAAATATCTCTCTCCCAATGTCAACTTCAAATGGTATGAATTGATTTTATAATGCACTGATGTAAGTTCAAAGTAAGTAAAGGAGCTAAATATCACAACACTAATGCTTGTTTGAAAAAAACCTACACCAACGCTAAAAAAATCATGAACATCATCATCATGATCACCATCATCAACTACTTTATCTTCATCTCAATCAACATATAGGGCTTGGGCACATCCATGTTGTGATTCGATACATCCAAAATTTCTATTCTAATCATGATTTGTGAACATGCATTAGTATTTAATAATTTTGACTTTTTCAATACAAGATTATGAATACTCTAATATCAATTATAAATGACATCACACTTTCTATTTTGCTATACATATATCCTTGAATGAACAGAACAAAATGTATAAATAACTATTCATGGTTAAACTAATTTTTTTGCAATAAATATATCAAAGATTATTTTAAATTCATGCCGACATATATGTTGACAATCTAGACTAATATGAATTATATAGCAACTATAGTTTTTTACTATTACCTATACATTACAATTTTTTTATTTAATGATATTACCTGATTAATCTTTTTGAATAATAACTTACTAATTTATATCTAGTTCACATATTAAAATCTATTAATCTTTGATATATCCTTAATAGGTTCATTTTCTAACTACATAAAATTGGTTTTGCAAAATTAAATTAATTTTTCAACTACATCATTTTTATACAATGGAATCCAAGATTTCTAAATAATCTTATCTAAATATCTATTTTGAATCCTTACAATGCGTATATCTTTTCATCTACAAACGTCAATAATAAGTAGGTCTTTGGTCTTTTTATATTTTTATATGTTATGATATAATATTTTTATATTAAATCATCTTTGAGTTCCAAATGTGGCAATCAAATAGGATATCTAATTGTCTATAAACATAAACTATAGAGGACTATGTTATTGTGGTAATATAAGTAAATAAACAAAAGACTGACCTGGTTGGTACCATGTTATGGTCTTTAAAGAGTCAAGGACAAAGCAAGGGTGTCATGAATCATCTTATGCCAAAAATCAATCTTTATGTAAGTATTTGAACCATACTGCCTACGCATATAATGAAATTGAACACCAAAAAAGAAAATAAGATTAAATGATCTTAAAAAATATAAAAAATACAAGATGAATTTAAATTATATATTAATCGAGAAATACAATAATATATTTTGAGCGCCAGAATAAAATTTTATCCAAATACAATTCTTGTTTGGAATTACAAACTTAGACAACCAACTTTAATTATGAATCATTTTCTAAATGTAAAATTATTCTTGATTAAATCCTTATTAGATATGGTAGCTTTATCTCAGTCATATTCTGATAGACATCACTTTGATGTGGTTGTATTGAACAACACTCTCACTGGGTCACCTAACTAAATAATTTGATTAAATAATTCCTTGAATATGCTTGTGCCATGTGAATCATCTCATAACATTATTACTCATGTTAAGCCTTGATGAATGAGCTTCACAAAAAATGTTATGCATAACTTATATTTCGTTTGATTTTTATAACCATACTAGTAATAAATGAATAATTCATATGAAAAAACATTTGTAGAAATTATTTTGTCAAAAATTTAAATACTAAACCATCATGGCTTATCTATTTATAGCTTGTCAGAGGGGTCAAAATAGTGGTGGATAGTCACACTATACACCTTGTTTACCATTGAACATGTGTCAAACTTCTTTTAATAATTCTAATTGATTCTAAATTATTTGCCGAATATATTTCACTTGAAAAAAAGAGTTGATGCGTTCATTAACATTTTATTAATTCCACCATGGTTATTTCCATTTTCTATTATTTTTCAAATCGGCAAGAGTATTTAAACTTTATTATCTACTACATATAATCCAAATTCTAAACATATTGCTTTTATATAATTTAGAGGATACTTTGTCATTACTAACATTATACTATCACTATATAGTTCTTCAAAAAGAAAAAAATATTTAATCTACTTTGTTGTGGTTGCATTTACCTTAAAATTCAAAATTTTTTGTAATAAATAAAAACTAAATATTCTTGAAGTAGTGATCTTTGATATGATCTTAGAAGAACATTTTCTGCAAATAGAACATACAAGCAACATCTTGAACAGTTATATAATTTGATTCACCTTCAATCATAGTTTTTATACATAAGTGCGTATGTTATGCGACAGAACCACAAATTCAACTATTTTTATTTTTCATAAACTCTATGTGTTGTTGATAGAACCTTATATGGAATACTCCAAATGACGGAATGAACAAATTGTCAATTCTTTAAAGAAAGTAGAATACACTGTGTTCACAAGTATCATGATATTGATTCCATATCTCCTACATGCAGTCATCATACATGTTTTATTAACTGATGCCACTATATAGAAGAAGTCATGCATATAAATGATTAAGTAAACACACAAAAAATAAAATTTTTCCTTACTCAATTTACATTTTGTGCATTTAGATATAAAAACATTTACGCAAATGAGGTCAAAAATATAAGGACCACCAAATGATGAAGACGCCAGAAGAAAATTGACATACATTTCTAGTACATGTCAATCAGAAAAAGCATTCACATAAATTATGTATGTAAATAGATGTGCTTTGAATGTATATGCACGCACGCAATAAGAAAACCCAAAAAGACTAATACAACATATGTATAGCGCCTACCTGATTGATCAAAACAATGTAAAATGATTAGGAAATAGTGATATTACTAACTTGATCAGGGTCTTCCCGTTGCCAACTTTAGAATATTAGAATATTGGAGAATATGTTTTTGTGCTTTTCAATTCACTAAATTGCTAGCAGACCTCCATATCTAATCTGTTGAAGACGATGATAAACGTCACTGATAGTTGAGCGATATGTTGTACCCAGAAAATCACATTGTCATCTCGCTAATTTAAAATCTGCATTTTATTTTGGAGTTTGTTGGTTCAATAAAACAGTATATTGTTAAAATTGAATGGAACATGTTTTGATTGTGTATTCCTGTAGATGCGACAATACAATGATATTAGCTAAAACATAAATAATACAAATAATTATTGTGTTGCAGCTACTAATTACCATTGCATACAATATGCGTGCAAATCAATTAGAAGATAGGATAATATCGGCAGACTGTATATTGCGAAGGAACACCACAGAAAAGTATCGATCTACCGCTCTAAAATTTATGTCAGTTATATGTTTCTGGAAAAGCATACCTTTAAGATCTGAAAGACATTGTGATAGATGGGTAACAGACTGATCCAAGCCGATCTGTAGTGTAAAAACTACCCTACATGTGGCTTCTGAAAAGGGCGGCTTGACTTTTTCTTGATGACAATTTCCGGTTGATGGTTGATTATTTTCTTTGAAAATATAGATAGATATCACTCTCGTGCAACCAAATAATTCAGATGCCTCATGCACGTAGATGGTGGTCATGGGGCTACCAAACCCGTTAGTGTAATGACGTTCTAATCCATGTACGAAGAGGAAGAAAAGCTTACAGAACTGTCTATTAGAGCGTTAAGAGATGACGCAGGTACCCAATGCACGTCGATGTTGGCCCGAACTCGCGTCGTATTCATCGGCTTCAGGACTCGCATGAGGGTTGGGACTACCAAAACCTGCTGTTGAGGTTCCGATATGCCATCATTGTACGAGGAAGGAATCAATAACTGCTTTGACTATGAGGCGTTTGAGTGCAGTTCTTGTCTCCTGCTTTTCCTTCGTACGTCATGCGCAACCGTCGTCCTCTGCTTTTTCTTGGTTCTGTATTTAGATCATGACAAGCAACTGGAAATGGATAGCACTATATAGAAATGAAGATAATGACTTTTTGTTTTCAGCGATGATACAGTTTCCGGAAGGAGACTGGTGTTAGGAGGCTGGCTGATTGGGAAGGCCAAGACTAAAAGAATGACAATCGGATTGGGCAAAGGAGGTATGAAGAGTCCACGTTTATTAGATGTTCGCTGATGAGTCCTATTACCAGCGGAACAATTGGTGGGAAGCAATGTAAACGAAGAGTCTAGAATTTTTTGTACACCAGGATGACGGAGACGAGTCTTGGTGTTTAGTATGGTAGATAGTAGATTTAGGAGGTGGGTTTGGTGGATCCAGCCAAGATAATGGGACCAAATCTTGTGTGACCATTCTCGATGCCCATCTATGTGCCCCATATATCTCATCCGTTGGTTTGTGGGTCTCATGGGAGCTTGTGCATCTCGGATTTACTAGGCACATTGTGCCGGACAGAGAGAATGTGAACCCTAAGATAAAATGGGACACAATTATCATTTACATTTAAGATAAAAAAACGTGTGAAAATTTCAAACAAAAGTAATAGATACAAATGAATGCATTGAATCTAGTTATGAAGACCTTTTTAGTAACTCTAAAGACTTTATACTATGGGGATTCCTATAAATAGTCTTTAGGAGACCAACGGAATTGCGGATTACTTTGGAGGTGGGTTTGGCAGTTCCAGCTAAGATAGAGGCACCAAATCTTCTGTGACCATTCTCTATGCCATCTATGTGCCCCAGATATTTCATCCGTTGACTTGTGGGTCCCATGGAAGATTGTGCATCCGAGATTCAATGGGCATTGTGTCAGGCATAGAGAATGTGAAGCCTAAGATAAAATGAGACACAATTAACATCTACATTTAAGAAAAAAGATGTGTGAAAATTTCGAACAGAAGTTATAGATACAAATGAATTAATTGAATGTGTAACACCCCTGACCTGGGTTATGACCTAACCCTGGAAGTTTTGCCTAAATATGTAATTAATATACTTATGAACACTCCCTGGCATGTAATTAAGTTCCTCAGGAACATTTACTTTCAATTTCGCTCCTTTTTGTATAAAGTTGTAGCATTGTGTTGTATGCAGGGACCTATGTGCAAATTACCCAGTTTAAGGGTTGAACTTGCAAAATTCACAAGATAAGATGTTCCTTTGATGTTGAGACATCATGAGAATGGTTATGGTAAAGTTTGAGGGATTTCCCAAGCTTGAGCACCAAGGTGCAGCTGTGGAAGCAATTCCCATGCTTAGAAACCCTAATGTGGGTTAAAGTGCAATTTACCCAAATTGAGGGGTCCAAGTTGTAATTCTTAATATCTAGAATATCTTTTATGACTCTTATCATCATTTAGAGTAGAAATGATGAAAGGGATACATCATTTAATAATCAGATGAGAAAAATGACCTTTGTGATAGAAATCACCTAGAATGGGTATGAAAACCTTTCATGTTTGTACCCTAGTTGAAGGTTGGATTCCTTTACCCCTAGATCTTGAGATTTCATGAGATTTGCATAAGGATAGATAGGTTTGGTCGTGCCTTTGAGCAAGGAGGGACCTAGATGTGATTTTCAATCTTGTGAGGTCCTTAGGGTGTAAAAGAGGCTAAAGTATATAAGCCCTTTTCCCCTTACAATTAAGTGAACGAACTTTCTTTCCTTCATTTCTCTTCCTTTCTTGCTCAAATGACCAAGGATAGCTCTGGAGCTCAGGGGGGGGGGGGGGGCGACCAACCTGTTCAAGGTAAGAAAACCCCACCTTCTAGCTCGAATTCATGGAGGAATTCACTTTCTAAGGTTGGTTTTATGGTTAGCTTACTTAGTCTTCTTGTTCTAGCCGACCAAAGCAACGTTTCCTTGGAGAATTCACCTCTGACCAAGTTGTGGAAGCTCAAGGACGCCATTAAAGCTTGGAGCTTGAAGGCTTGGAGCTCTAAGATCAACCTTTAGGCGGGTTTTATAACTCTAAACTTATGCTTTATATGTATGCTCAATTCTTGCAATTTACTTGGTAAATTCTCCTTCTACCACCCTTCTTCCTTGCACGTTTGCAAGAAAATCAGTGGAGAAACCGACCTTGCAAGAGGTTGAAGATGAGGGGCGTGATTCCCTATGTTACTTTTTCAAACGACCTTGGACCCTTTCGGTCCAAACGGTTGCAAACCGTTTGGGTTCAAACGGTTTCAAACCGTTTGCTCTCAAACGGTCTTGCAAGACCGTTTGGATTGAAACGGTCTCAAGACCGTTTGAAAGAGTTGACCAAGGGACGACCGTTTGAGGGTCTGTTCCTAACATGTTGAATTTCATCTCTGCAAAGAATCAAAGTCTAATTCTTAACCAATTGAGAGTTGAAGGCACTTCAACATGAAACCTAATCGGGTGAAAAAGTGCTGATTTGACATATAGATCTCGTTGAGTTTTGGGTTGAGGGACCCAAACGGTCTCAAGACCGTTTGGGGATTTCTCCAAACGGTCCTAAGACCGTTTGGGCACAACCCAAGACCGTTTGAAGGTCTAGGGTTAAGTTAATCTAATGGTTTGAGGGTCCAATTGTAGGAAATTGATGAATTGATGAAAATTGCTGATTTTGACCTAATTGGACTTCAACCTTAGTCAAAACGACTTGGATTTTGGTCAAACTTTGGGCAAACGGTCTCAAGACCGTTTGGATGATGTCCAAACGACCTCAAGACCGTTTGGTCCAAGTTTGAGCCCAATTTGAGGTCAATTGATAGGTTCAACCTCGAATTGATTCACATTGTTGAACATTGATGACCAATCGAATTAAAACCCTAATTGAGGAGGATTGAACCCTAATTGGCTTGTAATTGAGGGTCAATTGGATATTTAAGTGGTTAAGGCTAACCCTAACTGACTCAAATTATAAGTGGATAGCATAGCTTTGACCATTTGAGGACTTCAACACACATATCCATGAACATTGGTAACCTTTGAACCACTTTGGAGGTCCAAACGGTTTGAGCCCTTTTTGGACCAAACGGTCTCAAGACCGTTTGGGGCCAAACGGTCTCAAGACCATTTGGGCTCAAACGACCTCAGGATCGTTTGGTCCAATCGATCTCAAGTAGGTTTGATCAAACGGTCTCAAACCGATTGAAGCTCCAAACGGTTGGGAAGTCAACCCTTCCAAATGGTCTTCACCTCCAAACGGTCTCAAGACCGTTTGGGGTCAAACGGTCTCAAGACCGTTTGGGTGGTTGAAACCGTTTGGAGATTGGTGATGGTTTGTACTTAACCATTTGATGATGTAATTAGTTCAATGATGATTCAATCTAAACCCTAATGGTAACCTAGGTCATTAAGGGACTATGTGATTAGTGAGTTAACTCATGATGGTAATCATGTGGCAAATTACCAAAATACCCTTGAGGGGTCTAAAGGGGTAAAACCTTGTTCTAATCAAACCCTAATCACATGATGTTGATGTTTTGGATCATGTTAGTCAATGGAGACTTATCTCAACCTGATCTAGAGTGGTATTGTCACCATCTACCAGTGAAAGGAGAGAGAAAGTATTTCTAGAGAGAGAAAGTATCTTAGAGAGAGAAAATACCCTTTTTAGGAGGAAACTCTAGTGAGATACTTCATTTACACATGAATGTGCATGATTAAGGAATGACCCACCTATGTGAGGTCATGGAAACCCTATTTATAATATCTAATGGATCTTAATTCTAATTAAGAGCCTTAATGATGATGTTTCTCTTACATAATGATGTAATGAGTACAATTCACCATGGAGTGAATAGTAAACCCTAATTTTAGGGTGATAACATGAAAGATGAATAGTAAACCCTAATTGACAGGGTTATTGAATTAAACCCTAGTTGAGGGTGATTCCATGTGAAACCCTAGTTGAGGGTGATTCCAAGTGAAACCCTAATTGGGAATGCATCCCTAATTATTGAATTGTTTATGATTATCTGTTGAACTAACCGTGCAGGTTATTATGAGATAATGGTCATACCCAGGTATGAAATACCATGTTATATTCATTGAAAGCATGTCTTAAGCTTTATGAATAGTGAATCATCTTGATGCACTGCTAAGTGACATCTTTTGCGATTTATGGGTTGTAAGAGCCATAAACACCATCAAGGTCATGCTTGACAGATGACTTGTGATGAGATAATTGAGAACTGGTAATTGAAATGAGTTAGGCCTGCTACATTTTAGTATTCTCATATATAGCTGTGTTGTTGTATGATGATAAGAATACTGAATGTACCTAACTAATCAAGTGAAATGTAGAGCCCTGATCATAGATCCATCATTGTCAGAGTCTAAATGATGGTGAAACAGGTTTTCCTCAGGGAACTCCTGGATCACATACTTTTGAGTATGTGGGGTACATGGATGTGTAGAACCTTACATCCTAGTGTAGGTATTTGATGTAGATTCTTGTAGTCCGTCATACCTTCACTATAAAAGAAAAGGTGAGAGGATGATGTAGATTCTAGTAGTCCATCAGACCCCACCATAAAGTCCTAAAGGTGAGATGTATATCTACACTCCCTTAAAGACACAAACACCGCATCGATAAAAGATAAACAAGAAATCTTCCGATGACGAAGAGAGTACAGAACGCCACTGTAACTCTAAAATAGCGAAGGTCCAGTTTACCCTGGAGAGCTATAACAAAAGATATCCTGCCAGATATCTAACTTTCGATCCTCTAACTGACTGAGGAAGATGAGGTCATAAGAATCTGGCTCTTTTAATGACCTATGTATGATACTGATGTGACTTCTTAGCGATCAGTTGGAGTATGAGTGGTAAGCCTCATCTCCACAGGGCATAACAATAATGTTTGAAAAACATAATCTACAGCGTAGTATATCTGTTAGAGTTATCTACGAGTTATTTGATTGATGTTATCTTGAATAGCATAGATGTTCTCATATTTTAATATTGATTGAACTCTTGCTCATTATCAGAACTGCTAGTGAATATCTTGAAGGCTCTTATTGCTTTAGTTATTCCTTGCTTTGCTTATAAAGCCTAGTGGATAGTTATAACTCTCGCTGGGGCAATTATGTATAATTGTCTCACCCCATAGACTTCTACTTTTTAGGTGGTCGTCGAAGACGGAGGAACAAGAACACAGGTGACCAATCCCAGCAACAGCAGCATCAGGAGCAGTAAATATCTCAGGTGGAGATCTAGCCTGCTTCATGGTGTAGTTAGAGTCAAGTCCTATGTGTCCTCTGTACTCTCAGGTCCTGAAATGTTTTGGAGTATGAATTCTTGAGAATTTTGGTATCATGTTGTATATAATTACTCAAGAAGTAATTGTCAGTGATGTAAACAGTTAAATCCTTTTTCTATGGAAAAGGTTTGTGGTTTCAGGCTCTTGTCTCGAAAAGTTTTAATTTCCCGTGATTTTTGTCTTCCGCTGTTTACCGATTGCTTCCGCACATGATTTAATCGGGATTAATTCGTGGTTTGGAGATCGAAGCCCACAATTAAGTGGTATCAGAGCTCCAGGTTCAGTCAAGTCTACAGAGGCATAGGACTTAGGATGTCGAGTCTACTTTTAGTACTCCTTCCTCATCTAATAGAATCTTCTGCTCCTCAGGAGAAGAAGATACTTAAGAATGTCAGAGCCACATGATGAGTATGTGGAAGAAAGTAGTGCCAGTGCACCTCAAGGCGGTGCAGGAGTACCAGAGGTGGAACAGCCTGTACCAGAACAACCTAGAGAGCCACCCCAACTTGACCCAGCTGACATGGGTAACCCAGCAGTCCAGACAATGTTTGGGCAGTTCATGACTGCCATGACACATATAACCGACAGGTTGCCTATGCCTGCACCTAGGGCACCTGTCCAGCCTGAGGGGCAAGGTATCGGGAAGACGTTCGAGCGACTACGTCGTGTCAGAGCTACCGAGTACCATGGGACTACTGACCCCGCAGATGCTGATCTGTGGTTGACAGAGCTGGAGAAGGCTTTTAGGATCCTCAACATCCCTGAAGCTGAGAAGGTTAGACATGCTGTCTATCTTCTCAAAGGAAGTGCTGGTCACTGGTGGACCATGGAAGAGTAGAAGAGACCTGGAATAGAGATCTCGTGGGAAGAATTTTGGCGGGAGTTTGTCCAAAGATATTTCCCAAAGACCTTCCTAGACGAGAAGATCTCTCAGTTTGAGAGACTGAGACAGGGTATGATGAACATTAGCGAGTATGAAGCTAAGTTTATGGAGTTGTTGCGGTTCTGTCCGCACATGGCTGCTACGGATGAAGAGAGAATCAGGAGATTTGAGAAGGGGTTGAATGCTGACATGTCTACCCCAGTGTCTGCCTTAGAGAACCGAGAGAGATTCTCTACCTTCGTTGAGTCAGTCCGAAGGATAGAGAGATTTGTGGTTGAGAAGAGGCAAACACAGAAGAGGTATCCACAGTTCCAGGGTTCTTCATCTATGGACTTTAAGAAATCTAGATCCTCTGCACCTAACCCCCCACCATCTAGATCTAGTCCTCAGACTCAGTGGTCTCCTAGTAGAGGTAGAGGAAGAGGACAACCACCTCGGGGGACACAGAGTTCTGCATCAATGTTTGCTACCGGACAACAAAGACCGCAAGAAGGAAGATGCTACAACTGTGGTAAGGTGGGACATTTGATGAAGGACTGCCGATCTAGGCCTGTCAGTGTGACACAGCCTCCGAGACAAGGACAACAGGGATCACAGGGAGGACAATCTCAAGGAACAGGTCGAGGACGCGGGCAAGCGTCTCAAGCTGGATCATCAGCACCACCTCAACCACAGGCTACGTCGAGGTTCTATGCTATGAACCCACCAGAGGCGGTGGTCAATCCACAAGTAGTGACAGGTCAGATGGAACTTTTATATTCTGATATGTCTAAATCTTGTGTAGTATCTGTTTTGATTGACCCAGGTGCTACACACTCTTTCATCACTCAAAGAGTGATTCGTAACTGCAATATGATAACTAGTCATAGGGCAGATAAGTTGTTGTTGGAGACTCCGTTGAGTGGGTCTGCTATTCTGCAAGAAGTATGCTCTCTTTGTGTACTTTCCTTTTCTAAGCATCGCATTCAAGTGGATCTTATACCGCTTGATATGCAAGGATTTGTTATAATCCTAGGGATGGATACCTTGGAAAGGTATCGAGTTGTCTTGGATTGTGAGTCCAAGCTGGCTGTGTTTGCTGATGAAAGAAACACATGGATCTTTCAAGGTGAAAGAAAGATTCTGCCCACCTGTCTTGTATCAGCTATGGTTGCTGATAAGTTGATGAGGCAAGGATGCTACGCATTCTTAGCCCATGTGGTAGATGTTACCAAGGGGAGTTCCAACCCTGCTGAAATTCCGATAGTCAGGGGATTCGAGGATGTGTTTCCCGAAGAACTTCCTGGTATACCGCCACCCCGGGAAATTGATTTTGAGATCAATTTGGTACCAGATACGAAACCCATAGCCCAGACTCCGTATAGGATGGCGCCTGCTGAGATGGCAGAACTCAAGAAATAGCTTCAAGAGTTACTTGAGAAGGGTTTCATCCGACCGAGTACCTCACCTTGGGGTGCTCCAGTTTTGTTTGTTAAAAAGAAAGATGGATCGATGCGGTTATGCATTGATTATAGACAACTCAATAAAGTAACAATAAAGAATAAGTATCCTTTGCCGAGGATTGATGATCTTTTCGACCAGTTGCGTGGGGCAATAGTCTTTTCCAAGATAGACTTAAGGTCCGGATATCATCAAATCTGCATTAAGGACAGTGACATATCCAAGTCTGCCTTTAGGACAAGATATGGTCACTATGAGTTCACAGTTATGTCGTTTGGACTAACCAATGCACCGGCTGCATTTATGGAACTCATGAATAGAGTCTTTCAACCTTTTCTTGATCAGTGTGTTGTCGTCTTCATAGATGACATACTGATTTATAGTAAGGATGCTCAGCAGCATGAGCAGCACCTTCGCCGGACTTTGACCTTGCTAAGGGAACATAAGCTATACGCTAAGTTTAGCAAGTGTGAGTTTTGGTTATCTGAAGTATCCTTCCTTGGACATGTGGTATCTGCCTCGGGAATTCGTGTTGACCCTGCAAAGATAGAGTCTGTTTTGCAGTGGAAACAACCGAAGACACCGACGGAGATTAGAAGTTTCTTGGGGTTAGCTGGTTATTATCGAAGGTTTATTAAAAATTTCAGTTCTATAGCCTTACCTTTGACCAAGTTAACCCGAAAGGATGTTCCTTTTTCTTGGAGTGATAAGTGTCAACAGTCTTTTCAGCTGTTGAAAGAGAGGTTAACAAGTGCGCCGGTGCTTGTGTTACCTGAGCAAGGAAAGGAATATATAATCTTTTGTGATGCCTCCAAGAATGGACTTGGATGTGTGTTGATGCAGGATAAACAAGTGATTTCTTTTGCTTCCCGACAGGTTAAGAAACACGAGGAGAATTATCCGACACACGATCTAGAGTTAGCTGCTGTGGTCCATGCTTTGAAAATCTGGAGACATTATCTCTACGGAGAAACTTTTCAGATTTTCACAGACCACAAGAACCTTAAGTACATCTTCACTCAGCATGAGCTTAATATGAGGCAACGTCACTGGATGGAGTTAATCAAGGACTACGATTGTACAATTGATTACCATCCGGGCAAAGCCAATGTGGTTGCTGATGCCTTGAGTAGGAAATCAGCAACATCAACCATGGATAGGGCACAACTAAGTTCCTTAGTATGCTCTAGAAGAGATATGCTTATCTCTTTAAGGCAAGACAATGTGCAGTTGAAGGCATCATTGTTAGCTGGTCTGTTAGCTGAGATGCAGATTAAACCTACCTTAAGAGAGAAGATAAAGGAGGCACAACAAGTAGATGTTTTTGTACAGCAGATTAGATCTGAGTTTGGAGATGAGAAGCGAGAAGGTTTTCATGAGTCAGATGACCAGATGGCATGCTATCATGGAAGGATGATAGTGCCAGATGTGGACAACCTGAGGAAGTTAGTCCTGGAAGAAGCTCATTCTTCGATGTATGCTATGCATCCAGGGAGCACCAAGATGTATCGAAACTTGAAGGATATGTATTGGTGGCCTGGGATGAAGAAGGATGTAGCTGAGTTTGTTCTGAGGTGTCCTGTGTGTCAGCAGGTCAAGGCTGAACACCAGAGACCTGCAGGAACAATGCAACCCTTACCCATACCACAGTGGAAGTGGGACCATGTAACCATGGACTTTGTTGTTGGCCTACCCAGGACAAACAAAGGACATGATTCCATTTGGGTAGTTGTTGATAGGTTGACAAAGACAGCGCATTTCTTACCTGTCAAAACAACCTATACTGCTGAAAGGTTATCCCAGATATATGTCCAAGAGATAGTGCGTTTGCACGGAGTTCCTGTCACTATAGTTTCTGACAGAGGTCCCCAGTTTACAAGTCGCTTTTGGGAACAGTTACACAGAGCCCTAGGCACCAAGCTAAGGTTTAGTACAGCCTTTCATCCCCAGACTGATGGACAGTCAGAAAGAACTATACAGACCTTAGAAGATCTGTTGAGAGCATGTGTTCTCCAGTTTACCGGGAGTTGGGATCTACATCTAAGCTTGATAGAGTTTGCCTATAACAATAGCTATCAACATAGCATTGATATGGCACCATATGAAGCCTTATATGGTAGACGTTGTAGATCACCCTTGTGTTGGTATGAAACTAGTGAGCACCAGTTGTTAGGCCCTGATCTTGTGCAGCAAACTACATAAAAGATTAAAGTTATACAACAACAGCTTAAGACTGCACAAGATAGGCAGAAGTCGTATGCTGATAAACGTCGTAGACCCCTAGAATTTCAAGTTGGAGACAAAGTGTATCTCAAGGTCTCACCTTGGAAAGGAGTCCTTCGTTTTGGGAAGAAAGGAAAGTTAGCTCCTAGATTTATGGGACCTTATCCAATTGTTGAAAAAGTTGGGAAGGTGGCCTATAGACTAGAGTTACCTCTGGAGTTGCAGAAGCTGCACCCTGTGTTTCACATTTCCATGCTGAGGAAATGTCATCCAGATACCGAGTCAGTTCTACAACCTATGGAAGTAGAATTGAATGAAGATATAACGTATGAGGAGGGACCAGTGTCAATCCTCGATAACAGAACTAAAAAGTTAAAAAAGAAGGATATAAGCCTTGTAAAAGTCCTCTGGAACCATCGTGGTGTTGAAGAAGCCACTTGGGAACTAGAAGATGAAATGAGAAGAAAATATCCTGCTCTTTTCTTATAATATGCTTTATCGATTTCGGGGACGAAATCCTTTTGAAGGGGTAAAGAATTTGTAACACCCCTGACCTGGGTTATGACCTAACCCTGGAAGTTTTGCCTAAATATGTAATTAATATACTTATGAACACTCCCTGGCATGTAATTAAGTTCCTCAGGAACATTTACTTTCAATTTCGCTCCTTTTTGTATAAAGTTGTAGCATTGTGTTGTATGCAGGGACCTATGTGCAAATTACCCAGTTTAAGGGTTGAACTTGCAAAATTCACAAGATAAGATGTTCCTTTGATGTTGAGACATCATGAGAATGGTTATGGTAAAGTTTGAGGGATTTCCCAAGCTTGAGCACCAAGGTGCAGCTGTGGAAGCAATTCCCATGCTTAGAAACCCTAATGTGGGTTAAAGTGCAATTTACCCAAATTGAGGGGTCCAAGTTGTAATTCTTAATATATAGAATATCTTTTATGACTCTTATCATCATTTAGAGTAGAAATGATGAAAGGGATACATCATTTAATAATCAGATGAGAAAAATGACCTTTGTGATAGAAATCACCTAGAATGGGTATGAAAACCTTTCATGTTTGTACCCTAGTTGAAGGTTGGATTCCTTTACCCCTAGATCTTGAGATTTCATGAGATTTGCATAAGGATAGATAGGTTTGGTCGTGCCTTTGAGCAAGGAGGGACCTAGATGTGATTTTCAATCTTGTGAGGTCCTTAGGGTGTAAAAGAGGCTAAAGTATATAAGCCCTTTTCCCCTTACAATTAAGTGAACGAACTTTCTTTCCTTCATTTCTCTTCCTTTCTTGCTCAAACGACCAAGGATAGCTCTGGAGCTCAGGGGGGGGCGACCAACCTGTTCAAGGTAAGAAAACCCCACCTTCTAGCTCGAATTCATGGAGGAATTCACTTTCTAAGGTTGGTTTTATGGTTAGCTTACTTAGTCTTCTTGTTCTAGCCGACCAAAGCAACGTTTCCTTGGAGAATTCACCTCTGACCAAGTTGTGGAAGCTCAAGGACGCCATTAAAGCTTGTAGCTTGAAGGATTGGAGCTCTAAGATCAACCTTTAGGCGGGTTTTATAACTCTAAACTTATGCTTTATATGTATGCTCAATTCTTGCAATTTACTTGGTAAATTCTCCTTCTACCACCCTTCTTCCTTGCACGTTTGCAAGAAAATCAGTGGAGAAACCGACCTTGCAAGAGGTTGAAGATGAGGGGCGTGATTCCCTATGTTACTTTTTCAAACGACCTTGGACCCTTTCGGTCCAAACGGTTGCAAACCGTTTGGGTTCAAACGGTTTCAAACCGTTTGCTCTCAAACGGTCTTGCAAGACCGTTTGGATTGAAACGGTCTCAAGACCGTTTGAAAGAGTTGACCAAGGGACGACCGTTTGAGGGTCTGTTCCTAACATGTTGAATTTCATCTCTGCAAAGAATCAAAGTCTAATTCTTAACCAATTGAGAGTTGAAGGCACTTCAACATGAAACCTAATCGGGTGAAAAAGTGCTGATTTGACATATAGATCTTGTTGAGTTTTGGGTTGAGGGACCCAAACGGTCTCAAGACCGTTTGGGGATTTCTCCAAACAGTCCTAAGACCGTTTGGGCACAACCCAAGACCGTTTCAAGGTCTAGGGTTAAGTTAATCTAATGGTTTGAGGGTCCAATTGTAGGAAATTGATGAATTGATGAAAATTGCTGATTTTGACCTAATTGGACTTCAACCTTAGTCAAAACGACTTGGATTTTGGTCAAACTTTGGGCAAATGATCTCAAGACCGTTTGGATGATGTCAAAACGACCTCAAGACCGTTTGGTCCAAGTTTGAGCCCAATTGGAGGTCAATTGATAGGTTCAACCTCGAATTGATTCACATTGTTGAACATTGATGACCAATCGAATTAAAACCCTAATTGAGGAGGATTGAACCCTAATTGGCTTGTAATTGAGGGTCAATTGGATATTTAAGTGGTTAAGGCTAACCCTAACTGACTCAAATTATAAGTGGTTAGCATAGCTTTGACCATTTGAGGACTTCAACACACATATCCATGAACATTGGTAACCTTTGAACCACTTTGGAGGTCCAAACGGTTTGAGCCCTTTTTGGACCAAACGGTCTTAAGACCGTTTGAGACCAAACGGTCTCAAGACCGTTTGGGGCCAAATGGTCTCAAGACCGTTTGGGCTCAAACGACCTCAGGATCGTTTGGTCCAATCGATCTCAAGTAGGTTTGATCAAACGGTCTCAAACCGATTGAAGCTCCAAACGGTTGGGAAGTCAACCCTTCCAAACGGTCTTCACCTCCAAACGGTCTCAAGACCGTTTGGATCCAAACGGTCTCAAGACCGTTTGGGGTCAAACGGTCTCAAGACCGTTTGGGTGGTTGAAACCGTTTGAAGGTTGAAACCGTTTGGAGATTGGTGATGGTTTGTACTTAACCATTTGATGATGTAATTAGTTCAATGATGATTCAATCTAAACCCTAATGGTAACCTAGGTCATTAAGGGACTATGTGATTAGTGAGTTAACTCATGATGGTAATCATGTGGCAAATTACCAAAATACCCTTGAGGGGTCTAAAGGGGTAAAACCTTGTTCTAATCAAACCCTAATCACATGATGTTGATGTTTTGGATCATGTTAGTCAATGGAGACTTATCTCAACCTGATCTAGAGTGGTATTGTCACCATCTACCAGTGAAAGGAGAGAGAAAGTATTTCTAGAGAGATAAAGTATCTTAGAGAGAGAAAATACCCTTTTTAGGAGGAAACTCTAGTGAGATACTTCATTTACACATGAATGTGCATGATTAGGGAATGACCCACCTATGTGAGGTCATAGAAACCCTATTTATAATATCTAATGGATCTTAATTCTAATTAAGAGCCTTAATGATGATGTTTCTCTTACATAATGATGTAATGAGTACAATTCACCATGGAGTGAATAGTAAACCCTAATTTTAGGGTGATAACATGAAAGATGAACAGTAAACCCTAATTGACAGGGTTATTGAATTAAACCCTAGTTGAGGGTGATTCCATGTGAAACCCTAGTTGAGGGTGATTCCAAGTGAAACCCTAATTGGGAATGCATCCCTAATTATTGAATTGTTTATGATTATCTGTTGAACTAACCGTGCAGGTTATTATGAGATAATGGTCATACCCAGGTATGAAATACCATGTTATATTCATTGAAAGTGTGTCTTAAGCTTTATGAATAGTGAATCATCTTGATGCACTGCTAAGTGACATCTTTTGTGATTTATGGGTTGTAAGAGCCATAAACACCATCAAGGTCATGCTTGACAGATGACTTGTGATGAGATAATTGAGAACTGGTAATTGAAATGAGTTAGGCCTGCTACATTTTAGTATTCTCATATATAGCTGTGTTGTTGTATGATGATAAGAATACTGAATGTACCTAACTAATCAAGTGAAATGTAGAGCCCTGATCATAGATCCATCATTGTCAGAGTCTAAATGATGGTGAAACAGGTTTTCCTCAGGGAACTCCTGGATCACATACTTTTGAGTATGTGGGGTACATGGATGTGTAGAACCTTACATCCTAGTGTAGGTATTTGATGTAGATTCTTGTAGTCCGTCATACCTTCACTATAAAAGAAAAGGTGAGAGGATGATGTAGATTCTAGTAGTCCATCAGACCCCACCATAAAGTCCTAAAGGTGAGATGTATATCTACACTCCCTTAAAGACACAAACACCGCATCGATAAAAGATAAACAAGAAATCTTCCGATGACGAAGAGAGTACAGAACGCCACTGTAACTCTAAAATAGCGAAGGTCCAGTTTACCCTGGAGAGCTATAACAAAAGATATCCCGCCAGATATCTAACTTTCGATCCTCTAACTGACTGAGGAAGATGAGGTCATAAGAATCCGGCTCTTTTAATGACCTATGTATGATACTGATGTGACTTCTTAGCGATCAGTTGGAGTATGAGTGGTAAGCCTCATCTCCACAGGGCATAACAATAATGTTTGAAAAACATAATCAACAGCGTAGTATATCTGTTAGAGTTATCTGCGAGTTATTTGATTGATGTTATCTTGAATAGCATAGATGTTCTCATATTTTAATATTGATTGAACTCTTGCTCATTATCAGAACTGCTAGTGAATATCTTGAAGGCTCTTATTGCTTTAGTTATTCCTTGCTTTGCTTATAAAGCCTAGTGGAGAGTTATAACTCTCGCTGGGGCAATTATGTATAATTGTCTCACCCCGTAGACTTCTACTTTTTAGGTGGTCGTCGAAGACGGAGGAACAAGAACACAGGTGACCAATCCCAGCAACAGCAGCATCAGGAGCAGTAAATATCTCAGGTGGAGATCTAGCCTGCTTCATGGTGTAGTTAGAGTCAAGTCCTGTGTGTCCTCTGTACTCTCAGGTCCTGAAATGTTTTGGAGTATGAATTCTTGAGAATTTTGGTATCATGTTGTATATAATTACTCAAGAAGTAATTGTCAGTGATGTAAACAGTTAAATCCTTTTTCTATGGAAAAGGTTTGTGGTTTCAGGCTCTTGTCTCGAAAAGTTTTAATTTCCCGTGATTTTTGTCTTCTGCTGTTTACCGATTGCTTCCGCACATGATTTAATCGGGATTAATTCGTGGTTTGGAGATCGGAGCCCACAATTAAGTGGTATCAGAGCTCCAGGTTCAGTCGAGTCTACAGAGGCATAGGACTTAGGATGTCGAGTCTACTTTTAGTACTCCTTCCTCATCTAATAGAATCTTCTGCTCCTCAGGAGAAGAAGATACTTAAGAATGTCAGAGCCACATGATGAGTATGTGGAAGAAAGTAGTGCCAGTGCACCTCAAGGCGGTGCAGGAGTACCAGAGGTGGAACAGCCTGTACCAGAACAACCTAGAGAGCCACCCCAGCTTGACCCAGCTGACATGGGTAACCCAGCAGTCCAGACAATGTTTGGGCAGTTCATGACTGCCATGACACATATAACCGACAGGTTGCCTATGCCTGCACCTAGGGCACCTATCCAGCCTGAGGGGCAAGGTATCAGGAAGACGTTCGAGCGACTACGTCGTGTCGGAGCTACCGAGTACCATGGGACTGCTGACCCCGCAGATGCTGATCTGTGGTTGACAGAGCTGGAGAAGGCTTTTAGGATCCTCAACATCCCTGAAGCTGAGAAGGTTAGACATGCTGTCTATCTTCTCAAAGGAAGTGCTGGTCACTGGTGGACCATGGAAGAGTAGAAGAGACCTGGAATAGAGATCTCGTGGGAAGAATTTTGGCGGGAGTTTGTCCAAAGATATTTCCCAAAGACCTTCCTAGACGAGAAGATCTCTCAGTTTGAGAGACTGAGACAGGGTATGATGAACATTAGCGAGTATGAAGCTAAGTTTATGGAGTTGTTGCGGTTCTGTCCGCACATGGCTGCTACGGATGAAGAGATAATCAGGAGATTTGAGAAGGGGTTGAATGCTGACATGTCTACCCCAGTGTCTGCCTTAGAGAACCGAGAGAGATTCTCTACCTTCGTTGAGTCAGTCCGAAGGATAGAGAGATCTGTGGTTGAGAAGAGGCAAACACAGAAGAGGTATCCACAGTTCCAGGGTTCTTCATCTATGGAATTTAAGAAATCTAGATCCTCTGCACCTAACCCCCCACCATCTAGATCTAGTCCTCAGACTCAGTGGTCTCCTAGTAGAGGTAGAGGAAGAGGACAACCACCTCGGGGGACACAGAGTTCTGCATCAATGTCTGCTACCGGACCACAAAGACCGCAAGAAGGAAGATGCTACAACTGTGGTAAGGTGGGACATTTGATGAAGGACTGCCGATCTAGGCCTGTCAGTGTGACACAGCCTCCGAGACAAGGACAACAGGGATCACAGGGAGGACAATCTCAAGGAATAGGTCGAGGACGCGGGCAAGCGTCTCAAGCTGGATCATCAGCACCACCTCAACCACAGGCTACGGCGAGGTTCTATGCTATGAACCCACCAGAGGCGGTGGTCAATACACAAGTAGCGACATGTCAGATGGAACTTTTATATTCTGATATGTCTAAATCTTGTGTAGTATCTGTTTTGATTGACCCGGGTGCTACACACTCTTTCATCACTCGAAGAGTGATTCGTAACTGCAATATGATAACTAGTCATAAGGCAGATAAGTTGTTGTTGGAGACTCCATTGAGTGGGTCTGCTATTCTGCAAGAAGTATGCTCTCTTTGTGTACTTTCCTTTTCTAAGCATCGCATTCAAGTGGATCTTATACCGCTTGATATGCAAGGATTTGATATAATCCTAGGGATGGATACCTTGGAAAGGTATCGAGTTGTCTTGGATTGTGAGTCCAAGCTGGCTGTGTTTGCTGATGAAAGCAACACATGGATCTTTCAAGGTGAAAGAAAGATTCTGCCCACCTGTCTTGTATCAGCTATGGTTGCTGATAAGTTGATGAGGCAAGGATGCTACGCATTCTTAGCCCATGTGGTAGATGTTACCAAGGGGAGTTCCAACCCTGCTGAAATTCCGATAGTCAGGGGATTCGAGGATGTGTTTCCCGAAGAACTTCCTGGTATACCGCCACCCCGGGAAATTGATTTTGAGATCAATTTGGTACCAGATACGAAACCCATAGCCCAGACTCCGTATAGGATGGCGCCTGCTGAGATGGCAGAACTCAAGAAATAGCTTCAAGAGTTACTTGAGAAGGGTTTCATCCGACCGAGTACCTCACCTTGGGGTGCTCCGGTTTTGTTTGTTAAAAAGAAAGATGGATCGATGCGGTTATGCATTGATTATAGACAACTCAATAAAGTAACAATAAAGAATAAGTATCCTTTGCCGAGGATTGATGATCTTTTCGACCAGTTGCGTGGGGCAACAGTCTTTTCCAAGATAGACTTAAGGTCCGGATATCATCAAATCCGCATTAAGGACAGTGACATATCCAAGTCTGCCTTTAGGATAAGATATGGTCACTATGAGTTCACAGTTATGTCGTTTGGACTAACCAATGCACCGGCTGCATTTATGGAACTCATGAATAGAGTCTTTCGACCTTTTCTTGATCAGTGTGTTGTCGTCTTCATAGATGACATACTGATTTATAGTAAGGATGCTCAGCAGCATGAGCAGCACCTTCGCCGGACTTTGACCTTGCTAAGGGAACATAAGCTATACGCTAAGTTTAGCAAGTGTGAGTTTTGGTTATCTGAAGTATCCTTCCTTGGACATGTGGTATCTGCCTCGGGAATTCGTGTTGACCCTGCAAAGATAGAGTCTATTCTGCAGTGGGAACAACCGAAGCCACCGACGGAGATTAGAAGTTTCTTGGGGTTAGCTGGTCATTATCGAAGGTTTATTAAAAATTTCAGTTCTATAGCCTTACCTTTGACCAAGTTAACCCGAAAGGATGTTCCTTTTTCTTGGAGTGATAAGTGTCAACAGTCTTTTCAGCTGTTGAAAGAGAGGTTAACAAGTGCGCCGGTGCTTGTGTTACCTGAGCAAGGAAAGGAATATATAATCTTTTGTGATGCCTCCAAGAATGGACTTGGATGTGTGTTGATGCAGGATAAACAAGTGATTTCTTTTGCTTCCCGACAGCTTAAGAAACACGAGGAGAATTATCCGACACACGATCTAGAGTTAGCTACTGTGGTCCATGCTTTGAAAATCTGGAGACATTATCTCTACGGAGAAACTTTTCAGATTTTCACAGACCACAAGAACCTTAAGTACATCTTCACTCAGCATGAGCTTAATATGAGGCAACGTCGCTGGATGGAGTTAATCAAGGACTACGATTGTACAATTGATTACCATCCGGGCAAAGCCAATGTGGTTGTTGATGCCTTGAGTAGGAAATCAGCAACATCAACCATGGATAGGGCACAACTAAGTTCCTTAGTATGCTCTAGAAGAGATATGCTTATCTCTTTAAGGCAAGACAATGTGCAGTTGAAGGCATCATTGTTAGCTGGTCTGTTAGCTGAGATGCAGATTAAACCTACCTTAAGAGAGAAGATAAAGGAGGCACAACAAGTAGATGTTTTTGTACAACAGATTAGATCTGAGTTTGGAGATGAGAAGCGAGAAGGTTTTCATGAGTCAGATGACCAGATGGCATGCTATCATGGAAGGATGATAGTGCCAGATGTGGACAACCTGAGGAAGTTAGTCCTGGAAGAAGCTCATTCTTCGATGTATGCTATGCATCCAGGGAGCACCAAGATGTATCGAAACTTGAAGGATATGTATTGGTGGCCTGGGATGAAGAAGGATGTAGCTGAGTTTGTTCTGAGGTGTCCTGTGTGTCAGCAGGTCAAGGCTGAACACCAGAGACCTGCAGGAACAATGCAACCCTTACCCATACCACAGTGGAAGTGGGACCATGTAACCATGGACTTTGTTGTTGGCCTACCCAGGACAAACAAAGGACATGATTCCATTTGGGTAGTTGTTGATAGGTTGACAAAGACAGCGCATTTCTTACCTGTCAAAACAACCTATACTGCTGAAAGGTTATCCCAGATATATGTCCAAGAGATAGTGCGTTTGCACGGAGTTCCTGTCACTATAGTTTCTGACAGAGGTCCCCAGTTTACAAGTCGCTTTTGGGAACAGTTACACAGAGCCCTAGGCACCAAGCTAAGGTTTAGTACAGCCTTTCATCCCCAGACTGATGGACAGTCAGAAAGAACTATACAGACCTTAGAAGATCTGTTGAGAGCATGTGTTCTCCAGTTTACCGGGAGTTGGGATCTACATCTAAGCTTGATAGAGTTTGCCTATAACAATAGCTATCAACATAGCATTGATATGGCACCATATGAAGCCTTATATGGTAGACGTTGTAGATCACCCTTGTGTTGGTATGAAACTGGTGAGCACCAGTTGTTAGGCCCTGATCTTGTGCAGCAAACTACATAAAAGATTAAAGTTATACAACAACAGCTTAAGACTGCACAAGATAGGCAGAAGTCGTATGCCGATAAACGTCGTAGACCCCTAGAATTTCAAGTTGGAGACAAAGTGTATCTCAAGGTCTCACCTTGGAAAGGAGTCCTTCGTTTTGGGAAGAAAGGAAAGTTAGCTCCTAGATTTATGGGACCTTATCCAATTGTTGAAAAAGTTGGGAAGGTGGCCTATAGACTAGAGTTACCTCTGGAGTTGCAGAAGCTGCACCCTGTGTTTCACATTTCCATGCTGAGGAAATGTCATCCAGATACCGAGTCAGTTCTACAACCTATGGAAGTAGAATTGAATGAAGATATAACGTATGAGGAGGGACCAGTGTCAATCCTCGATAACAGAACTAAAAAGTTAAAAAAGAAGGATATAAGCCTTGTAAAAGTCCTCTGGAACCATCGTGGTGTTGAAGAAGCCACTTGGGAACTAGAAGATGAAATGAGAAGAAAATATCATGCTCTTTTCTTATAATATGCTTTATCGATTTCGGGGACGAAATCCTTTTGAAGGGGTAAAGAATTTGTAACACCCCTGACCTGGGTTATGACCTAACCCTGGAAGTTTTGCCTAAATATGTAATTAATATACTTATGAACACTCCCTGGCATGTAATTAAGTTCCTCAGGAACATTTACTTTCAATTTCGCTCCTTTTTGTATAAAGTTGTAGCATTGTGTTGTATGCAGGGACCTATGTGCAAATTACCCAGTTTAAGGGTTGAACTTGCAAACTTCACAAGATAAGATGTTCCTTTGATGTTGAGACATCATGAGAATGGTTATGGTAAAGTTTGAGGGATTTCTCAAGCTTGAGCACCAAGGTGCAGCTGTGGAAGCAATTCCCATGCTTAGAAACCCTAATGTGGGTTAAAGTGCAATTTACCCAAATTGAGGGGTCCAAGTTGTAATTCTTAATATCTAGAATATCTTTTATGACTCTTATCATCATTTAGAGTAGAAATGATGAAAGGGATACATCATTTAATAATCAGATGAGAAAAATGACCTTTGTGATAGAAATCACCTAGAATGGGTATGAAAACCTTTCATGTTTGTACCCTAGTTGAAGGTTGGATTCCTTTACCCCTAGATCTTGAGATTTCATGAGATTTGCATAAGGATAGATAGGTTTGGTCGTGCCTTTGAGCAAGGAGGGACCTAGATGTGATTTTCAATCTTGTGAGGTCCTTAGGGTGTAAAAGAGGCTAAAGTATATAAGCCCTTTTCCCCTTACAATTAAGTGAACGAACTTTCTTTCCTTCATTTCTCTTCCTTTCTTGCTCAAACGACCAAGGATAGCTCTGGAGCTCAGGGGGGGGTGACCAACCTGTTCAAGGTAAGAAAACCCCACCTTCTAGCTCGAATTCATGGAGGAATTCACTTTCTAAGGTTAGTTTTATGGTTAGCTTACTTAGTCTTCTTGTTCTAGCCGACCAAAGCAACGTTTCCTTGGAGAATTCACCTCTGACCAAGTTGTGGAAGCTCAAGGACGCCATTAAAGCTTGGAGCTTGAAGGCTTGGAGCTCTAAGATCAACCTTTAGGCGGGTTTTATAACTCTAAACTTATGCTTTATATGTATGCTCAATTCTTGCAATTTACTTGGTAAATTCTCCTTCTACCACCCTTCTTCCTTGCACGTTTGCAAGAAAATCAGTGGAGAAACCAACCTTGCAAGAGGTTGAAGATGAGGGGCGTGATTCCCTATGTTACTTTTTCAAACGACCTTGGACCCTTTCGGTCCAAACGGTTGCAAACCGTTTGGGTTCAAACGGTTTCAAACCGTTTGCTCTCAAACGGTCTTGCAAGACCGTTTGGATTGAAACGGTCTCAAGACCGTTTGAAAGAGTTGAACAAGGGACGACCATTTGAGGGTCTGTTCCTAACATGTTGAATTTCATCTCTGCAAAGAATCAAAGTCTAATTCTTAACCAATTGAGAGTTGAAGGCACTTCAACATGAAACCTAATCGGGTGAAAAAGTGCTGATTTGACATATAGATCTCGTTGAGTTTTGGGTTGAGGGACCCAAACGGTCTCAAGACCGTTTGGGGATTTCTCCAAACGGTCCTAAGACCGTTTGGGCACAACCCAAGTTCGTTTGAAGGTCTAGGGTTAAGTTAATCTAATGGTTTGAGGGTCCAATTGTAGGAAATTGATGAATTGATGAAAATTGCTGATTTTGACCTAATTGGACTTCAACCTTAGTCAAAACGACTTGGATTTTGGTCAAACTTTGGGAAAACGATCTCAAGACCGTTTGGATGATGTCAAAACGACCTCAAGACTGTTTGGTCCAAGTTTGAGCCCAATTGGAGGTCAATTGATAGGTTCAACCTCGAATTGATTCACATTGTTGAACATTGATGACCAATCGAATTAAAACCCTAATTGAGGAGGATTGAACCCTAATTGGCTTGTAATTGATGGTCAATTGGATATTTAAGTGGTTAAGGCTAACCCTAACTGACTCAAATTATAAGTGGTTAGCATAGCTTTGACCATTTGAGGACTTCAACACACATATCCATGAACATTGGTAACCTTTGAACCACTTTGGAGGTCCAAACGGTTTGAGCCCTTTTTGGACCAAACGGTCTTAAGACCGTTTGGATCCAAACGGTCTCAAGACCGTTTGAGACCAAACGGTCTCAAGACCGTTTGGGGCCAAATGGTCTCAAGACCGTTTGGGCTCAAACGACCTCAGGATCGTTTGGTCCAATCGATCTCAAGTAGGTTTGATCAAACGGTCTCAAACCGATTGAAGCTCCAAACGGTTGGGAAGTCAACCCTTCCAAACGGTCTTCACCTCCAAACGGTCTCAAGACCGTTTGGATCCAAACGGTCTCAAGACCGTTTGGGGTCAAACGGTCTCAAGACCGTTTGGGTGGTTGAAACCGTTTGAAGGTTGAAACCGTTTGGAGATTGGTGATGGTTTGTACTTAACCATTTGATGATGTAATTAGTTCAATGATGATTCAATCTAAACCCTAATGGTAACCTAGGTCATTAAGGGAATATGTGATTAGTGAGTTAACTCATGATGGTAATCATGTGGAAAATTACCAAAATACCCTTGAGGGGTCTAAAGGGGTAAAACCTTGTTCTAATCAAACCCTAATCACATGATGTTGATGTTTTGGATCATGTTAGTCAATGGAGACTTATCTCAACCTGATCTAGAGTGGTATTGTCACCATCTACCAGTGAAAGGAGAGAGAAAGTATTTCTAGAGAGAGAAAGTATCTTAGAGAGAGAAAATACCTTTTTTAGGAGGAAACTCTAGTGAGATACTTCATTTACACATGAATGTGCATGATTAGGGAATGACCCACCTATGTGAGGTCATGGAAACCCTATTTATAATATCTAATGGATCTTAATTCTAATTAAGAGCCTTAATGATGATGTTTCTCTTACATAATGATGTAATGAGTACAATTCACCATGGAGTGAATAGTAAACCCTAATTTTAGGGTGATAACATGAAAGATGAACAGTAAACCCTAATTGACAGGGTTATTGAATTAAACCCTAGTTGAGGGTGATTCCATGTGAAACCCTAGTTGAGGGTGATTCCAAGTGAAACCCTAATTGGGAATGCATCCCTAATTATTGAATTGTTTATGATTATCTGTTGAACTAACCGTGCAGGTTATTATGAGATAATGGTCATACCCAGGTATGAAATACCATGTTATATTCATTGAAAGCATGTCTTAAGCTTTATGAATAGTGAATCATCTTGATGCACTTCTAAGTGACATCTTTTGCGATTTATGGGTTGTAAGAGCCATAAACACCATCAAGGTCATGCTTGACAGATGACTTGTGATGAGATAATTGAGAACTGGTAATTGAAATGAGTTAGGCCTGCTACATTTTAGTATTCTCATATATAGTTGTGTTGTTGTATGATGATAAGAATACTGAATGTACCTAACTAATCAAGTGAAATGTAGAGCCCTGATCATAGATCCATCATTGTCAGAGTCTAAATGATGGTGAAACAGGTTTTCCTCAGGGAACTCCTGGATCACATACTTTTGAGTATGTGGGGTACATGGATGTGTAGAACCTTAGATCCTAGTGTAGGTATTTGATGTAGATTCTTGTAGTCCGTCATACCTTCACTATAAAAGAAAAGGTGAGAGGATGATGTAGATTCTAGTAGTCCATCAGACCCCACCATAAAGTCCTAAAGGTGAGATGTATATCTACACTCCCTTAAAGACACAAACACCGCATCGATAAAAGATAAACAAGAAATCTTCCGATGACGAAGAGAGTACAGAACGCCACTGTAACTCTAAAATAGCGAAGGTCCAGTTTACCCTGGAGAGCTATAACAAAAGATATCCCGCCAGATATCTAACTTTCGATCCTCTAACTGACTGAGGAAGATGAGGTCATAAGAATCCGGCTCTTTTAATGACCTATGTATGATACTGATGTGACTTCTTAGCGATCAGTTGGAGTATGCGTGGTAAGCCTCATCTCCACAGGGCATAACAATAATGTTTGAAAAACATAATCAACAGCGTAGTATATCTGTTAGAGTTATCTACGAGTTATTTGATTGATGTTATCTTGAATAGCATAGATGTTCTCATATTTTAATATTGATTGAACTCTTGCTCATTATCAGAACTGCTAGTGAATATCTTGAAGGCTCTTATTGCTTTAGTTATTCCTTGCTTTTCTTATAAAGCCTAGTGGAGAGTTATAACTCTCGCTGGGGCAATTATGTATAATTGTCTCACCCCGTAGACTTCTACTTTTTAGGTGGTCGTCGAAGACGGAGGAACAAGAACACAGGTGACCAATCCCAGCAACAGCAGCATCAGGAGCAGTAAATATCTCAGGTGGAGATCTAGCCTGCTTCATGGTGTAGTTAGAGTCAAGTCCTATGTGTCCTCTGTACTCTCAGGTCCTGAAATGTTTTGGAGTATGAATTCTTGAGAATTTTGGTATCATGTTGTATATAATTACTCAAGAAGTAATTGTCAGTGATGTAAACAGTTAAATCCTTTTTCTATGGAAAAGGTTTGTGGTTTCAGGCTCTTGTCTCGAAAAGTTTTAATTTCCCGTGATTTTTGTCTTCCGCTGTTTACCGATTGCTTCCGCACATGATTTAATCGGGATTAATTCGTGGTTTGGAGATCGGAGCCCACAAGTAATTATGATGATGACAAAACTCATAGAGAATTTGATTGAATTATCTGTCATGTGATGCACACGAATTCAATACCAAACTGTGGAATAATTTATGCATGTTTTTAGTGAAGATTCTCCAATATTCATGTGTATTATGCTTCTTTTACCTAAATATCAAAAAAAGACTCATGTCCATTTGCTTTTATCTGTTTCACATACGTTTGGTCCAAAATTATTGTATTTTACTATTGTCTAATGCATTGTTTGCTTTTTGCAAACAAATCAAGAACTTATTGGAGAGAGTCAATATAACGACATCTTGTCATTTCTACCAACATAAGAGAAAAGAAGGTTTCATCATAGAGTTGCCTCGATACCATAAGGCAAGGCTCAATACCATTGAGACAAAGGTCGGTACCATCAACGTTCAACTCTGTGGCACTGACAAGGAGACCGAATAAGCATTAGATAAATCTCGGTAACACTGTCAGTGAACTCAGTGGTACCAAGATTACCAGCCCTCCCTGAGTAATGAGGAAAGTCGATGGCACTGGCATCCATGTCGATGACACATAGATTTTCCTTGACAATAAAAAATTAAGAAAGACAACATCAAAAGTATGTTGGATAAGTTATGTTTTAGTGTCTCTATTTTAAATCAAAGAGGGATGCCACAAAGGGGCATCCATCAGTTCTATAAGAGAGCGGAGTCTGAGGAGTAGGGGATGGAGAGACATGGAGAAAAGTGCAACCCGACACTTCTGAAGAGTATTCAGACGGCCGAAACATTATTCAATTGTGGCATCTTCAAAGGGTACCAACCTTGTTACAACCCCAATTTTTTGGGTTCATTTGGTGAGAAATGTAATTTCTCATATTAAATATATTTGAACAAATAACGATATAATTTGTTTTGAATAAATGAATTTTGTTTACAATAGCCTTGATGATTGTTTTGTGGGCTTTATTGTCTATTAGGCCCAATAACAATGAAAAGACAAAAGAAACTCCATTATTAATAATGAAATGGAGAAAAGAAAAATGTAGAAACCTCTAGAAGGCAAAAGAATTTAATCCAAAGGGGGGTTTCATGCCTCTTGTGTTCCTTGGGTTCCAAGGAATCCAAAGTTGCAAAGAGTATGCAATAAGAAAAGAAAAGATCAATTAAATATTTCTTTATTAAGAAAGAGATTGAAAACAATGATAAAATGTGGGAAATAAGTGAAAAGGGTTATATTTGAGTTATCCTTGATGGATTTTCGTATCCAAAATAATCCTAGTGTTAAAAGGAATGCCAATGAAGAAAATAAAAAGAAAAATAAAGAGAAATCCTCAAAAAGAGATATTTTAATAAGAAATAAACAAGATAATGGGAAATAATGAATATAGATGCAACTAGAAGGATAATGAGTATCCACTAAAAAGGATTTCTAAATATTAGAGTTTCTTGGCGTCCAAGGAGCCCCAATGGAGAAAAAGAAAGAGAAAATACTAATAATAGAAAATAAGAGGATAATATGATGCATAATGAATGAATTTTGTAGTATTGTTAAAATGTGGTATTTTCTATTAAAAGAAAGCATAATTTCGTGCCAATGGATTAAAGGGCAAGTACAAGAGAAGAAAAGAGGTGATTTTCGAAATCCAAATATCTAAAGAATAAATAATATCAAAAAAAGATAATTAAGAGAGAGAGAGAGAAACTTGCTTCTTCATGAAGGAATTGATTCCTATTGGAAAAGAACTTTGTTTCTTCATGAGCAAGCATCTTAGGACTTTTCTACCCTCCCTAATATAAAGGGTAGAGCCCTGGTTGAGGCAGGAAGCCTCCATGACCACCCAAGACTGATCGGTTACCGCCCCAATGATCTAGTCTTCACGCAGCTGCTGCCGATCTGCTGCAATTACGACAGAAGTCACATGCTTCTCCCGCTTGGGAACAACCACCTTGGCAGCAACGTGGAGGAGCCCCAGGTGCGTTGGGACATGGTGGATCTAGGGGAACGTTCAGTAGTGATCCTCGAGCCCCCAGGAAGGAAGGGCAGGCCGTGGGAAGGCTGCCATCGGCGGCCGCCGCTGCTGATCGGAGGTTGAAGATGACCTTGGTCGTTTGGACGGTTCTACCCTCTACATAACAAAGAAAAGGCTGCTTAAGTGGGGGGCAAATACATCTTTCTGTTCTAATCTCAAGCAAGCAACATTGCATGGCAAGGGTGACGCGGCAGCTTATCATTGGCTCAAGTAAGTAAGTTCTTACAAAATTTATAACTAATTAACGATAGATCGGATAGATGTGCATTATATATGAATTTTGATCAAGAGAACTCAAGGAATGCAATAAAAATATATTTGAAGCCTAAATATGATTGCAATTCGAAAAGTAATGGAAGTTATTAACTTTAATGTATTAATGATTAAGAAATCCTATTTTAAGATGATTAATATAATTAGTAGGTTTTAATGGATGCTTAACATTGATATTAGCCTTTTAATCATGAAATGATACATTAAGAACAAAAAGGTTGAACTTTGCACATAATGGGTTTAATTTAGAGTTGCATCTGCAAAAATATGCTTTAATGGGCCTTAAAACCCTAATATTAGTAAATGTGACTCATAATGGTTTTAATTATTCAAAATCGTGAATAAAGTTGAGATATGATAATTCCAAGCTATTTCAAGTATAGAAGTTCCAAATTGTGGATAAATACCCTTAATATAGTAATTAGGGTTTTCTAATAGATAAAGATGGAATTAATGAGTTATATGTGAATTAGATTATAATGAACTATGCGTTGTTAATCCGGAAGGAACCGAAGATGATAAATGAGCATAATGATCATGTCGTGGATTAAAAGGATAAAAATGGTAGCTTTAATGTAAAATAGGCTTAATAGAATTAATTGATGGTTAATTATGCTTTTTTTGATATCAGGGTTATATGTTGTTAAAAGATAACCTTAGTAACTTTCATGATGAATAGATGAGATAATTAGGGTTTGTGAGTAATTGTATAAAATTAGGGTTTAAAATAGTAAGAGATGAAAGGAAACCCTAATTGCAATGGAAACCCTAAAAGTGGATTAGAAACCCTAGGAAGCGAGCTAAGTTTAATAGATCTTGATGGTATGATTAATAATAGGAAAATGTATGCATATTTCAAGATCTCATAATGTGCTTGATTGCCTATTTGGAATTCTTGATTGATTGGATAATTCTGTCTCAAATCAGCCTGACCGGTATGTGGTTACACTTATGGATAATTGCTTTAGTTTCACGGTGATTCCCGAACATTTTATCGGTTTCTTGAAAATAACTACTTGGATGACTTTAATTTCATGCAACTATAAACTGACTATGACTATCACCATAAGTATGCATACATGACTGGCTCAGATCCTGGTCCTCCTCTGTGGCTTTGCAAATGCTAAAAAGGGTAACCTAGAGCATGGTCTAGGCTATCAAGAGTAGGGATTGGGCTACCTACGTGTAGTGCCATGCAACTCTTTAGCACACCATGAGTTAAGGAGTGGGCTACCTATGGGTAGTGCCATGTGACTCAACCCTAGAAACTAATTCAATTGTTAGGTAGGATCATGAGGGGTTAAATGAGGATCTACCATAAGGAAGGTAGCATTCACGTCCACTGCAGGAACAACACAAAGGTTAGGGTATGTTAGGATTGAGAAGTTATGTTGAAAATGTAAAGTTATTTGTTAAATCATATTTGACTGTAATATGTTGTTACAGTTAATTGCACAATTATTATTTCCCCCACATACTAGCATAATTCATTTATGCTGACTGACATTTTGTTTGTCGGCGTTTTAGGTTCAAGTGAAAAGAACGAACAGTAAAGTGGCATATGTGGAAGTAAATGGGAATTAAATTACAAAGGAAGATTAGTAGAATAGACTCCAAATGTGGATAAGAGTAGATATCCATGTTTTTGAAAAAGGTATGCAAAGTTAACTTTTATTACAGCCTTTTAGTTTAGTTTGGTAGAAGTTTGATAATTATTATTGATTATTTGTTGAACCTTTGATCTGGAAATTGGGATAACGACTCTGACCTCTTGGTCTCCCTTAATTGGGGGTTACTAGGAGGTGGGGTCATTACATTTGGTATCAGATCGTAGGTTCCTCATTTAATATGTAATAAATATTAAATTTTACAAACTCTATAGAACCCAAGGGAGTTATTAGAGGAATTTCCAAAAGACATAGGTGTCTAGAAAAGGATCACATCTGGGGGATGGCAATATTTTCCTCTGCACTGCTAGTCAGAATACGAGGACTCCTAGATTAGTGTGACTGCCTGGCCAATGTATCAGGATTGGACTCGAAATAAGATACCTTTAGGACTCTCTCATCTTGTTCATCCTTTCTCAACTCAAATGATGTTAAGGATTATAAGGATTAGGGTTTTCTCTCTTTTCCTCACCCTCTTGTGGTATGGGTAAGGTTGATAAGGTTTAAGGAATCCTCCACCAAATTAATGAAAAGCATGTAATTAATATGTCATGGACATAAACTTAATAGACTAAGCGTAAACTAAAGAATAGATACATGCTTAGGTCATATGACATAAGTTGTCATGCCCTCAGGAGAGACCTGAGGCTATACCTTCTTGTCAGGAGGATAAGTAAAAGAGTTAGTCTTGGAGGTAGAGACCTCCATTATAAGTGGAGACCTGGCACATCCTATGAGTATGATGTTAACCCTAACCCTAAGTGAAGGTTAGAGAGAGATATAGCATGATGAGTTAGATGCCATGGTAGACCAGGTGTTTGGATGGACATGCCTTGGATGCCATATGAGCCATGAGAGGTTGGATGACCTAGTGCCTTTGGCGACCCAACCCTGCGAAGGGTCGTGCATGTTAGAGAGAAGGATAGTTCCTTCATTGATGAGGTTAGAGAAGGACCTATAGAAACCCTATGGGCTTATGCAAGTAGGGCATAGTATGCACCCAGAGTACGTCAGTAGTGTTGGTAGTATGTTAACTCCCTAGCCAGAAGGGCATGAGGGAAGGCTTATGAGATAAGCATAAGGAGCTATGGATAATCTGGAGCAAACATAAGTTTGAACATAGGATTCACCCAGGTAGGGGTATGCTTGTGAGCTTGATCCGCCTTCATGGAGAGAGGACCTTTAGTAATAAGGCTGGTTGTGGAGTATCTCTAAAGAGACAGCAGGTCCCAAGCAAGAAGGTTGGAAGCTTAGATTCCAAGATATGAGGAACAGTAGGGAGTTGAGGAGGATTCGACCTATGTGGATGATAGTAGTTGACTCATGCTTGACCCCTAGAGGCTGATGATATCTTGGTTTCCTTTAGAGGAACCAAACCCTAGAGAGAGGATGATGTTGCTGGTACCTATGTGCCTATGGTATAGGTGTTTACCTTCTGAGATGGGAAGAAGAGTTCCTTAGACCCTAAAGAGGCTCAGTAACAGGTTGTGAGGCCTTATACCTTATAGGTTGTCCTTGACGAGGACTCCTGTCCGAAGTGTTGTTCAAGTAGAATGATGACATGAAGTGCATCTCATACCTTGTACATGTTTGGTTCGTGGTTAAGAGGTTGAGCATGAAATTGGACACCCAATAGCGAACCTTGGGTTCCTAGGCCTAAGAGGGGAAGTGGTGTACCTAATGCTCATCACGAGATTTGAGTTTCTATAGATTCGAGCATGGTACTCCTCATGGTTAGAGGAGAGGGAAACCCCTTAAGTTTAAGGTATGTTTGATGAACCCCTCACAACTAAGTTGATGACATGGGAAGGCATGATCTTGATCCAGCGTTGAGGAAAGGGAACAAGTATGACCTAGCATGGTTTAGTAGGTGGTCTACTTGTGCCTTAGTAGCTACTGGGTTAAGTATGCTCATGTGAATGTAAACCCTAAGGACGTTGGTGAACTTGTTGTCAAGAGTTGTAGTTTCCTCCCATCCTGGGAGCGAGACCCTTTTTGTAGGGTGTATACCAGTTTGTTGGTTTTGAGGTAACCTAAAGAGGTCTCAATAGGATCTTGAGAAGCTAAGTGAAAAGCACATAGTATGAGAATGAACCGGTAGACCCATAGATAACCAACTCTAAGTGCATATGGATGTGTTACCATGGAGGTAACCAGTATGGGGGCCTGACCAAGGTAGGCATGTCACCATGACCCCTATGAAAGGTTGAAAGACAGCCCATGAATGTAGAGAGAGATGATAAAGGCTTGGGTAAGGTTCTAAGTTGAACATGTACTATGTTAGAATCTAAAGTCTATCCTAGGGTCAGGTAGGGATAAGACTGATGAAAGTAGGAGTTGCCTAATTCCCTAGTTGCACATGATCATAGGGTCGGGAGGTAACAACTATCATTGTCTGAGGGCCATGTGTTAGGAGATTGATAACCTTCATGAACTAATGGGACCCAAAGGGTAGATGAGTAGGGCACTCTCTGGATGCATGAGAGAAGAGGGATGACCCCAAAAGTGTCGGTACCCTATAGACCTAGAGGAGATGACCAAGGATTATGTGTGGACCCAAGTAGGTTCGAGACCAGTTTTCCATGGAAGTAACTTTGATATCAAGATGTTTGTGATGTAGAGACATATGTGGCACGTTTCAAATTAGATTTAAAGGTGTACGGGAAAGGTGGGATGTACCATCTCTACTCTTGGAACAGGAAGAACTCTGTATTTGGACTGCATCCAAATGCTTATTTCCTCTTATTATGGGAGTGAGAGATAGAACAATACGCATGCCATACACCAAGGATAAAAGGTAATGTGACTTGGAGCGTTGCCATGAGGTATGAGGACAGAGATGATAACATACCCTGGTAGAGTGCATGATACATGGATGGTTTACAAACATTAAGAGAAACAAGGTAGTCATCTTATGAGGATGTTTTTATCATGAGCTATGAGTTATATACGTTTGAGTTTGATAAACCAAGAGAATAAGCTCTGAGTTTTCTTGATGAAGATCGACTTAGAGTGTGAGATGAGATGATAAGTGGAATACATGGAAGTGTATGTCTTCAACATGACCTAATACCTAAGGATGTGAAGTGGTAATGGATGCTCCGGTTGAGATGTAGCTTCCTAGTTTGGCTAGAGGCTAGAAGAGGTTGTTAGTCTAACCTTAAGTTTGAAAAGGAGATAAGTTTGGTTAACACTCAGATGTAACGAGATCTGTTGATCAAGTTAGTAGTTGTTTGGTTATCCGGCCTAGGCCTTGATGCAATAAAAGGATGGTGGTAGAACCTCAAATACACTTCTTTGGAAAGGAAGATGATGAGACCCGACTAAAGTGGTTTAGTGCTTCTGAGGAATCAATCTTGAGGAATCAAACTTGAGGAATCATGACATACATGAGATCATGATTTTGAGATCACCATACACTGTGGTACTACAAAGATAATAAGTGACAGTAGTACATGGGATGCTTAAGATGAAGTTGCATGTGGCTTGTCACCATGCAAGCCAAGAGGTGAAGGACGAACGCCAGTAACCCAGTGTCTTGATATAGAGGATAAAAGAGTCCCTGAGAGGGAAAGGGAGTTCATCACTATGGATGTCATAAGCCTCCCCTAGACCAAGGAAGGTAAAGATGCAATATGGATTAGGATAGATCTCCTTACCTAATGACATGAGAAAGAAAGAGTACTATCAAGGGACAAAATTAGGTTGAACTACATATGAGAGAGACGGTTCAACTACACCATGATGTGAGTTCAAAAGTTCTTGAGTATAACCTAAAGGTTCACTTCCATAAGGTGGAAGTAGGTACATGAAGGACACGATGTTAGTACCACTTATCACCCCTAACTAATGGTTAGTATGATTCATACTAGGGGGTCTGATGAGAGCATGTGTGCTCATTCAGGGTGATACATAGAGACAATTATTGTCCTATGAAAGATGTGATGATAACCACCATAGCTAGTATCGGGATATAAAGAAGCTCTGTAAGGGAGGTTGTGTCGGTCACCACTTCATTAAGGTGATGTTGGTGAAGGGACCTCATGATGGTCAGAAAAGGACCACAGTGTGTGTAGATGAAGTCGCTTTGACCGTGCAATGGATGAAAGGAGCATAGAGACAACATGAGTCATGAGCTGATGCAAAGTAGACTGACGTGCAGTTCACTGTGGGAGAATATGTGACATGAAAATCTGACCCCTCTGAACTATAGCTAAGACAGATAAGTCCCCAATACATGGGTTCTTTTTTTAGATGGTTTAGTGGAGAAGGTTAAGTTTGCCCTTACCCTTTAGGATAATGTGATGAGTTCCATGTGTCCAATTTAGAGCACTATGTGAGGTACTCGAACCATGTGCGGAGCAATGAACATAGTGAGCCCCAAGGAAGGCTGAAATGACCTAAGTCACCTGTGAGGTTTATAGATACCAAGGTGAAAGAACTCACAGAAAAGATTATGTGATGGTAAAGGTTCTTTGGAAGCGCCATGGAAAGGGCAAAGCCACATAGGGGGCAATGATGAACATGTAAAACGTGTATCCTGTATTTTTTGTTTGCTTGATGGAATTTTGAGGACAAAATTCCTATAAGAGGGGAAGGATGTTACAACTCTAATTTTTTGGGTTCATTTGGTGAGAAATGTAATTTCTCATATTAAAGATATTTGAACAAATAATTATATAATTTGTTTTGAATAAATGAATTTCATTTACAATAGCCTTGCTGATTGTTTTGTGGGCTTTATTGGCTATTGGGACCAATAACAAAGAAAAGACAAAAGAAACTCCATTATTAATAATGAAATGGAGAAAAGAAAAATGTAGAAACCTCTATAAGGCAAAACAATTTAATCCAAAGGTGGATTTCATGCCTATTGGGTTCCTTGGGTTCCAAGGAGTCCAAAGTTGCAAAGATAATGCAATAAGAAAAGAAAAGATCAGTTAAATATTTCTCTATTGATAAAGAATTTGAAAATAATGATAAAATGTGGGAAATAAGTGAAAAGGGGTATAATTGAGTTATCCTTGGTGGATTTTCGTATTCAAAGGATTCCTAGTGTTAAAAGGAATGCCAATGAAGAAAATAAAAAGAAAGATAAAGAGAAATCCTCAAAAAGAGATATTTTAATAAGAAATAAACAAGATAATGGGAAATAATGAATATAGATGCAACTAGAAGGATAATGAGTATCCACTAAAAGGATTTTGAAATATTAGAGTTTCTTGGCATCCAAGGAGCCCCAATGGAGAAAATGAAAGAGAAAGTACCAATAATAGAAAATAAGAGGATAGTATGATGCATAATGAATGAATTTTGTAGTATTGTTGAAGACACTACTACAGAAATGGCTTATAACGTCACTTTTGTTGGTGTCGGTTGTAATAAAAAACCGACACCTAAACCATACAACGTCGGTGTTTAAAATAAGCCGACATCAATCTGTGAAGGGCGACCAGACACGGGTACTGCTTTTATTCCTTATCAGTTCCTTAATAAGAAATCGACACCTAAAAGTAACCGCCAAAACCAAAATTTCCAGAAAACAAAATTGCCTCCAAAAATTGACATACATCGTCGGTGTTTAAGAGAGGAACCGAAAACTAAAGGTTTTCTGCGCGACACAAATTTGCTCAATTTTTATCGTCGGTTTTGTGACAATAACTGACGTCGTTGTTTTTTCGCGCGAATAACCGCAAAAATTTTCAGCTCCCTTTAGTGTCGGTTGTTTGTTGCAAACCGACACTTAAAGTTGTATTGTCGGTTTTTGTTAGAAACCGACATCGAATGTTAACTTAATATCACACGAGCGAGCCCGAATCTTCCCCTTTCTCTCTGTGATTGCAATCGGCTATTAGGGTTTGGTGATTCCGACGTTCTCCTTGCTCCCCGCCGCCGATCTCTTTGCTCGCCGACGTCGTGAAGTGCCGATCTCCTTTCCGCCGCCGTGAAGCGCCGTCGTGGAGCTTGCCGTTTGTGGAGCTCGCCGACGTTCGTGGAGCTCGCCGCCTCCGTGGAGCTCGCCGCCTCCGTGGAGCTCACCGTTCGTGGAGCCGCCACCATCGTTGGTCCTCTCTTCCAGTCGATCCTCCTCTCGCCGGTGCTAGCAGTAGTCAGTGCCAACAGTAGCAGCAGGAACCAGAGCCAACGCCAACAACAGCAGCCGAAACCATAGCTTTCCATTATCGTCACCACTGCCACTGCTAGAGGTAAAGCCTCCAGTTGACTAGGCTTGCATCCTCAATTCATCCTTGGCTTAACATATTTTTTAATGTGTGTTGTTGATGTGTGTTGACCTTAGCTTAACCTATTTTTTAAACAAGTAGATGTCAATGATAATTTAGTTAACCAATCCCTATGATTGATCCTAATTCAGTTCAGTATTTTTTTGCATTCATACACGATCGTGCTAAAATTTGTAGTGTGCATTTCCAATTTTAGGTTTGACTTTTTTGATGTTACTAGCGGATAGAAGCCATGCGCCTGTTCATTTTCTGATTCACTTCAAAATGATTAGAATGTGCTTGTGTCCTTATTATAAGTATGTTGTTTTATCCTTTTAAAAAGTATTTCAAACATAGTGTCATGTACTCATAAAACTAAATATGAGTGTTGATTAAACAAATAGATAATAAGTGTCACCTCATTTTATGAAATACCAAGATACATCAAATTATAGAAAATACTAGTCTGAAAATTTATAACATCATTATATGTACTTACACTTTTTCTGAAAATATATAACATCATTATATGTACTTACGTACACTTTGTTAATACTAATATTATGCAGTCTCTGTCCACCCACAACAGTCACTATGAACTGGGCCTCTATGTCAATGTTAACGTTCCCTATTGAAGAACAATTGGACATCATCCTAGATGATCGTTCCTTAAACCAATTGGCTATACCCAAACATTGGCTTTTTCTAGAAGGAAGACACTACAGGCCTGGTGAAGTGACCCTAAATTTTGGCAATTATTCACATGTTATTGAGGTTGAGTATGATTTGGCGGGAAATCTTGTATCAAAATCCAGTTGGCGTGATTGGATTGGAAAGATGCATGTGGGTCGTAGCGATAGGCTTTTTCTCTATCTAGTTGGCCATAATACCATCAACGTTTGGATAACCAACATCAACTGCGAGACCCCCGATCATCTACTGCGGTATGAGTGCACGACGGAGGATATCATCTATGACGGATCTGATTATGAGGCCCTTGTCAGTTCAAAATCGTCTAAATACAGTGAGGAGCTCCGCGACACAACATCATCAAAAAGGCCACGGTAGGTCCAATTAACAAATATAATTGTCAAGACAAAAAATTTTTGTTTACACTTTTTGTCTGAAAGCAATCAATACTCATAGCTGCTTTCTTTTCTGAACTTCAGGAGAAGATCGCCACAATGATAAGTCCTCGAAGTTACTGATGCAGGACCATGTTGGTGTAGTATTTAGTTGTCTATCTATCTATACTTGTCTGTATTAATAGTTATTTTAATTATGCGCATGTTTAGGGGTACACCAACCCCTTTGTTTAGTTACTGTTTAGGGGTACACCAACCCCCGTGTGTGGATGTAAAAAGAGATTAATTGAATGGAACTAAAAGTTGCTACATGAATGCTTCTAACTGAATTGATGATTGGCTTGGTTATTGAATGTTACAAATTACTGATAAATTTCATTATAAATGTTCTTTTATCCTTATTATAACTATGTTTTCAATGATCACTTCCATTACGGTTCAGGAGCTCGCCGACCTTCTGCCTGCCCGTTCAGCTTCCACATGCACCCATCCATCTCACCTCTCTCCCTGCTCCAGAGTAAGATGCCTGACTGGGCTCAAATAGAGGTAAACATCCCCAAAAACCCTCTGTCTCGCCCTCTGATTTGTATTTGCTTAAATACTGATTTGTATTTACTTATCCACTCATTCATCTAAAGATTTTTTATTCATCACATTATTTAAATTTAGGGCTTTATATTTAAATGCATCTAAACATTCATAAGCTATTAATGTTGATTAATTTAGGAAGCATTGATATGTTGTTATGGCTGTCCACAAATGTTTTTATAAGAAATTGTGTGTTGAATGGGGTTGTGAACAAGGAATTGGTGTTGTATTTGTTGGCCTAGAAACCCGTCCAAGATTTACTCATTAGGAGTAAATCTTGGATAGTCCCCGGTTTGGGACTGTTCTTGAAAACCTAATCTCACTTAGGATGTAAGTGTATAATGTGTATTGGGTTTTCAAGAAAATTTCGGCAGCATTTCCCCGTTTGTTCTCTAAGTACATATGTACTTGGAGAACAGCGGGGAAATGTTGTCGAAATTTTCTTGAAAACCCAATACACATTATACACTTACTAGTGAGATTAGGTGTTCAAGAATGGGATAGGTGGTATACATTTAAGAATGACATCACATGTTTAAACCCTAAAGTTTTAACCATAAACTCTAATCTGTTTACCCTAGACCCTAATCTTGTTGTAATATATACTTATTTTCTCTTTGATCAGAGAATGGATAGATCATGGATGTCCATTCACAATCGCTGCACCCCAGAGTTTATTTTTTGTCTTGATCAATTTGTTAGATTTGCCGAGGAACATAGGAAACAACATGGAGATAGGTTCTACTGTCCATGTAGGCATTGCGGTAACAACTTGAAAGTCAGTACTGGTGACGGAATCAGAAGTCATGTCATGTGCAACGGGATTGTACAAGGATATACAGAATGGCACTGGCATGGAGAGATTTCAAACCTGAAACCAGTGGTTGTCGATAGTAGTGCTTGTGTGGAAGAAGAAATTGCCTCCGATGACATAGATGTGAATGAACCAGTTCCAGTACACATCATTGATGCGATGCTGGATAGTTGTGGGGTAGAGCACACCGATCCACCTCCCATGTTTAGAAACATTGTGCATGATGGTGAGATAACATTATACATGGGTTGTAAATTTACGAAGCTTAGCGCTGTGTTGAGATTGTATAAACTAAAAGCTTACAATCGATGGAGCGACAAAAGCTTCACGTCATTGTTGTCTTTGTTAAAAGAAATTCTTCCTGAAGGAAACGAGCTGCCGATCTCAACATATCGGTTAAAGAAATTGTTGTGCCCAATGGGAATGGAGGCCAAGAAGATACACGCATGCCCAAATGATTGTGTATTATTTCAAAAGGACTATCTGAATTTGAAAGATTGTCCGAAATGTGGTGCATCAAGGTATAAATTGATGACTTTGGGGGAGTCCAAAACTGGTTCTCCCGCTAAGGTGATGTGGTATCTACCTATAATACCATGATTTCAACGCTTGTTTGCCAATCCTATAGATGCAAAGAATTTGAGGTGGCATGCAGATGTTAAAAAAATAATGATGGGATCCTACGACATGCGTTTGATTCCCCACAGTGGAAGAAGATTGATCTATTGCACCCTGAATTTGGTGAAGAGGACATGAATCTAAGACTTGAGCTTTGTATAGATGGGATGAATCCGTACGGGTCATTAAGAAGCCAACATAGCACTTGGCCAGCCATGCTTGTTATATACAATCTTCCTCCCAGGTTGTGTATGAAAAATAAGTACGTTATGCTGTCGTTGTTGATATCGGGCCCTAAACAACCTGGAAATGATATCGATGTTTATCTTGAACCTCTGATTGATGACTTAAAGAAACTCTGGGGGTGAAGGTGTGATGACCTATGATGCTTCACGAAGAGAGACATTTTGTTTGCACGCTATGTTGTTTTGCACTGTGAATGACTTTCCAGCATATGGGAATTTGTCTGGATATAGTGTCAAAGGATCTAAAGAGTGTCCTATATGTGAAGAGAACACTGATTTAATATGACTAAAACATGGCGGCAAGACTGTATATCTTGCTCATCGAAGGTTTCTTCCAAAATTTCATCTGTATCGTAGGTTACGCAAAGCATTCAATGGACGGAATGAGGAACATAGTGCACCTAAACCTATATCAGGGGAGGATGTTTATGAAAGAGTGAAAGACATCGCCAATGAATTTGGTAAGAGATCACAATGTACGATGACCACAAGGAGTGACAAGTCTTTATTCAAGAAGAAGTCAATATTTTGAGATCTTCCTTATTGGAGTTCTTTGACAGTCAGGCATTGTATCGATGTCATGCACGTTGAGAAAAATGTATGTGATAGCGTCATTGGTACTCTGTTGAACATACCAGGTAAGACTAAAGATGGGATAAAATCCAGAATGGACCTACGTGAAATGGGAATAAGGTCAGAATTAACAGAATTACGTGAAATGGGTAATAAAAGAACATACTTACCTCCCGCTTGTTACACGTTGTCTAGAAAGGAGAAGAAAGCATTTTGTGAATGCTTGGTAAATGTTAAGGTGCCATAGGGTTACTCATCCAACATCCATACATTGGTATCAATGAAAGATCTGAAGTTGATAGGTCTTAAATCTCATGATTGTCACATTCTAATGCAACAAATATTGCCTGTGGCAATTAGATCTATATTGTCGAAGCATGTAAGGTTTGCAATCACCATACTTTGTTTCATTTTCAACAGTCTGTGCAGCAATGTTATTGACCCTGATACTCTCGATAATTTGCAAAGAGAAGTGGTTGTTACCCTATGTCATCTTGAGATGTATTTTCCCCCATCGTTCTTTGATATCATGGTATATCTTGTTATCCACTTGACTAGGGAAGTGAAAATGTTGGGAGCAGTTTTCTTGCATTGGATGTATCCCTTTAAACGATACATGAGCATTTTTAAAGGTGATGTTCAAAACTGTTATCGACCTGAAGGTAGTATTATTGAGGGTTATGTGGCAAGAGAGGTTATGGATTTTTGCAATGACTTTCTGAGTGGTAATGACGCTCTTGTGAATGACAAGAATATTGAGGAGCATTTTGGCGAAGGGGTTTTGGGAGCACGGGTGAAAGTAATCAACCGTGAGCAGTTGGAGCAAGGTCACTTGTATATTTTACACAACATCGACACAGTGAGTGTTTATATCAAGGAACATACCAATTTCATCAAGAGACAATATCCTTGATCCGATTCAATGTGGCTTGCTAGAGAGCATAACAAGACATTTATTAATTGGTTTGAAGATAAAGTCTTACATCAACTATCTCAAACACTAGATAATGTTACTGAAACCATCAAATGCCTCGCCTTTAAACCAAAATTGAATGTTATGTCTTATGAAGGGTTTGACATAAATGGTTTCTCATATTACACAAAGCGTAAAGATGATAAGAGTGTCGTCCAAAACAGCGGGGTCACCCTTCAAGCGTCAACTATGTATTTTGTAAGTGCAAAGGATAAAAGTCCATGTGAAGCTAAAATGTCATATTACGGTGTCATTGAAGGCATATGGGAGTTTGACTATGTAGATTTCAGAATTCTGCTCTTTAAATGTAATTGGGTTGACAACAAAAAAGGAGTTATAGTGGATGAATTGGGTTTCACGTTAGTGAACTTTGAAAAGATTGGCGAGAAGGGTGAACCATTCATATTGGAATCACAGGAAAAACAAGTATTTTATATCGATGATCCTGCAAATGATAAATGGTCAGTTGTTCTTCATGGTAAAAGACAGTTCATTGAAGATCCTATAGATGAAGAAGAGTATTATGATAAGTATGATGACTCTAATCCATTCTCAGTTGGGTTGCCAACACCACCAAACATTGAAGCTGGGGATGACAATGACTTGTATGTTCGCGGGGATCATAATGAAGGATTGTTAATTGATAAAAGATCACAATATTAGAGGCATGGATGTTTATATTTTTATTATGTTCCCATGATGACCATGTTGATGATCACCGTGAGGGTGAGGACGTGCTTGCACCTCCTGACAATGTAAGTTTTAAGAATATATCCCTGAGGTTTCTATCTATATGTTCATTTATAATTATATTATGTAAGTGTGTTTTTTATCAAATTTTTTGGATACTAGTTAATAACAATTCTATTTAATTTGCAGGCATTCGCCAAAGACTACAGGCTATGCAGGATGGCCATGACACAGCTATGCAGGCCATCGACATTGCTTTGTAAATCCAAAGCACAACAGTCGTAGAGAAAGCAAGCATCCCACACTATAGCTTAGTACATATATATAGTGGGACTAAGGTGACGATCCCATCTGCTAAAACAGGTTACCGACAACTACATGTTACGACTGGGAGGTCATGATTCAGCAAGTGTATGCATTAGCAGAAGGACAAACAGATTTCACCACGAGTTAACATTGAAGAAGGTCTACTAACCTACACTGAGCTAAACAAGTTTATCAGTACTAGCCTAAGGCACAAGTACCGTTTGTCGAGACAATGACGGTCCTGGAAGCTTAGTGTCCATTACACATTCAACTGGCCAGTGGCCACTAAGCTTCCACGATTGTCATTGTCCCGACGAACGGTACTTGTGCCTTAGGCTAGTACTGATAAACTTGTTTAGCTCAGTGTAGGTTAGTAGACCGTCTTCAATGTTAACTCATGGTGAAATCTATTTATCCTCCTGCTAATGCATACGGCTACTGAATCACGACCTCCCAGTCGTAACATGTAGTTGTCGGTAACCTGTTTTAGCAGGTGGGATCGTCACCTTAGTCCCACTATATATATACTAAGCTATAGTGTTGTATGTAAATTCAGCACTGCTGTTATTATGCACTATATATGTGTTAGTCTATCATGTTGTTATATGAATCTGAAACACTTGTGCGTGCTACACTTTATATTGTATTTGTATCATGCTTCCCTTCATTGTGGCTTATTTTGCTGTTTCATGGCTCTTTGAATATATGATTTTGTTGACAATGATGACAATGTGAATGAATTTTTATGAATTGTGTGTGAAAATTATCAATACATGAATTTTTCTACATGTGTCTGAATGTGAAAAGAGATAAAATGTTTGCAGGTTTGTGGCCTGTTGTTGGCTGATATCAATGGATGTCGTAAAACCTACTGTTCATAACTGAACTATAGGTTTCTCATCCTTCGACCAGCCACAGCAGGTCTACAGACTGACAGAAAAAAAAACATCGGCGTCGGTTATATGAACAAAACTGACGATATATGGTTACAATGTCGGTTTCCATACTAGTAACCGACGTCGATTTCCCTAATAAGGCCAGACACCACAGCCGTGCTGGCCAACACAGCCGTGGCAGTGGACCAGACATAAAACAAGTGTCAGATATTTATATACAACCGACGACATAGGATAACAATGTCGGTTTCCCTACTAGTAACTGACATCGATTTCCCTAGAGGCCAGACAACACGGTCATGCTGGTCAGCACGACTGTGGCAGTGGGTGAGATGGCTATCAGTTATCACTAAGAAATCGACACCGATAGTACCCCAGATGGCATCCTTTCTGTGGTGCGAAGGTATGTGGCATCGGTTTTGAACCTAGTAATCGACGCCTATACCCACTGCTGGTGCGTTTTCAGTGCGTTTTCGGTGGCGCGTGAAGGGTTTTGGCGTCAGTTTGAGAACCGACGCGTAACGGTTGGGCTTTTAGTGGCACCCACATTGGTGTCGCTTTATAACTAACACTAAAGGCCTTAAAAACCTGACACTAAAGGCATGTTATGCACTAGTGAGAGGTGGTATCTTCTATTAAAAGAAAACATAATTTCGTGCCAATGGATTAAAGGGAAAATACAAGAGAAGAAAAGAGGTGATTTTAGAAATCCAAATATATAAAGAATAAAGAATATCAAAAAAATATAATTAAGAGAGAGAGAGAGAAACTTGCTTCTTCATGAAAGAATTGGATTCCTATTGGAAAAGAACTTTGTTTCTTCATGAGCAAGCATCTTAAGGCTTTTCTACCCTCCCTTATATAAAGGGTAGAGCCTTAGCTCGAGTCTGAGAGAGAGAGAGAGAGCGAGAGAGAGAGAGAGAGAGATCCCACACTCTCCTCCTTGTTCTTTTCACGAAAACCCTAGCTGAGAGTAGGGATCTATCCCTGGGGAAGCTAAGGATTGTTTTGTGGTCTTGCTTGAGGCGGGAAGCGTCCACGACCACCCAAGACTGATCGGCTACCACCCCAATGATCTAGTCTTCGCGCAGCTGCTGCTGACTTGCTACAATTACAGTAGTGGTCACATGCCTCTCCCGCTTGGGAACAGCCACCTTGGCAGCAATCTGGAGGAGCCCCGGGTGCGTTGGGACATGGCAGAGCTAGGGAAACGTTCGGTAGTGATCCTTGAGCCCCCAAGAAGGAAGGGCGGGCTGCGGGAAGGCTGCCATCGGTGGCCGCCACTGCTGATCGGAGGTTGAAGATGACCTTGGTCGTTTGGACAGTTCTACCCTCTGCATAACAAAGAATGGGCTGCTTAAGTGGGGGTAAAATACATCTTTCCATTCTAATCTCAACCTAGCAACGTTGCATGGCAAGGGTGACGTGGCAGCTTATCATTGGCTCAAGTAAGTTCTTACAAAATTCATAACTAATTAACGGTAGCTCAGATGAATGCACATTATATATGAATTTTGATCAGGAGAACTCAAGGAATGCAATAAAAATATATTTGAAGCCTAATTCCGATTTCAATTTAAAAAGTAATGGAAGTTATTAACTTTAATGTATTAATGATTAAGAAACCCTATTTTAAGATGATTAATGTAATTAGTAGGGTTTAATGGATGATTAACATTGATATTATCTAGTTAATCATGAAAAGATACATTAAGAACAAAAAGGATGAACTTTGCACATAATGGGTTTAATTTAGAGTTTCATGTGCATAAATATGCTTTAATGGGCCTTAAAACCCTAATATAAGTAAATGTGACTCATAATGGTTTTAATTATTCAAAATCATGAATAAAGTTGAGATATGATAATTCCAAGCTATTTCAAGTATAAAAGTTCCTAATTGTGGATAAATACCCTTAATATAGTAATTAGGGTTTTCTAGTAGATAAAGGTGGAATCAATGAATTCATATGTGAATTAGATTATAATGAACTATGAGGTGTTAATCCAAAAGGAATCGAAGATGATAAATGAGCATAATGATCTTGTCATGGATTAAAAGGATAAAAATGGTAGCTTTAATGTAAAAGAGGCTTAATGGAATTAATTGATGGTTAATTATGCTTTTTCTGAAATCAGGGTTATATGTTGTTAAAAGATAACCTCAGTATCTTTCATGATGAATAGATGAGATAATTAGGGTTCGTTAGTAATTGTATAAAATTAGGGTTTAAAATAGTAAGAGATGAAGGGAAACCCTAATTGCAATGGAAACCCTAAAAGTGGATTAGAAACCCTAGGAAGAGAGCTAATTTTAATAGATCTTGATGGTATGATTAATAATAGGAAATTGTATGCATATTTTAGGATCTCATAATGTGCTTGCTTGCCTATTTGGAATTCTTGATTGATTGGATTATTCTATCTCAAATCAACTTGACAGGTATGTGGTTATGCTTATGGATAATCGCTTTAGTTTCACGGAAATTCCCGAACATTTTATCAGTTGCCTAAAAATAACTGCTTGGATGACTTTTATTTCATGCAACTATAAAGTGACTATGACTATCACCATAAGTATGCATACATGACTGGCTCAGATCCTGGTCCTCCTCCGTGGCTTTGAAAATGCTAAAAAGGGTAACCTAGAGCAAGGTCTAGGCTATCAAGAGTTAGGGATTGGGATACCTATGTGTAGTGCCATGCAACTCTTTAGCACACCATGAGTTAAGGAGTGGGCTACCTATGGGTAGTGACATGTGACTCAACCCTAGAAACTGATTATCCTATTAGGTAGGATCATGAGGGGTTAATTGGGGATCTACCATAAGGAAGGTAGCATCCAGTTCCACTGCAGGGACAACGCAGAGGTTAGGGTATGTAAGGATTGAGTAGTTATGTTGAAAATGTAAAGTTATTTGTTAAATCATATTTGACTACAATATGTTGTTACAGTTAATTGCACGATTATTGTTTCCCCCACATACCAGCATAATTCATTTATCCGACTGACATTTTGTTTGTCGGCATTTTAGGTTCAAGTGAAAAGAACAAACAGTAAAGTGGCATATTTGGAATTAAATGGGAATTAAAGTACAAAGGAGGATTAGTAGAATAGACTCCAGATGCGGATAAAAGTAGATATCCAAGTTTTTGAAAAAGGTATGCAAAGTTAATTTTTATTACATCCTTTCATTTTAGTTTAGTAGAATTTGATAATTATTATTGATTATTTGTTGAACCTTTGATCTGGAAATTGGGATAACGACTCTAACCTCGTAATCTTCCTTAATTGGGGGTTATTGGGAGGCAGGGTCGTTACAAACCTTGCAACATGTTATAAGAGTTTTGTGTCTTCTCTATGACCTTCTTCTCCTCCAACCCTATATTTTATCTCATATTGAAAATGAGGGGCTACTTCTTTTGTTCTTAAAAACATGAGAGTAGTTTGGTGTTGGCTCAATGCATGTTTATTTCCAATTAAATATAGATCATATTTTCTTTATATTTTGATAATGGAAGTTCTTTATTGCCTTATTTCTGCTTTATCACCATGAATATGTTATAGATTATTTATTACTATGAGAGAAGAATCAATAGTTAGAGAAGCCATTATCAACACAGCCAATAATGCACTAAGAGAGAGAGCTAACCACTGTCAGATAGATTGTCCAAAGAAAGATCACATTGTTTGACTTTCTATATTAGCACAATGAGATTTTGTTAGTAACTAGGTTAAATATAGATGCCTAATCATGCGAATGCAAGATAAATTTATGTTGATTGGATAGAATGCACACATAGGTCACACTATGGAGAAATTGGTGTCCCAAAGACTTCATTAATATGATCTTCAATACAATTTTGCAACTTAATTCTAGTTGTTAGTTTAAGCACTCAACCAACTCTTCTTGCCTAGCTTATCTATTTTAGTTTGTAGTGGTTTTTATTTGTCCCAATTCCCTGAGATCGACATTTGGGTCTCTTTGAGTCCCTTTACTACTCTAATGTGTACATTTGTGTTTAATGCAGACACTTAAGTCATATCAAGTTATTGGTGATGTTGCTAGGGAATATGCAAATGCTAACACTAGGAGTGCTAAAACTGAACACTCCAAGCACTTTTTATTTCTGTTAATTTTATTCTCAATTAAAATCATTTTGAAACTATTTTTGTTAGTTTTGTCTAGTACTCTTCATTCTCACATTCAATTTTTACTTCCGAGGTGCTTATATATGGTCCAACAAGAACCACAAATTATGATGATTCTACACCGCCAACATCACCTTAGGTCTAAGTGGAGTTTAAGGAGGAGAATGTGATTATTCCCAAAGAACCTATGGTAGAAGGTGAAGATATGTCAAAACACAGAGAAAATAATGAGTATGTGGAAATTTTAGATGATGAGTAGACTATATGGGAGAAAATAAAACTCATATGTCACAACACATTTGAGCCAAGTGGATGACTGTCGGTTCATGTGAGAAGCTACAAAATTGATCAAGGACATGTTGCTCTAATCAAGTCGTACGTGTTCCATAGGCACATAAATGAAAACCTAATGAAAAATACTAATTGTTTTATTGAGAGCTTGATATGTTGAAGATAGACCACATCCCAACCATAATGATTTATATGAAAATATTTGATAGACTGCATCCCAACCATAAGGATTTATCTGAAAATTTTCTCCTTTTTTATGGATAGGGACAATACATGGTTTGTTAGTTTATCTTTAGAATCCCTAGGTTTTTGGGATGAAATGGTTGATGTTTGAGAGGTACTTTCCCTCTTAGAAGATTGAGGAATTAGTGGGAAAGTTAATGGGTTCAACAAACATGTATATGAATCCAATCCCATGGCTTGGAATAGATACCCGAACATGTTGAAAAAAGTGACACCCCTTGGGATTGATTTGTATGGTCATGCTAATACTTTTTACTATGGACTACATACATGTGACAGGATCACACTTGATAGTTTTGGTGCATGACTTTTACCATATAACAAGGCAAGTATCATAATATATTAAAGAAAATGGCCAAAATTCAATCAGGGGGAGAGGAGTGTGAGTGTACTTTCTCAACTAAAAGTGTCAGGGAATCCCATGAGGTTATGGAACCAATGACACATGTAGCCTAGTTGGCAAGGAAACTAGAGAAAAAGAATATCATATTAATTGGAAGAGATGAAGAAGAGTGCATGTATGTGCAACATCCCAACCAGAGGAATGAGTTTTCACACAGGAGAAATCCTAAATTTCTTAGAAGGATACAAATATTTTTTTCGCATGACCCATAATAGGTACAACAACAACAAGTGCACTAGCAACATGGCTCTTAACAATTTTATCTTGATCAAGGTCCAATCAAAGACACTTATGGAAAATTCATCAACAATACATATGTATATTTTGTTAATTCAACTATGGAGCTACATAATATGGAAGATCAGATCAGGAGTCTAGATACCCTTATGTCATAGATGGTAGCAAACATGGAACAATTGAAGAAATTGTCTCAACAAGGTTTTCTAGGAAACACCAAAATGGTACACAAGCACCAATTGGCCCAGAGTACTTCTCAGTTTACACTAAGGGGGTGTGCCATTGAATAGATCCCAACATCTTACATTTCCCTTATGGTTGTGGTCCAAGAGAAGTGTGATTTTTTTGACAAAGAGAAGGCATGGTCTATGAAGTACACACTTAATCCAATCTTCTAGAGATGCATGCACACATTTGAGCCATAATACCAAGATTTTGACATGTGGTTGGATGGATTAGGAGAGACACATGTGAAGAGGAAACTTGTGAATAGGTGTGTGTTACACAAAATGACTCACCAACACAAAAGATTACGAAGAGTAACAAAGAAGTGCTAACTGCACCAAGTTTGTAAGGGTTGCACTTACAGGTTCTATAACCACCACGCTTACTATCTCAATTCAAGGTAAGGTGCCTACACATCAAGAGTAGGTAAACTTTCTACTCCACATTTGAATAGTCACTATCAACAAAGAGGCATCCATGTTTGAGAGGGCACAACCTAGTCCCGTTGAACCATTTCCCATTTCATTGGTGTATGAATATAGTTCCTTCTAAGGTGAGGAAATCCCTAAGCAATTATGCATCTCTTCACATAGGCATCCCATAACAGAACTAACAACCTCTACTCACATAGGTTAAATTCATTACTCATCCATAGAAAACCTAAATCTAGGAAACAAACATAAACAATTCATGAATTTTTTGGACATCTTTCACAAACTCCACATCAATATTCCTTTGGTGGAGGTTGTAGAGTGAGTTATGGTGTATGGGAAGTTTCTTAAGAAAATCATAAACAAAAAGTGGCACATCAAAGACTCAAATAATGTCATTTGTGATAAAGTAGTCAATGCATTGATTCAAATATGACTACCACAAATAAGAAGGATCTAGGATGTTTTACCATCACTTGCTCAATTGGTAGTATGAAGTATGGTGAGGGACTCTATGATTTAGGGGTAAACATCAATGTGATGCCACTTTATATCTTCAAAATACTTGGACAAAAACTAAAACAAGCATGAAAATAGAGTTAACAAATGATTCTATTGTTAGACACTCAGGGATCTATGAAGATGTGTAGTTAAAGTAGATAAGGTCATATGTTGCAACCTACAATGCTAAACAAAATTAATCAAAAACAAAACATGAACTATCACTAATAAATCACATAACTAAAAGGGACATAGTTAAAACCAAATAAATCCTCCCAAATATGTCCAAGAACATTTACATAAAGGCCAAACATCTTGCATAAAGTTCATATACTGTACCAGGTATATTTACAACAATACCGTGGCCTCAACCAAAAATTGTATATAGAAGGTGTTATCCACATATACTTCATGTAAAAACATCAAAATATTATCAAAAACTAGAAGTGGTGAAACATTATCTATCTAAGAGTACATGGACACCTCTAGGACACACTAAACAACTAATGAACCTTCTCTATGGTTCTGCAAAATAGCTTATCCTTGCTGCCATAGGTCTGAAGGTGCCACTACTAGTGATTACCTAAAAAGATATGGTGACCCATGAGGTGAGACCCATGTCTTAACGAGAGATATAACTCTCATCAACATTTATCACTGACAACAGATTATATATTTTAAGCAAATATAACAAATGATTTTACAAAATTGAAATGCCAATTATAATCTTAATCAAGAATACTCGTAACCAAAATCTTAAGTGTAAGATTGAAAGATTAACATAATCAATCGAAAGATCAAACATAGTTATCATCATAAGCACAATGGATTTCTCTCCCTGCATTACTTATAATCTGATATCACGGTTGAATTACATCTTTTATTAAGCCCTGGGGAGTTTGAGGTGTACCACTCAAACTTCTAGTTGACTACTATGAAGTCACAATCAACTCTGTACAAGATCTACGAGAGTTGAAATCCTAAGATATCTTCCCCTTGGCCAGTACGAGTCCACCACAATGCTATATTAGTCAAGCTGCAATCAGCCTAGTCCACCCTGGGTATAAAGGCAATGAGATTAGAAACTAGGGTACTCAACCCCATGATCTAAGGTATGACTGCAACTTTCCTCAATCACATTCAATACATGACCTAGACTAGAAACTAGGGTATTCAACCCCATGATCTGAGGTATGACTACAACTTTTCTCAATCACATCCGATACATGACCTCGACTGTTGTCTGAAACCTTGGCACCAAAATGAAAAGTATATATCCTCCCTGCACCTGCATATACTCAATAATATACGCCTTCGAGTTTTCCTTCTTAAATACTTGTTTCACTATCCAACAAGTTCTGACACTGGAATAGTTCTATGACACACTGAGCTACATGATTAGGGTTTGAATTTATTAATTAAGCTAATTGGGTGAATTCAGGCTGCATCAAACAAGTTTACGTACAAACTATAAATTGTTTCTACAATATATGTATATATATATATATATATATATATATACATAGATATACATATATATACACATATATACATATATATACATATACATATACATATATATACATATACATATATATAAAAATAAATAAATAAATAAATAAATATATATATATGTGTGTGTGTGTGTTACAAGTCCGGAAGATATAAAATGTATGAAACATATGTCTCACCACAACATCATAGTATATAAGTCCATTATCATCCTTAAAGAGGACCAACTTCCATTAGGGTTCCAAAATACCCCACAAATGCCATTCATGCCATACATCATTATTTCCTGGAGAGCATTATTATCATTCATTTCCCCCACAAGGGATTCAACATATCACCAACATACTTATTACTTTTAGGCCCATCATAAGAATTCATCAATAGTAAGATTTATGACATTCCCAAGAGTAATATAATAGAGTTACCTTTAGCAATATGAATAGTGTCTACTCAACATTTCAACATTAGCAGAATATAGAGATATTAAACCATCATTATTCAACCATTTGAATAATGATACAAAAATGTAGATTGGACACATATCACAATTTAACATATATATATATAAATTGTTGGTTCATAATCACACTTAGACTACACATAGGTAAACCATCATTTCATTTGTACACTAAGGTAAACATTAGGGAAAGTCATTATTTCATATGCACTCATAAATAACTCATTAATTCATTAATACATATACAAATACCTTTGGTTCATCCCTATACTTAGTCAAGAACATAAATTCTTATACCTAGAATCTCCATTGAATTATGATGCAATTAGTCAAAAACAAAACCTTCCGATCGTTAAAGCACTTAGTTAAAAGGATAGCCATCAGATCATTGATGAACTCAACCAAAAATAATACCATCGAATCATCAACATTACTTAGCAAAAACCATCGATTCATTTATGTACTTAGCAGAAGGAGTCCATCATTTCAATACAAAGCCATCATGTCATATGTTAGGGAAAAATATAATTTTATTCACCAAGTAGACCCATCGGTTCATTAGAATAAATAGATAGTAACAATACCATTAGATGATTAGGCTACTTAGTCAAAATAAAATCCAACAGATCATGAGAGTACTTGGTACGGAACAAGTCCATCGAATTTTCAGAGCATTCAACCAAAATCGAACTCATTGGATCATATGTTACTTAATAAAAACCAAAACCATCGGATCTTAAAGTACTTAACCAAAAACAAAACCATTGGATATTCAAGGTACTAAACCAAAATAAAAACCATCATATCTTCAAGGTACTTAACAAAAAATCAAAACCATCAATTCATGGTCAACAAGGTCATCAAGTCATTTACTTAACCATTTCATTGTTGACTTACATTTCTATTAGTTCATTTACTAAGTTGTGTCAGTATTTATCACTCTAGATAAAACCATCATATCCTACTATTTTAACAAAACTATTGTTCCAAAGAAAAGTAGAACCATCGATTTAGAGATTAAGCGACCATCAATTTCAGTACTAAGAAATACCATCGATTTCTGCACTAAGGGAAAAAATCAGCTACTCATAGTAAGTAAAAACCATCCTTCCATACCTTCAAAACCAAGATAGTTCATGTCCATAATATAAGGAATTTTTCTTTGATCTAAGATTAGTTTAACAACATGAAAATTCCATGCATGTATGTAAAGAGGTGCACATAAGATCATTTCTTTCCATAATACAAAGGTTTAGGGCAAGATCAATATAGAACAAGTTAAAAATAGGCAAGAAACAGAATGAAAGTTATATAACTTGCTTTAAGATTAAGATGAACGTCCAAATAGCAAGGTTAATCAAGAAAAATCCTAGTTTTTCACTGCCAAAGATCCAAGGTAGTTCCTTTCTTTGAGAACAAGGAAGATCTAGGGAAAAAGAGAGAAGGAAAGAGTCTCTTCAACCACTTGCACGACCTTCCATCAAGAATCTAGGGTTCTACTCGTGGATGAGGAGAGAATAAAGAAAACAACAAGGAAACTAGAGTAGAGAAGATGGTCTTACTTGTTTAAGACAAGAAACTAGGTTAGAAGGCCCTAGAGATGCTTCATCCAAACTGTAGAGCAACAAACATCCATGATCTCTCCAAGCTTTGACTTATAAGAGATTCTCCTTCAAAAAATGATGGTCAAGGGTCTCTCTAGTAGCAAGAACAAGATAATGGTGTTAATGGTTCATTTATGAGAGTGGTGGAGGATATATATATGAGGAGAGAGAGAAATATGGCCAAAATGTTGAAAAACTAGCTTGCCATGTGTCAAAACTTGAAATCCATCTTATCCATGCATGTCAGAACTTCCATCAGATATTTACCCAAGATTATCCATTGAACCATGCCTTATTGAAATAATCAAGAATGTACTATTAGATAACCCATCGGATTGTGCATATGTATCATAAGAGGAACCATCATATTCTAGGGTTTACTTAGTCATATATCCAATCCTGATCTTTCATCAGATAATGCACTTCAACTTGAGTATCCATCAGATTATAGACCTCAAGGGAAGGCTATCAGATCTTATACCACAAGGAGAAACCATTTAATTCATGTACTAGGTGATACTATCAAATTCCATACATATTTAGAAAACCATCGATTTCCACACTTAGATGAGAAACCATAAGTTCTCAAACCTATAGGGAAGAGAAAACAACCCGATGGCACATCCAATGCATACACAGGTGAAAATATATTAAACATGTTAGAATCACTTTTTAATCAAAACATTCTCGTGCAAAATTACCTATAGAACCCTAGAAATGGGAAATTAAAAAAAGGTCCATATAAGCACATATATTGCAAAACTCAAACAAACAAAGTCCAGACATGACCAGATTTGAAACTTACATTTATCACCTGACATAAAAGAATAAATTAGGGTTTTCTTATGAAATTAAGAAATCATTTAAGTTAATAAATAATGTTTAACCATAAAGCCAGGTTAGGGGACTTACATCATCAATCTATCTGATTTTATCATGATGAAGATAAAATATAAGAATGCACCTGGACTGCTTTAGGGGTGACCATATCAAGCCACTGAGGATGTTGTCATTGTTATGGGTAAGAGATATATGACACATGGAATTGATGAAGACAATGTGGAATTTTGAAATCATTACCCACCACCCATTCATGACAATCGAAGTTAGTTGATTTGATCATCAAAACTATAACTTTAAATAAAGGTGTCTAGTAGGAGGAAACCCACATGTTTCTATATTATTTCAATGGATCCAGTTTCACATGTTTATATTTGTATTGTTAAATAATTTTGATGCAACTTAATGATGCATGATGAGTTTGTTCATTTTGAAGAAATAAGGAGAAGTGGGTAACAACAATCCTCAAGTCAGTGTCATTGATGCACCATCCATTCCGTACCAATATTTTGATAGTAAAATGTCGATAACACAAACTACCAAGTTGATGTTTGTGACTAAGCTTTTGTAGGTGCAAAGTTTTATTGGTAAATCTACTTGTGAAATTTGGTTGTGTCAGATCAATCTTCAATACCATCTATTTTGTTATTAGTTTAATACTAACATTATCATTTTGATCTTCAGAGATCTCAGTACCACTGACCTCATTTTTGGAACCAGCTTTACTAATTGATGGTGTTTATTTTTCCACAAGAAATACTTAGTCGCACTAATTCCTTGTTAGTGCATGTACCAATATTTTAAAGTTTACTTCCCCCTTGATGCAACTTATAATAAAATCTTCGTGGCACCAACATGAAAGTTCGTACCACTGAGATTGAAATAAAAATTTAATAGTGTTTGTATAGGAAAAATTTGGCGGCACAAACATTATTGCTTGTAGCACTAATATGTTCTATTTTCTCTTTGATGAGTCTATGTAGGGTTCATAATGCAATCTTAATGTCACAAAACTCACGTTGGTACCACCAAGATATGGATGAAGTGCAATTTGTCGCCTCTGATCCAACATTTGCAATTTATGAATCCAACATTGATTAAACATTCAATCTGTGGCTTTTTGCAAGTTAGTACCACCAACTCAAGTTGGTACCACCAACATTGAGGGTTCTACAAGTTAGTACCTCAATAAATCATGAACGTCGATACCAAAGATTGATACTAAGAGCACATGGATAAGTGTGCATGTTAGCACAATTGATTTCCAAGTTGGTGGTATTGAATTTTCACTGATGAGGTACCGCCCCTTATATATAAGGAGGAAGATTCATTTCAACTTAGGCATTCCTTCTTGAAGTACTCTTCCATGAGATTACACAAGAACTTCTTCATTGATGAACCACTACATCTAGTTCTCATCTTCACTCTGTCTCTTTCCTGATAGCAAAAAAGTGACCTTGGAAAGAAAGGTGTTTTGATTTAATGGATTCATCTCAACTCATACCACAAATATGTATGGCTCTTGAGAATGATGAGCAAAGAAAAGATACACCAAGTTATCAAAACACAACTTTGAGGCCACATGTTACGATGATGTTGCCTTTAGAGAGCATCTTGGATTCACTAATAACCTGCATAGCATGTACACATACCAGAGGATGTCTTATACTGACCCTTTCTTGGGGGATGGCCAATGTAATATGACATTAATTGGAGTTCATATCATCATTGGAGGTGAGATTCCTAGAATAACTCTCTAGAAGAAATGAGTGGGAGGATGGTTAGGTAAAATTCAAGCTCTATGACACCACCTATCATCATACACTAGAAGTGTTGGTATGTATGCCGATTGAACCAATCATGTGATGATCATAATGTCATAACTTGTAAATGATTTGATTAACAATAATGGCAAACTTCCACTTTATTCTATTCTATTTAGTTATGGGATAATGATGTAACATAATAAAATTCTAAAGAATGATATTACTCTATCATGTGTGTTTTCTGGTTGAGGACCTGAACAATGAGATCATATGGATGTCAAGAGTATACATTCTTGTTGTGTCCGTAGTCGGTTATTACCATGGAAACAATGTAGACAACAGTAGTAAATAAGACAAGAGTTTGTGTTGGTTGATGATAGAATCTCATCAGTCAAGATATGTGATATCAAACCAAGCACATAGATACATGTTAGATAACAATGCATTAGACAAACACACCATGGGAGTGACACATGGTAACCATTATAATAGTAGTCATAGTTAGCTCTCATAGTGTTGGTGGTGATTGTGGTTCTTATATCTGAAGTCACTACACTCATTAGATGTCATTCGATGAACTTTGACATCATCAACCATGATCCTGAACAAGAGTTGCCATAAAAGTGATGATTGGGTGTAGTGGTAACACATGGGATGACTATGAGTGATGTAGATGTGATTTGTCCCTCCTATAGGAGTATGATATCCTAAGACTCTTGATAAGTGAGATTGAGGAATGCATGTCCGTGCACATGTGAGTCAATATGTGATACTAAGATTACATATATCTCAGATGGTATGCTCTGGGTCAAGGAACATAGATTGAATGCTGAAGAGGATGACTACTCCATGCCTCAAGTTCAATCTAGATATCAATGGCAAAGAAACTAAAACACTGTAACACCAATCACATATTGTAAGTTGAAGTTGTTCTCCAACTTTCTATTTACTTGGGTAGCAATGATGTGCGACTGGGCACCGCTCTTTGCTTATGATGCCGTAATTGGTTATGGACATTCACTGGAAATTTAATATGGGACCTATAGGATCACACACATAGGAACTAACCTAGAAGAGGAGTTTCGATCATGAATGCTGATTGAATTGATTATTAAAGTGTTTAGGTATTCAATTCATGAAACAAATCAACTGACTGGACTCCCAACTGACTGTTTCATGTGATGAAATGACCAGTTGGAGTGTTAGGTTGGTTGGATATTGCATTGGCTGAGTTATGCATGAATTGGGGCATGAATCAACCATTTCACCTAGTGAACCAATCAGTTGGTGGTCGTGAGATGACTCACTCTCATTGTGAGATTCCCAGTTTGTGGTGCAAATAGATTGAATCAAGGATTAGTGATGACGTCATGTTGTGCATTAATTGCAATAGAATTTCCAATTCATATGCGATTGGGAAACATGCAAAATGACCTATTCATTCGGTGAAATGATCGGCTCACATGCCAACCGACCGGTTCACCGTTTGCAGGTTGTGAATTTTAAAAAATTTGAATCCTTCCACTTCCATACAGACTGGGAACCCTGACCCTAACTCCTCCTACAAATAGAAGGGCATTGGGGACTTCTCAGACACATCAATTGTCTCTAATAATTGTTTGTATTCTCTAGTTGTGGTAACTGATAGAACTTGAGCAAATCCTACCCGATTAAGGGAGGGATAACAAGGGAGAAAAATTATGAGTGAGCAAGTCGGTGACTAGTACACCATCAAGAGGGACAACTCCTTTATGTATGTTCTAGTAGAAGAATGATAGGAGTTCTAGGAGGTCCTTGTGGACTTTCATAGAGGCATGGAGGTTGTTGCCTTCCGCTAGGAGTACAAAGTTAGCCTACTATACATGGTGAAGACTAAGAGATGTTGTAGATGTCTTCCCACTACATCTGGAAGACAACTGCAAAACTACAATGATGAGGAGATTGTCACTGGACTTGCACCAAGAATAGGTATATCCTCAAAACCATCTTTTCCATTATATAGCTATTGACATAATCTACTAGTTTAATGGGTCGCATGGAAGAAATGTTTTTGTTTCCATTGCCTATCTGAAGCTATATTTCCCTACAGTGGTATTACAACTACATCAATCTACTATATTTAGGGACAACTGATATGATCAAATTTTGTATTTTATTGTTTTTTAATGCATACAATGCAAATATAAATGTCCAGTAAAATACCACACATAATCCATATATATATATATATATAGATATATAAGCGAGTTTGATGGTGGATGTGTAGCATAGTTTTGGCCAATAACCCTATTATTTGTGCATGGTTGTGTGGTTGGTTATTCCTATTTTATTTTAGTTTGCATACCTAGCCTCTACCTTATCTTCCAATTGTAAAAGTATTACTCTCTCCTACCTTTCCTCCCCTCGAATGTAAATTGAGGTTTCTACATCATAACGTAATAGTAGGATAGCTTAATTTTCTTATTATTATGAAGAAGATGAGCTGATAGATGGAGTACAATCGAGGACTAATCGAGTGGAGACCTAGACAATCAACCAAAGGACCCACAAAGTGGTGGACCAGAGTCCAAAATACTAGGGAGATGACCAACCAACTGGTCATGAGGTGAGTTGATTGGTTCAAGGATTGAACTGATCAACCTTGATTGGGAAGTACATATCTTCATCAACAATAGATTTCTACATGTGATGTAGACCCTAGGTTGTGGATATTCCTTGTGGCTCCAAGGAATTACATTAGAATGACCATAACCATCATTTTTTGTTTATTGAATGTTTTCATTGTGGGATATAGCATGTATATCATACATACTATAGATGTGGTGGTTGGATAAAGTATATGTATTTATAATTACAAATACCTAAAATAATACTAAGTCAACAATTTTTCCATAAGCAAAACACATAAAAAGTTTGTTCGACCAAGCGTGGGAAAGCCCTAGCGTGGTACACTGTCAATCTTATAGAAGTGTGATGGTAGATATGTGGGTCTGCATAGCAGGGTTCATATTCTATTGTGTTGGCTTATGGGTTAGGCTTAACTAGGTGACCTTAATAGGATTAAGTGTTTAAAAGCATAAAGATGTACTATGATAAGGAGTTGTGCATAATATCTATCCAAGAATTACATAAGATGCAATTGGAAAATGTTGCCTACCTTAATAATTAGTCATGAGCGTCAATGTTGGTTGGGTATTGACTTAATTGTTTTAGATCTTGGCTCACTAGAAGATTGTACATTGCAATTTTCTAAATTGGTAGTGAGGGCTATCAATTTGACCGAAATAGTCAGAGTGAAAATTCATTAAAGGCGTAATTAAATATCATCAAATATCATTGAAATCAAATCAAATCAAATCAAAAGGTGTTTTGATAAAATGCAAATTTTTCTCTTGCACAATCAAATGAAAATCAAATCATCATTGCAATTCGTCCTTATGAAGGCCAGTCTAAATGAGATTAATTTTCATAACTGGTTTGGGACTTTGAGAAGTGTTCTCTATGTTCTTGAAACTCCAATGCTAGCTAGTGGAATCCGCTCCATGTATGCATAAGGTTGAAATGGATGCTTATTTGAATCATGCCAGTGATGTATTGGACATTAAAGACCTTATGCTGAGTTATATGGACTGTGAGTTGCATGAGTAGCAAGAAAGGTGTAATGTCTCTAAGGCATTATTTGAGTGCAAAATGACAAAGGGAGACCTAGTAGAGTCTCATGTGCTCAAAATGATTGGGCATATGGAACATCTTGAAAGACTGAGATTTTCTTTAGGTCAAGAGTTGGCCACGAATATGATCTTGCAATCATTTCCTAAATCATATGGCAAAATTATCAAGTGTTACAACTTGAGTGACATTGCTACACCACTGTCTGAATTGCTTGACATGTTGGTATATGTCGAAGAACAAATATAAGGACAAATATATGATGGAGATCAGTGGAATAGAGTCCAAGGATAAAGGCAAGTCTAGGAGTGTTCTAAGGCTAAGCTAAAGTCAAAGTCTTCTGCACTCAAAATAAGGAGAAGAATAAGGAAACCTAGGATGATGAAGCAAGGGATAAAGATCTCTACTTTAGGCATATATGTAATTGAGATTAACTTCTCTACTTCTTCATCACGGGTACTAGATACCTGATGTGGATCTCACATTTTCTCAAAGGTGAAGGATTTGAAAAGAAGTAGGTCTGAGACAACAACCTATATGGAATCTATCGAGGGACCAGAGTCTGAGAAGTAGCTTAAGGCCATGAGATCTGAGATGGGATACATGTATGCCAACAAGGTATGGACCTTGGTGGATCCACCTAAAGGGGTAAAGCTCATAGGGTGCAAGTGGGTCTTCAAGAAGAAGATTAACATGGATGGTAAAGTATAAACCTATAAGGATAGATTGGTTGCAAAGGGTTTTAGATAAGTTCAAGGTGTTGACTATGATGAAACCTTTTCTACAGTTGTAAAGACCAAGTCTCCACTATTAAACATGATAAACAACTACATCAATTGTGTGGCAGCGGAAGAAATAAAACTTGACTTTATTCAAAATGTATAAAGAGTACATTACAAAAATTTCCATAAAGGAAGTACAAGTTTATACAAAACATAGGATCTAGGTAGAGGAAGACTTAGACTAAGCCAATATTGTCTCCAAACAAAACAACTTAATATATAAAAGCAACTATGATCATGCAAGCTATATGTTCCTTTTCTTCTTGTCCTATCCTTAGCCTTAGGTTCACCAAGCTTTCATGCACACTCTGATCCTAGCCTGGATGGTTGGGGACATCCAGCAAGAGAAAGATAAAAGTATGTGTTATTCAAGAGAAATAGGACAATTAAATAATCTAAAGAATTGCAATATAAAAGATTCTCTACAATAAGATATTCCAAAAGAAAAGAGGCAAGCACATCTATAAGAGAGAGAAAACTGCCATAAACAATCACCACAATAATAATCACATAGCATGAATATATTAAGACACAAAGTCATCTCAATGTAGGGTGAGGCACCTACCGGACCTCACCAGTGGTAGAGGGACTAAAACCCCAGTGCCTAAAAAGTGGCAGGGGGACTAAAACCCCAATGCCTAACATAAAATGGCAGGGGGACTAAAACCCCAGTGCCCGGTAGGAGGACTAAAACCTCAATGCCCTATGGGTGGTTTGTACTCATGTACACTACATTGTCATTTGGCCTAAAATACATCATGCTTAAATAGTCACTTGGCAGTATTGAGAAATATAACAAGATTGCAACATAGCATTGGGAATAAAACCCAATAAATAAAGGAGCCAACATAAGCAACAACAATATACAACGTTTCCAAGTATATCAAAAAGATGAGCCAACATAGGAAATAGCAAGGTTCTCATAATCCAAATGAATGAGTCATAATGGCATCAAAAGCATCAAATAAGTAAAGATCCAAATAAAGGCATTTAGGAGGATATCAAGGCTAGAACATAATGTTTGTAGGGTTGGATAAGATCCCAACTGAAGAGTAGGTAGATTGCACAATATACATTCCACATAGATTTCACATTCATCATAGATTTTCACATAAATATGATTCACATACCTATTTTAATTAATTACCATCACATTCTCCAATCTGATTATATCACCATTCCATTTTCCCCTAGTTGCAAACATTATCATGTATTAGGATGTGTTAAGCATAAAGATATCAAGAAAACCCATTTTTAAACCTTTTTAGGAAAACCTTCGATTTGAGATCCAAAACTTAGACCAAGAAATTACTTAGACTTAGTGATTAGGAAAACATATTTTATTTTACAAATTGGAGTTAAAATGAATTAATTATGTATTTTAGAACATTTAAATCATCAAAAGAGTATCTTAGGAAAACTTCAAAAAATCATTTTGACCCAGGCTTCAAACACCACAAAATTGGATTCTACTCAAAAAATCCTTCCCAATGACTATTTATTTATATTTTTCCAACAAAGGAAGAATTTTCTATGAATTAAACAAAACTGATCAATCAGAAAAATCAAAATACCACTGGGAAGAAGATGACCGATATGCCCCAAGCGTCAAAGCAGCAAAGAAGGGGTGCACGAGGGTAAAATCATAAAAAGCGTGAAGGTCTTCTTCTTCCTCATGAGCCAGCCACGGCCGTGAGAGAGCAACTTGCCCATTTGGGCGTTTCCACATTTCTTGACCAAAATCGCTGTGCAGGTACTCGAAACGAAGAGAATCGAACGACGAACTCACCTAGCCAACAAATTTCGATGCACGAGCACTCTAGCTCCGGGGAGAGGTGCCACAAGTACAGCTGGAAAAGCTCCTCGTCACCGGCTACACACACATTCTCGGACAAAATTGAGGGGATTGGTAGGTTGCCAGGTGGCCGACGCAACTGTGTGGGGAGTTATTTATAGGTGTGGAGGTGTCCTTTGGCCTAACCGAGGTGGCCGTGAGAGAGCTTCGGCCGACCACGAATGGCATTTTGCCTACAGTGCATGTGACGCGAAGTGACTTGGCTCGTTCGATGCAGGAGGTCCTCACGAACTCATAGGCGAAGAAATCTCCAGAAAAGTTGAAGAGACGAGGGAGAACGATGGAGAGGAAGTGAGCCGCGGCTGCTCGTTGCCTGCTTCGGTTAACCGAAGGTAGAAGATGATCTGTGTACCCTTGGATGCAATCCAAATCGAAAAGGAGCCGTCAGATCTCAGACCATCATGGTCCAACGCGCGTGACACCTTATTAAGGCTTGACTTAGGCTTAAGTGATGCAAATGAATGATATATCGATTGCTATTAAGCCAGACTATATTAAAAACTTGTTAAATGCATTTGGAAGGTCAAATGAACTCCAAATGACCTCAAATTGTAACCCCAGGTTGCTAATGATGTCTAGATTCATGCTATAAAATTAGATTTTCGTTTCACCCAACCTTTGGCCTCCAAAAAAATTATTTTGATTATTAAAGCATATATTAATATAATTCTTGGGCAAATAATTATGTGTTGCTTTTATAAGCAACCCTTGGTTCCCAAAATCGAGATTTGGAGTCCATGAGTCCTCCACTCACTAATAGCATGCATTTGCAAGTTTTATTAGCCCATATGAAGAGTGAGGTATGTAGGTGGGTTATTATTCACCATTTTAATTTACACTATATTAAAAGCATATTAAATAGTTTTGAGGGGTCAAACCAACTCCAAAAGCCACCAAATTTTAACCACATGCTCATATTAAAGTCTAGAACAATCCTATGCAATTATATTCTCGTTTTACTCATAATATGGCCCTTAATAAATATATTTCTCATTAAAGTGTATATTAATATATTAAAATGAATGAGTTATTTGAAAAGATTTCTTTTTATGAAACATGTGAGTAAATTTCGAGATATTAAGCACATTAAGATTTCATTAATCATTTCTCAATTAAATAACATATTTTCATGAATTAAAATCATATTTTGAGGAGAGAGAAACAATTAAGGTTAATGTTCTCATACATTAACTTAAATACACATTATTGCTAATATATTTATCCAAAAAGCTCCAAATTAATATTATCTACTTATATCACTCATAAAAATTTATTTTGCATTATTAGTCCTCAATTATTACATTAAGTGAATTATTTGTACAAACACCCCTTAATTTAAATAAATGAGGAAAAAGGTAATTTCAACCTTGAATTATGCTCAAATTGCACAAGGAGTCCAAAAAGAATATAAAATAAGGGAAATTTTTGAAAAGGTCCAAATGGACTAGAAGGAAAAGAAAAGCTTAAAAGTGGGTAAATTGCAGGGAAGACCCTGGATTTTAGTATGTTACAACACACCACCCCTTAAAGAGGATTTCATCCCCGAAATCACAACAAGAGGAAAGAGAGGGTGAGTGTGTAACATCCCAACCTTAAACAACCAGGTGAGTATTAAATAGCCCTACACATAAGTCAAGTCTTACTAAGTTTTCCAGAAAACCTATAGACTTTTATCAAACTCAACCTAATTAACATATTTGCCTTATTAACATAGTCTCCATCTTGAAGAGGTATCATATTTATTATACTATCACTTGTGCCACATTTTATTCAAAACAATTATATCTCAATATTATATCATGTGTATTTCCCTCATCAAGGGTTTTAAGCACAATTAGGGTTTACTAAGCCATTTCAACATTAATTAATGTATTAGGTCAAACACCTTAATAACATGAATTTATTTTCCCATTATCCTCTTAAAACTATCATGTAGAATTTTCACAAATTATTTTGTAGAAAAAGTTAATATTATCCAACAAGTTATAAGCCTATAATAATTCCAAATAATGTTCATATTGCACATTTTCATATCATCTTTCATACTCATATTAATGACATTATTAATCATTGTCGTCCATTACACTTGATATTATAAATTATACATATTTTAATTCACATTAGGCACTTTATGAATATTTATGTGAGTCCAATTATTCATTATCATGTTTGAGTCATTATATGCATTTTAGTGAATAGGATGTAACCCATTAAATATCAATGAATTAATTCATATATCAAATTATGATGAGGTATTCATTAGAGAACAAGGTGATATACCTTATATATATTGATAACTTTGTGACTATAATCCATTTATATGCATTAAGGTATATTATGTGACGATGACACCTAATGTCACTAATGTATCATGAAAGGCATTAAGGGTATATATATGTATATGTATGTATATGTTGTCAAAGCTAGATGATTACATATTAGGGTTTTAGGTAAACATGATCATTACATGTTAAAGCATCCTTAGGGTGCATTATCCATACACATTTTACAATTAGGGTGGCATAGTCAACGTTATGTATATTCACCATTAGTAATGAGTAACTCATTATTATGTGCATCAATAATATGTGAAGGTTCAAGCATATGAACTATCTCTATATGACCTACTACATATTCACGTGTGTATAAACAAACAAGTTGAATTACAAGTAAAATGTTTTTGGTAAATTCTTGTTCATTTAATTGATTATGTACATATGTCCACATAGATAGGGTTTCTAACTCCAAAGGTATTTGTTTTTACTTTTAATTGGGATTCCATCCGCCTAAAAAGGGATTTCATCCTTGAAATCAGATTTGCAAAACCAAATAGGGTACCAACACCATTACCCTCACACCACCCCTTAAAAGGGTTAACTAAGTCAAACTAAGCTAAGGGTGAAAGGGTACATAAAACTCAACACTAAAAGGATTTACTAACCAAGATTCAGGGTGTAACATAGGGTACACTAAACCCTAAACATAGGAGTATAAGGTATTTAAGGATGATTTTTGTGTAAGAGATCAAATCATCACTTATGGCTTTCCTAAGGTATTCAACAATTAGGAAACATGCCCAAAGATAGACTATTTTGAGTTGTCTGTATCAGATCAGGCCACGCCAGGTCATATGAGCTCAGGAGTCCTCGTTACCAAGCTAGTGGGGTGGAGGAAAATATTGCCAGCCCCCAAGCTCTGACCCATTCTAGACACCATCACTTTCAACTTCTTGCTCTAGTATCTTCTCAATAGAAAATTCACCAAAAAGTTGACAAATTTTATTTTTAATTAATTATTATTATGATACTAAATCAAACTTTCATGCTAGGTCAACTCTAAGGTGAAAAACTAGCTAAAGGGAAACTATATAGGCTAGGGAGACAATTTGAATTAGTCAAGAATTCGACTACCTTGATGCTATGATACCATGATGTAAAGACCAAGTCTCTACTATTAAACATGATAAACAACTACATCAATTGTGTGGCAGCGGAAGAAATAAAACTTGACTTTATTCAAAATTTATAAAGAGTACATTACAAAAATTTCCATAAAGGAAGTACAACTTTATACAAAACATAGGATCTAGGTAGAGGAAGACTTAGACTCAGCCAATATTTTCTAAAAAAAACAACTTAATATATAAAAGCAACTATGATCATGCAAGCTATATGTTCCTTTTCTTCTTATCCTATCCTTAGCCTTAGGTTCACCAAGCTTCCATGCGCACTCTGATCCAGCAAGAGAAAGAGAAAAGTATGTGTTATTCAAGAGAAATAGGACAATTAAATAATCTAAAGCATTGCAATAGAAAAGATTCTCTACAATAAGAGATTCCAAAAGAAATGAGGCAAGCACATGTATAAGAGAGAGAAAACTACCATAAACAATTACCACAATAATAATCACATAGCATGAATATATTAAGACACAAAGTCATCTCAATGTAGGGTGAGGCACCTACCGGACCTCACCAGTGGCAGGGGGACTAAAACCCCAATGCCTAAAAAGTGGCAGGGGGACTAAAACCCCAGTGCCTAATATAAAATGGCAGGGGGACTAAAACCCCAGTGCCCAACAGGAGGACTAAAACCTCAGTGCCCTATGGGTGGTTTGTACTCATGTACACTACATTGTCATTTGGCCTAAAATACATCGTGCTTAAATAGTCACTTGGCAGTATTGAGAAATATAACAAGATTGCAACATAACATTGGGAATAAAACCCAAGAAATAAAGGAGCCAACATAAGCAACAATAATATACAACATTTCCAATTATTTCAAAAAGATGAGCCAAAATAGGCAATAGCAAGGTTCTCATAATCCAAATGAATGAGTCATAATGGCAACAAAAGCATCAAATAAGTAAAGATCCAAATAAAGGCGTTTAGGAGGATATCAAGGCTAGAACATAATGTTTGTAGGGTTGGATAAGATCCCAACTGAAGAGTAGGTTGCTTGCACAATATACATTCCACATATATTTCACATTCATCATAGATGTTCACATAAATAAGATTCACATACCTGTTTTAATTAATTACCATCACATTCACCAATCTGATTGTATCACCATTCCATTTTCCCCTAGTTGCAAACATTATCATGTATTAGGATGTGTTAAGCATAAAGATATCAAGAAAACCCATTTTTAAACCTTTTTAGGAAAACCTTCGATTTGAGACCCAAAACTTAGACCAAGAAATTACTTAGACTTTAGTGATTAGGAAAAAATATTTTATTTTACAAATTGGAGTTAAAATGAATTAATTATGTATTTTAGAACATTTAAATCATCAAAAGAGTATCTTAGGAAAACTTCGAAAAATAATTTTGAATCAGGCTTCAAACACCAAAAAATTGGATTCTACTCGAAAAGTCCTTTCCAACAACTATTTATTTATATTTTTCCGACGAAGGATGAATTTTCTATGAATTAAACAAAACTGACCAATCAGAAAAATCAAAATACCACTGGGAAGCAGATGACTGATATGCCCTTAGCGTCAAAGCAGCAAAGAGGGGGCGCACGAGGATAAAACCATAAAAAGCGTGAATGTCTTCTTCTTCCTCCCGAGCCAGCCATGGCCGTGAGAGAGCAACTTGCCCATTTGGGCGTTTCCACGTTTCTTGACCAAAATCGTCGTGCAGGTACTCGAAACGAAGAGAATCGAAGGACGAACTCACCTAGCCAACAAATTTCGACGCACAAGCACTCTAGCTCCGGGGAGAGGCACCACAATCACAGCTGGAAAAGATCCTCGTCGTCAGCTACACACACGTTTCGGACAAAATTGAGGGGATTGGTAGGTTTCTAGGTGGCCGACGCAACTATGTGGGGAGTTATTTATAGGTGTGGAGGTGCCCTTTGGCCTAGTCGAGGTGGCTGTGACAGAGCTTCGGCCGGCCACAAATGGCATTTTGCCTCAATGTATGGGATGCGAAGAGACTTGGCTCGTTTGATGCGGGAGGTCCTCACAAACTCATGGGCGAAGAAATCTCCGGAAAAGTTGAAGAGACGAGGGAGAACGGTGGAGAGGAAGCGAGCCGCGGCTGCTCGTTGCCTGCTTCGGTTAACCGAAGGTAGAAGATGATCTGTGTACCCTTGGATGCGATCCAAATCGAAGAGGAGCCGTCAGATCTTGGACCATCATGGTCCAGTGCGCATGACACCTTATTAAGGCTTGACTTAGGCTTAAATGATGCAAATGAATGATATATCGATTGCTATTAAGTCACACTATATTAAAAACATGTTAAATGAATTTGTAAGGTCAAATGTACTCCAAATGACCTCAAATTTTAACCCTAGGTTTCTAATGACGTCTAGATTTATGATATGATATAAAATTTGATTATTAAAGCATATATTAATATAATGCTTGGGCAAATAATTATGTGCTGCTTTTATAAGCAACCCTTCATTCCCAAATTCAAGATTTGGAGTCCAAGAGTCCTCCACTCACTAATATCATGCATTTGCAAGTTTTATTAGCCCATATGAAGAGTAAGGTATGTAGGTGGGTTATTATTCACCATTTTAATTTACACTATATTAAAAGCATATTAAATAGTTTTGAGGGGTCAAACCAACTCCAAAAGCCACCAAATTTTAACCACATGCTCATATTAAAGTCTAGAACAATCCTATGCAATTATATTCTCATTTGAATCAAAATATGTCCCTTAATAAATATATTGCTCATTAAAGTGTATATTAATATATTAAAATGAATGAGTTATTCGAAAAGATTTCTTTTTATGAAACATGTGAGTAAATTTCGAGATATTAAGCACATTAAGATTTCAATAATCATTTCCCAATTAAATAACATATTTTCATGAATGAAAATCATATTTTGAGGAGAGAGAAACAATTAAGGTTAATGTTCTCATACATTATCTTAAATACACATTATTGCTAATATATTTATCCAAAAAGCTCCAAATTAATATTATCTACTTATATCACTCATAAAACTTTATTTTGCATTATTAGTCCTCAATTATTACATTAAGTGAATTATTTGTGCAAACACCCCTTAATTTAAATAAATGAGGAAAAAGGTAATTTCAACCTTGAATTGTGCTCAAATTGCACAAGGAGTCCAAAAAGAATATAAAATAAGGGAAACTTATGAAAAGGTCCAAATGGACTAGAAGGCAAAGAAAAGCTCAAAAGTGGGTAAATTGCAGGGAAGACCTTGGATTTAAGTATGTTACAACAATTGCCATGGTTAAGTCCATCAAGATCATGCTTCCACTACAACTTATCATGACTATGAGATTTGGTAGATGGATGCTAAAACTGCATTCCTTAAATAGAATCTTCTTGAGGATGTGTATATGACACAACCTGAGGGTTTTATAGATCCAAAGGATGCAAATAAAGTCTATAAGCTAGAAAGGTCAATCTATGGATTGAAGCAAGTTTCTAAGAGTTGGAATCTTTATTTTGATGAAATAATTAAAGAGTTTGGTTTTAGTCAATATGAGGATGAAACTTGTGTGTACAAGAAGGTTAGTTGGAGCATAGTCACATTCCTCATACTGCTGATGGGGAATGACATTCCTTCTTTATAGATGGTAAAGAAATGGTTGGGAAGTACATTCTCTATGCAAGACTTGGGTGAAGAATCCTATATATTGGGAATCAAGATCTATAGAGATGGATCTAGAAGTCTTCTTGGACTAAGTCAGAGAACATACATTGAAAAATTGTTGAAGAGGTTCAAAATGGAGAAATCAAAGAAAGGAAACCTTCCCATGTGTCATGGTGTCAGTATCTCTAGAGCTTAGTGTCCCAGTTCTTGTGAAGAAAGGGAGCGCATAAGTAGGATTCCATATGCATCTACAATTGGATCTATCATGCACATAATGTTATGTACTCCTCCAAATGTTCTATATGCTTTGAGAATGACAAGTAGATATCAATCAGATCCAGGTGATTCTCACTGGAAAGTCGTAAAGAGCATCCTTAAGTACTTGAGAAGAACTAAGGATCAGTTCCTTGTCTATGGCAGAGAAGAAGAGTTGGTGGTAAAGGGTTACAATGATGCAAGCTTCCTAACTGATAAAGATGATTACATATGGCAATCTAGATTTGTGTTTTGGCTAAACAACACAGCTGTGAATTGGAAGAGTTTCCAAATAAGATATAATTTTCAATTCTACAATAGAAAACGAATATATTGCTGCATCGAATGTAGAAAAGGAGGTTGTTTGGATCAATAAGTTCATTTTTGAACTTGGGGTTGTTCCAAGCATCAACGATGCAATTGAGCTATTTTGTGACAACAATGGAGCTATTGCACAAGCTAAGGAACCCAGATCACATCAGTGTTTCAAGCACATACAAAGGTGCTTCCATCTCATGTGAGAGATTGTACAATGAGGAGATGTGAAGATTACCGAAAATAATGTTGCTGACCCCTTGACAAAGGCACTTTGGCAACAGAAGCATGATGGACACGTTAGATCACTTGGGATGAGATTTGTGAGTGATTGTCTCTACGTGCAAGTGGGAGTATGTTGGTATGCCCAAAGAGTCAATCATGTAATGATTGTAATGACATAACTTATAGATGATTTTATTAATAATAAAGGCAAACTTCCAATTTATTCTATTCTATTTAGTTATGAGATAATGATGTAACTTAATAAATGCCTAAATGATGATATTACTCAATGAAATATTTCTCTAGGTTGAGGTCTTCAACAATGAGATCAGACGAATGTCAAGAGTATACATTGTTGTTATGTCCCTAGTCAGTTATTACTGTGGAAGCAATGTAGACAATAGTAGTACATAAGACTAGAGTGTGTGTTAGTTGGTGATAGAATCTCATCAATCATGATATGTGATATCAAACAAAGGACATAGATACATGTTAAAGAACAATGTATCAGACAGACCCACCATGAGAGTGACAGATGGAAAACATTATAATGGTACAATGTCAGTGGTGATTGTGGTTCTTAGACCTAAAGTCACTACACTCATCACATTTCATTTGGTGAATTTGACATCATCCATTGTGATCATGAATAAGGGTTGTCGTAAAGGTGAAAATTTGGTGCACTGTGACACGTGGGGATGGATTTGAGTGATGTAGATGGGATTTGCCCCTCCTATAGGAGTCTAATTTCCTAGGCCTCTTGATAAGTGAGACTGATAAGTGCATGGTCATGCACATGTGAGTCAATATGTGATATTGAGCTTACATATATCTCAAACAGTATGCTCTAGTTTGAGGAACACAAATTGAATGTTGAAGAGGATGACTACTCCATGCCTCAAGTTCAATCTGGATATCAGTGACAAAGGAACTATACAAAAATTATAACACCAATCACATATTGTAGGTTGAAGTTGTTCTCCAAATTTCCATTTACCTAGGTAGCAATGATGTGCGACTAGGCACCTCTCTTTGCTTGTGTTTTCATAATTGGTTATGGACACTCACTGCCAATGTAATATGGGACGTATAGGGTCACACATGTAGGAATCAACCTAGAAGAGGAGTTTTGATCATGAATGATAAATGTATTGATTACTAAAGTGTTTTGATATTCAATTAAAGCAACAATTCAGCTGATTGGACTCCCAACCAATTGACTCAAGTGATTAAACAATTGGTTGGAGTGTTAGGTTGATTGGATATTGCATTGGATGAGTTCTGCACAAATTGGGGCATGAATCGACTCGTTCACCTAGACAACTGATCGGTTGGTGGTCATCAGATGACCAGCTCCCATTGGAAAATGCTCGGTTTGTGGTGCAACTTGATTGCATCAAGGATTAGTGTTGATGTCATCTCGTATATTAATTAGAACAGAATTTCCAATTCATATGAATTTGGGAAACATGTGAAATTATTGGTTCGTTGGGAAAACAGATCAGCTCGCATGCCAAATAATAAGTTTCCCTAATGAACCAACTGATTTCTCGTTTGTGGGTTGCGAATTTTTGAGATTTTGATCCCTTATACTTCGACACAGATTGGGAACCCTGACCCTAACCCCTCCTATAAATAGAAGGGTATTGGGGGCTTGTCAAACATAACAATTGTTTATCTTCTCTAGTTGTGGTAACTGAGAGAACCCGAGAAAGTCCTACCCGATAAAGGGAGGGATAACAAGGGAGAAAAGTTGTTGGAGAGCAAGTTGGTGACTAGTACTCCAACAAAAGGGACAACTCCTTCATATCTATTCTAGTAGACCAACATGAGATCTAGACAGTCCACATGGACTTTCTTAGAGGCTTGGAGTCCATTGCCTACTGCAAGGAGTACAACATCAACCTACTGCTCGTGATGAAGACCAAGATCTCCTATAGGTGTTGTTCTAGTGCAACTAGAAGACTGTTGCACAACTAAATCGATGAGGAGATTGTCACTGGACTTTCTCTAGGACCAGGTATATCCTTTAAATCATCTTTCCATTATATAGTTATTAATGTGATCTATTGGTTTAATGGGGAATATGGTAGTAAAATTTTTATTTCCACTACCTATCTAATGGCATATATCTCGACACAAAGTGTTTAATGTCATCGTTAGGTGGGAAAACTGAGGAGGGAGGTTCTTCCCCAACAATTTCAACCACTATATAGCATGGATCAAGCTTAGGGGAATGTCGGCCCTTGTCATGATCAGTTGGTAGCACTCTAGTGTTGACGACATGGAGCATCCTTTTGCATACTGCTTCACCAACTCCTGATGAACACCTCTTTCACTAGCTCTACTCAAGGTCAAGGGAAGGTCCAAGCAACATACAAGTTTGTTCTATAAGAGTTCCTCTCACTAGGGAGTTACTAATACATAAACTACCTCTAGTTTCGATTAAAATGACCCTATAACGACAGTTTCGTACCAACACGTAAGTGAACAACACTACATTCATAGGTCTACAATGTAATCTATTTGAGGATCCTATCTCAGTTGCCATGATAAAAGAGATTGATACAGTTAAGAGTTTGAGTCATTTCAGGTACAAAAACTGACATTGTTCTTCCATACCAGGTCACATTTGTAACTGGTAAAGGTTTTTAAGTCGTCAGTTTCTACCAAAAACTGACACCGTTTTAGCAACTTACTTGTTGGTTACAAGAATCTAAACTTATGATTAAGTGATATACAATGTCTATTTTTCATTACAACTAATTATTAGAACCCTATAGACTATGCTTCCCAACACAATCCTTTTAGGGTCGTCCTATAATGTCAGTTTTAGGACTAAAACTGACGACTTAGACCTATAATGTCGACTTTTTTTATAACAACCAATGAATCAATTTTTTTTAAAATAGTAGGTCTGTAGATCTACTGTCTGGATATTCATCATGATGCAAAACCTATAGTTCAATAGAACTATAGGTTTCATCCTATGTTCATCTTCACAACATGCCAACAAACCTACAATAACAAACACAATCCACCAACATACAAGATCCATTCTCTAATTCCATTCTCATCATGTTTACTAATATAATTCTATTTATTCATCTACATATTCATTCACACACATTATACTTCATTCACATATGCTCAAATTTTGTTCTTGTGACATGTAGAAATACAATTCTCATTGTATTCATTCATCTTCACATTCACACACATGTATATATTCATCATTCACATATGTACCAATAATATACTTGCATCAAATTTAAAGTTACAGGAAGTCATAAGCATCACATGTATATATAAATAATGACATCAAAGTTTAGAATACTTGTTCTTTATCCCAATCAAATTCAAAGTTCACACCCTTAATGAAGGCTTTTGTCATTCTTATCATATCTCATCTAGCTGTTCTGTCATATAGGAATTTTTTGTTTCGAACACCTACAAAGAGAATGAACTAATTAAAAGGTTTGATATTTTTATAAATTCAAATGAGACTATTTAATTATTATGATCAAGACTATCAATACATATTACATTTTGTATGTAGTTGATGTCTAGTGCCCCTTATTGAACAATCATGTCCATATACTGCCATCACATAGTGTTTATGTGCCCACCATTATCTTGTACTGGCCACAATGAATTTATCAACATACCAAACGTTAATAAATAAAGTAAGCATAGTTAGCACAAATTTGCATTGGAGTCATAAAATTACATTGACATCCTACCAACTTATCACTTTCCTCCAACCTTTTTAAAATATTTTTTAACCCTATACGTTAATGTAACACATTGAATTACATTAGTAAATAGTCATATAATAATATATGTTAACATATATAAATATAAAAATTACTCACATGAATAATGTCTTCTGCATTTTGTGCCCCCCATTGTCTACTTGGTCACCCTTAGCAATACACAACTAGCGTCACGGGGACAATAACAAACAACACCCAATGTTGATTCTTGAGTGAAAAGAAGGGAAAGAAAAGAAAATTTGAAAACTCAAAATCGACAATGAATTGTAGTTCTTAAGTCAAAATTATAAGCAAAGTAAGTAAACTTACTCAACATTGAATGAAGCTATAATCATGATCTTTTTCACATTACCAAAATATCTACATGCGGTAGAGCAGTATTCAGTAAAAAATGTAGGGTCTTTAACTACATCATTAATCAATGGTGGAACTAGAAATGCCACATGGGGTAGTGTGAACTTTGTACACACCTTATGTAAGAAGCTACAAAATGTATATCATGTATGCATTAATATATAAGAAAACATATTAACATATATAAAATGAGGTATTTAGCCATATAAGATCTCACCATATCTAAATTTCTATCACATATGTATTCAACTAAGCACAACAAACATCTCCACAACATCTTGCAAAAATATACTATTATCATGAGGTTGACCTACAATGTCCTCCTTACCATGAAACATCATAGTCAACCTTTCTTCAAAGTTACCTATTCATACTACCAACCCCCCACAATTAGGCGAATAGTACCTTTGCAAGCCAACCAAGTAATTGAGGAGGAGGTGGAGGAAGACTTGTAGGGGATTTCTTAGGAACTATGTCATGCATATATATATATATATATATATATATATATATATATATGTTCTCATTAATTTTCATGTATATACATATACAAACATGATGTAAATCTAATATACATCAGCATAGCCAACTCCCACTTTGAGCCACAGAACCACACCACCTTCTACATCACCTATCTTCTCATGGTCGGGGTGGTCACATGGTAGTGCAGTCTCCTTCCAAGTGTCATAGACAAGCCTCAACATCATGAGAACTACATCAGAGAGCAACACATCACCATTAATCATGTCATGTTCAAGGCATGGATAAGACACACATAGTGCGATGACACCTCCTTGTAATAAAACACGACATAGCCCCAACCCCTACAAATTTGCATAGAGTGTTATATATATACCTAAACTCAAACATATTATACAAATCTTTCTGAAAGACTACAATATCATAAACATACTTACATCATACGTTCTAGGTGGTGGGTCCACAGGATTACTCCCAACCACCTCTATCATAGGGGGCTCCACCTTGTATGAAGAGAGGGGCACCACATGTACTATCTGAGGAGATGAATGAGAAGCAAGATACTATCTCATTTCTTCCTCCATTCCCTTTGCAATAATATCTTATACCTTCTCTTATGAGAATCCTCCTTTCTGGATAGTTTGTGCTTATATTCTGATGGCCCAAAGAAGGCTCTTATACCGACAACCCTAACATGCCCAGGATACTCTGGGTTATGTAGAGCAACTGTCAACTCATCCCTTATGCCCTCAGGGATGAACTTCTTATTTTATTTGCTCATGGAGCTCCCATTAATCATCATCATTAGTAATTGGAAAGTAAAATATAACAATCAAGGTCAAGGTAAAATATAACAATCATCAATAGTAATTGCTTTGAGAGTTGAAATTTACCATTTTTGTAGCCACCTCATCAGTTGTGGAGTTGGGTATTTCTCCAGATTTTGTTTGCCTCCCACCTATCCACAAATCATGGTGAGGTAGAGGTGTAGGAGAAGTAGAGAACTCAACAATCCTAAGAGTAGGATGCTGAGAAGAAGATGCTTGCAGTAACTATTGGTGAAACTTCGCATAGACACTTAGACCATCATGTGGTTGTGCACATTCTTTGCACACATTTCTCTTTGAGCATGAATCACAACCTGGTTAATGCAAAACATATGTTAAATATGTAATACAATGAATTCATAAGAATGTATTCAAAGTGAGGAGAGAGACTTAGTACCTTGACTTCATTGGTTTTTCTCTTAGCAACAAATTCCTCCCACACTTTCAGGTCAACATAGTTCCATTGCTCAATGACCGACTTATTCTTCTTCTCAATGTTTTGTGTGTATTCTCTTGTCAGAGTTGTAATATAATTCCTTAGTACCCTCCCACACCGTTGCAACACCTTTTTATGATGCATTTTTCATCCAGGTCAAATATTCTCTCAAAAGTCTATATACTAAATGGAATGTTCTTAAAAATAGAATTGTATATAGCTTTAAAAATAGAATTCTAAATGACAATCTCACACATAGTTCCTTCCATATTAAGTCTTTCTTGCCTTGATCAAATTTATGTCAAGATTCTAATATTATATCTTCTTTTCTATGAGTAAGAACCCCAATATATGACATAAAAGAACTAAATTTCATCCCAAGAGGATTTCATGCATCACCAAACTCAACGACCAACTTCGATCCATTACCCCTTTGTTCTACTAACTTGTTCATCATGGTGATGCCTCTTATTTTTGCACACTGACAATGGTTCTCATCAAGCTCAACAAGATCCTTAGGGCACACATCTTGATGCTAAATTGACAAAAAGCACATATAAGTCATCAAAAGATATAACTTATCAAAGTGATAAAGCAATACAACAATACGACAAGATAAACATTATAAAATGCACATCAAGGTAATAAAACAATACAACTTACACTTGTATCATGTTCACATTGCACATGGTCATGGTGCTCATCCTCATGGTAATCATCATCACAATCATCATACTCATGGTCAGACGCCATATGAAAAAATGTCATATCAAAATAGTCAAATAGTGAAATACAAGTGATAATTAATGTCGAATGCACATCTGACATTTAAAAAATAAAAGCATGCCTCTAATATTGGGATCTTGTATCAATTAGCATTCCTTCAGTGTAATCTCGACACATATATAAGTTAGTGTTAGTTTCAATGTTTGGTGTTGGCAAGCCAACTGAGAATGGAATGTATTCATAATACTTGTCATAGTACTCTTCTTCATCTATAAAATCTTAACAAATTGCCTTTTAGCATGAAGAATAACTGACCATTTTTTATTTGCATGATCATCAATATAAAATACTTTCTTCGCCTGTGATCCCATTATGAATGGTTCACTCTTCTCACCAATATTTTCAAAATTCACTAATGTGAAACCCAATTCATCCACTACAACTCCTTTGGTGTTATCAACCCAATTGCACCTAAAGACTGGGACTCTAAAATCGATCTAGTCAAACTCTCGTATGTCTTCAATGACACCGTAATATGAACTTTTAGCTTCATGTGGACTCTTATGCTTTGAACTAGAAAAATACAATGAAGACACTTGAAGGGTGACCCTACTATTTTGGATGACAGTCTTATCATCTTGATGCTTTGTGTAATATGAAAATCCATTCATGTCAACCCCTTTATAAGACATAACATTCATTTTTGGTTTAAAGGCAAGGCCTTTGATATTTTCAACAACATTATTTGTTGTTTGAGATAGTTGACATAAGATTTTATATTCAAACCTCCTAAAAAATATCTTGTTATGCTCTCTAGCGAGCCACATTTAATTGGCTCCAAAATATTTAGTCTTGATGAAATTGGTATGTTTAGTGATATAAATACTATATTCGTCGATGTTGTATAAAATATACAACTATGTGGTTGTTCCCACAACTCAAGACTGATTACTTTCACTTATGCTCCTAAAGTCCCTTTTTTGAAATAGTCCTCAATATTATAGTCATTTAAAGGAGTTTCATTACAACTCAAAAATTCATTGCAAAATTCCATAACCTCTCTGGCCACATAACCCTCAATAATACTCCCTTCATGTTGATAATAGTTTTGAAAATCACATTTAAAATTGATCATGTACCGTTCAAAAGGATACATCTAATGTAAGAAAATTGGTCATTTTCACTTCCTTATTCAAATGGACTACAAAATGTACCATGATATCAAATAATGAAGGAGGAAATAATATCTCATACTTGCACATGGTAACTACCACTTTTCATTGCAACTTATAGACTTTTTTAGGATCAATAACTTTGCCACATAGAGGGTTGAAGAAGAAAGATAGAGTGGTGATTGAAAACCTTACATGATTTGGCAATATAGACCGAATTACCATGGGCAATATTTGTTGAATTAGAGTGTGGCAATCATGAGATTTAAGACCTATCAACTTTAGATACTTCATTGGTACCAACATACATATATTGGAAGAGTATCAATGTAGCACCTTAGCATTAAGCAAGCACTCACATAAATCTTTCTTCTCCTTTCTAGACAATGTGTAATAAGTAGGAGGTAAACATATATTTTTATCACTAATAACTTCATTTGTTAATTCTTTCCTTATGGCTATTTCCCATAGGTTCATTATGGATTTGATGCCATCTTTAGTCTAACCTGGTATATTCAATAGGGTACCAATGATGCTACCACAAACATTTTTCTCAACATGCATGACATCGATACAATGCCTAACTGCCAAAGAACTTGAATAAGAAAGATCCCAAAATGTTGAACTCTTCTTGTATAAATATTTGTCACTCTGTGTGGGAATGGTACATTATGATCTCTTATCATTAACAAAGGCTTTTACTCTTTGATAAACAACCTCCCCTGATATAGGTTTAGGAGGCACTCCTTTCCTCATTTGACCCATTGAACACTTTCCGCAACCTTCCACAAGGATGAACTTTTAGAAGAAAACTTCATTGGACAAGATATATAGTCTTTCCACCATGCTTTAGTCATATTAAATCAGTGTTCTCCTCACATATAGGGCATTCTTTAGATCCTTCAACACTATATCTAGAAAACTTTCTATATGTTAGAAAGTCCTTAATAGTGCAAAACAACATAGCATGCAAATTAAATGTCTCTCTATGCAAATCATCATATATCATCATACCTTCTCGATGGAGTTTCTTTAAATCATCAATCTGAGGTTTCAGATAAACATTGATATGATTGCCAGGTTGTTTAGGGACTGATATTGACAACCACATCATGACATACTTATTTTTCATACACAACCAGGTAGGAAAAATGTATATAACAATCATGAATGGCCAAGTGCTATGTTGGCTTCTCAATATGCCATATGGATTCATCCTATTGGTACAAAGCCCAAGTCTTATAATCTTGACTTCTTCACTAAATTCGGGGTACAATAAATCAGTCTTATTCCACTATGGGGAATCAGACGTATGCCGTAGGATCCCATCATTACTTTTTTTCCTCTTCATGCCACCTTAAATTCTTTGCATCCATGGTATTAGCAAACAAGCATTAAAAAAATGGTATTATAGATAGGTACCACATCACCTTGGCATGAGATCCAATTTTGGACTTCCACCAAGTCATCATTTTATACCTTGATGCCCCACATTTTAGACAATCTTTTAGATGGTCATATTCCTTTTGAAATAACGCAGAGTCATTTAGACATACATGTATCTTCTTAGCCTTCCTTCCCATTGGGCATACAATTTTATTTAATTCATATGTTGAGATTGGAAGCTCGTTGTATTCGGGAAGAATTTCTTTCAACAAAGACAACAATGACATGAAGCTTTTTTGGCTCCATCTACTGTTAGCTTTAGAGTATACAATCTCAACATGATGCTCAACTTCTTAAACTTAGTACAACCTAAGTATAACAATCTCTTGGCGTCATGCACAATATCTCTAAATTTGGAAGGTTGATCAGTGTGTTGTACCCCACAACTATCTAGAATCACATCAACCATGTCTACCGGGACCGGGCTATTCACATTTACAACATTTTCGACAATTTCTTCATTATCTATCCATTCTATGGTCAAAGATAAAACAAGTATTAGGGTTTAGGGTTTACAAATTAGGGTTTTATCATTTAGGCTTTAGTGATAAGGGTTTACATATTAGGGTATAGAATTTAGAGATTAGGATTTAGGGTTTATGGTTTAGAAGTTAGGGTTTAGGGTTCAATAATGAATGTATGTACCACCTATCTTAGTCTTGAACAACTAGTCTCTCTAGTAAGTGTATAATGTTTATTCAGTTTCAAAGAGAATTTTGGCAGCATTTCTAATAACACCTAAAATTGGGCATTTATGCTAAGCATTTAATTATGGTTTTGTGTCATTATAGCCTAAATCTTCCCAAAATAACACTAGATTATGATCTTTTAGTAATTTATAACTTTTCATAGATAGAATTTATCAACTAGCAAATTTTGGGACTTGTAGGAACCAAACTCTAGAAGACATCAATTCTCCAAATTCTGCCCCACAAGCTTCACGTTATGTAAACTAGCTTAGGAGATAGTGGTCCCACTATCTTAGACCTTATTTTTGATATGTTGGACAAAATTTTCAATGGCCAATCCTTTATCAGAAAGCATCCTCATCAATCAGAAGGTTCATCGATGCAGTCCCATCGACCACCAGTAATAGCCCCCTCGGGGGGTGGGTTTATCCCTAAAGATCAAGGGTCCCGACCACTACACTGTCTCAACCGCTACACTGTCTTGACAACTACACTCGGCATGACTGTTCCCAACATGGCACAGTTGGGCTAAGGTCAAGGTGTAACGACTACTACACTCATCGCAACCTCTACTGTAATGACCCTGCCTCCCAGTAACCCCCAATTAAGGGAGACCAAGACGTCAGAGTCATTATCCCAATTTTCGGATCAGAGGTTTGACAAATAATCAATAATAATTATCAAATTATACCAAACTAAACAGAAAGGCTGTAGTAAAGTAAAACTTTGCATACCTTTTTTTTCTTCAAACTGAGAGTAACTACTTCTATCCATAATTGGAGTCTATTCTAACTAATCCTCCTTTGTACTTTAATCCTCATTTAAATCCACATATGCCACTTTACTATTTGTTCTTTTCACTTGTACCTAAAATGCCGACAAATAAAACGTCGGTCAGCAAAAAGCTGGTATGTGGGGGAAACGATAACCTAGGATAACAATGTAATCAGCCAATCATCATTTAACATCCAAGATTACGTCTTAAGAAATACTACTCAATCCTTACCTATCCCCTATCTCTGTGTTGTCCCTGCAGTGGACCTGGATGCTACCTTCCTCATGGTAGATCCCCATTAAACCCTACATGATCCTACCTAACAGGTAGATCAATATCTAGGGTTGAGTCACATGGCACTAACCATAGGTAGCCCAATCCCTAACTCATGGTGTGCTAAAGAGTCGCATGGCACTACCCATAGGTAGCCCAATTCCTGACTCAAGGTGACTTGATGGACTTACCCCATAGGTAGCCATGTACTAAGTCATCCAATGACCTGATGGACCTACCCCATAGGTAGCCATGTACTAGGTCAAACTATTAAGCCACATAGGGGATTAGGATCTAAGCTAGTAGGCACATATCTTAAGTGATAGTCATATCCACATTATAGTTTGCATGAATTATATTCATCCATCAGTTTAATCAAGTCATCGATAAAACTTCAAAAAACCTTGAAAAACTAATTCGAGACATGCATAAGCGTAACCACATACCTATCAGGAAGATTTGAGACAGAATCAACCAAGAAGGAAAATCCAATCAAGCAAGTACAAGAAACCTGAAATCACATCCAATTCCTTTTATCAAAATCTATTCAAACCATCTTGCTACTTAAGGTTTCTATTCTTTTTTATGATTTCTACCTCTTTTAGGGTTTACTTTGCAATTAGGGTTTTTATTTCATTTTACTCTTTTAAACCCTAATTTCTCATCTATCCTTAATGATAGTTATTAAGGTTATCTTTTAACAACATATAACCCTAATTTCTATTTAAAGGCACACTTAAAAATTAATTAAGTCCATTAAGCCTCTTTTACATTAAAGCCACTATTTTTATCCTTTTAATCCATGACAAGATCATTATGCTCATTTATCATCAATTCAAAGTTCATTATGGTCTACTTAGCATATGAACTTGATTTGCCATTAATTCTATCTTTTATTCATTAGAAAACCCTAATTACTACATTAAGGGTATTTATCCACAATTAGGAACTTTTCTGCTAGAAATAGCTTAGAATTATCTTATCTCAACTTTAATCATGAAATCGAACCATTAAAGCCATTAAGAGTCACATTTTCTAATATTAGGGTTTCAAGGCCCATTAAAGCATATTTATGTACATGAATCTCTAAATTAAACCAATTACATGCAAAGTTCATCCTTTTTGTTCCTAATGTTCCTTTTTATCATTAACAGGTTAATACCAACTTTAATCGTTCGTTAAACCCTACTAAATATATTAATCATCTCTGAATAGGGTTTCTTAATCTTTAATTCATCAAAGTTGATAACTTACACTACTTTTCGAATTTCAAGAAGAACTAGCTTCTATAAGCATTTTTATTGGATTCCTCTCATTTTTCTAAGCAAAATTCATATATTATTTGCTATCATCGGAGTTACCAACATGGAGATATGATTTTTGTAAAATTAACTTAGCAGAGCCAATTAGAGCGCGCCATGTGTCCCCTTTCCAGGCAACGTGACTTGCTGATTGGAAAAAATTTTGAATTGACCGAAATGCCCTTGGTTAAGTGGATTGCTTCTTTAGCCCACGGAGGGGCAGAACCATCAAATGCCTCTCCGCCCTTCTTCTTCCTTCCTCTAGCAGCTTGCTGCCGCCCTAGCATCGATCTGTAGGGCTTCTTGAGTGTGCCCCCTCTCCTCCAGGGACCGACAACCATCAGGGATGATGCCCTCACCTCATACGCCCCACCCCACGCTCAGGGCGCTCCTCGTCTTGCATTCAAGAGAGCTGGTTAGTACTGGTCGTGTTCGCGACTACCAGCACGCCTTGCAGCCGTGCTTCCTTTGTCACACGTATGTTGGGGCATGGGGACAACGATAGAGCTTCTCTTTGGCATCGTGGAACCTCTCTAATCGACCTTGGCTACCCCACGAGTCCTCACTACCCCAGGGTTAGACGTGTTGTCCTCCACCCTAGGGTTTACTTATAAAGAAGAAGATGGGAGAGAGAGAAGGATGCTTGGGGTTCTTTAGAACTCGATCCAGGGGGTCTACCCCTTTTATGGGGGAGGATATCCTCACCCTAAGATGCCCCTCTAAGAGGAAACAAGTCCTCTCCTATTAGGAATCCTATTCCTTTAATGAGAAGCAAGTCTCTTTCTCTCTCTTAAATAACCTTTTGATGTTCATTATTCTTGAGATGTTAGAATTTTGATAATCACCTCCTTTATCCTCTTAGTACTTGCCTTTTAATTATTTGTCACGAAATCATGTTTTCGTTTAATAGAAAATACCACCTTTTTAATAATAACACAAAATTCTTTCATTAATCATCATATTATCTTCTTATTTTCTATTATTGGTATTTTATCTTTCTTTTCTCCATTGGACCCCAAGAAACTCTATGATTTCGAAATTCCTTTTTAAGGATACTTATTATCCTTCTAGATGCATCTATATTCAGGATTTCACATTATCTTATTTATTTCTTATTAAAATATTTCTTTTTGAGAATTTATCTTTATCTTTCTTTTTATTTTCCTCATTGGCATTCCTTATAATATTATAACCCTCATGGATACGAAACTCCATCAAAGATAACTCAATTATGCCTCTTTCCACTTATTTTCCACATTTTATCATTGTTTTCAATTTCTTTCTTAATAAAGAAATATTTAATTGATCTTTTCATTTCTTTTTGCATTATCTTTGCAACGTTAGACTCCTTGGGATACAAGGAACCCAAGAGGCACGAAATCCAACTTTGGATTATATTCTTTTGCCTTCTATAGGTTTCCACATCTTTCTTTTCTCTAATTCTCAATTATTCGTTTACTAATAGAATTTCCTTGTTATTGGGCCCAATAGACAATAAAGCCCACAAAACAATCATCAAGGATATTGTAAACGGAATCCATTTATTCAAACCAAATTATATCATTATTTATTCAAATATATTTAATATGAGAAATTACATTTCTCAGCAAATGATCCCAAAAATTGGGGTTGTAACATCTACAACCACAACCACAACAAGACTGCCATGACCACTACATTCGTCGCTACCATGCCACTTGTTTCGACCATTACACGAAGCAACCACTACTGAACCTCATCCTCTAAGAATAAGAAGCCCAACACAGCCATGCCGAGCCCGACACGGTCGAGCTGAGGATGGACAAGGCCAACATCCATCTCAATCGCAACACCCAGCACGGACATGCCGAACCTAGTGTGGTTGGGTCAAGATTGGGGTAGCGATTGAGACAAGTGTCGTGACCATTTATCACGTACGCTCACCTTCACTTATAAATACCTACCCCTTGTTACCTGGGGGGGTTCTGAGATTCTTTTGGTTCCACATTTTGGTTTTGCACATTTTTTGGTTCCTAGATCCAAGTGGGAGAGTTCCAAAGTCTGAAAGTGCTAAAGTGCTCATCCTATGTTTGTCTCTTTAGTTTGCTTCCATTTACCATCATTTTCCACTATTATTCACCCTTTCCCTACCATTCCTAGCAATCTTCTACCTCCATACACCCATCAAGCTGTTATTTGAGGAGGAATCGAAGAGAAAGGAGGCCAATGAGTTTAGAAGACTAAGGAGGATGACCCAAAAAGGAGATCTGGCCCATTCGGAGGCTAAGGAGTGAGAACCACCTCTCCTCTACGGGCTAAATCTCTTCTTCTTCAACTTTCTTCTACTATTCTTCTTTGTTTCTATACAAATGAAGTTTTTCCATCTTTTTTTGGTGCCAAATATGCTTGTCCATGGATAGTTGAGATCCTTCTTGGCTATGTAGCCCATTTTTGGCATGCTAATGTACTTTTACCTTAAGCAAGTAGTTTTATTCCAGATCTAGTACATTTTCTATTCTATCTTCTCTTTCTGGTTATGATTGCTAGTTTGGTTGATCTCTCTCTTGCTTGAACTTCTATTTCTACCTTTATCGAGAGATTTATTATAGAAATAGATAAGAAAAGGTAGTTTGAATTATAATTTGAAAAGAAAATGGTTCAAGTCTAATCTGTGTGGAACCAAAGACATGGGTAGGGTCGGGCCCACTACTGGGTTCTACCCAGATCACATATATTCCTAGCATCTCTGAATATTATAGATGAGAGAGGGTATCTAGAATATTCTTGGGTGCTGGTTAGTCATCCTCGAGAGAGGTTTCATATTATTGATGGGTTATAGTCACCCTGGGATGACCTCGACAAGAACAAATACCATGATACATACTAAGTTTGGATGTAGGTTGCTTACTAAGGTGTTTAAGGGTTATCTACACCCGAGAACGAGTGCATAGACTGCCCAGCTCGTGGTTACATAGATAAGAACTTCTCTCTGGTTAGTAGGATCTAACAAACTCTATTTTGTTTTGTTTTCTTTAGTTTGTATTGTTTTATCTCGTGACACTTTTCTAGACTAGTTCTAGTTCCAAACTTTTATCATCTATTGGATTGAATTAACTGTCTGAAGATCGAAATATTAAGCGCCCTAAATGTACCCACGTCCCTGTGTTTGACCCCATATATCTACTTCGACCCCGTAAAATTGTTGCAGGGGTCCTTGAAGGTTTTGGGTTATAAATTTATAAGTGCAATCCTCCAATGGGATTCGATCAATTTCCCTACATTTCTCCAAGTACACCAATATAGATGGGCAGATAGCGACCTACATATGTACTTAGAGAACATATGGAGAAGTGCTGACATAACATCTTGAAAACTAAATACACATTATGCACTTACATCCTAAGTGAGATTAAGTATTCAACAATAGTCCCAAACTGGGGACTATGTAGGATTTACTCCTAATGAGTAAATCTCACACATATTTCTAGACTAATAGACGATGTTGCCAAATCCACATGAACAAAGGAGACTCACTAGATACTACCATTGTTTGACATTTTAGTGCAAAAATTAGGGTTTGAATGGTTCAATAATGGTTTTAGATCTAATTGTAGAAGTTAACATTTAGATCTAATTTGACACTAGTAATTCAAACTATTGAATTAACTAATGAAGACAACTAGAAATAAGCCAAGAAATTGTCTAAGAAGACAACTTGAGTACATAACTAAAAATAAGAATAAACACCCTAAAAAGAAAGATTCACCATTACCTATTCAATTTGCATTATTAGTCAAGTAATAAAACTAAGCTAGAAAAAGTTAGAAAATTAAGGGTTTGAGCAATTCATTAAAAAAATTCATTAGCAAAGTGGGCCGTCAAGGGTTTTACTAAGATTTACTCCTAATTAAGAAACATTCGAATTTAATAATGCACCCAAATTTAGTACCAATACAATTCATATCAATTTAAATAAATTCATATCAATGTGTAAATTTTATCCACTTAAGGAGAATAAGGACCTTCAGAATCAAGAAGACCTATGGAGAGAGTGAGAAGCAGTGGTAGAGGATGACAGTTGGCTGTGACTGGCTACTCTAGCAGTGATCGTGGTGACGATAGCTGGAGGTGCCTATGACTAGAGGATGCAGAGCCAACTGTAGGTGCCTACAACTAGAGGAAACATTATAGGTGACAATAATGGCTGGAGCAACATTAGGTGACAAGAGGATCTAGCGACTGCTAGAGTAGCTAGCATAGGTTGGAGTAGGAGAAAGCGATAGGAGCAGGTGTAGGATTTCCAGGAGTAGGAGGAGGTGGCTAGGGCAGCGGGAACAGGAGAAGGAGCAACTAGCAGAAATAGAAACTAGAGGTGGGAGCACGAGCAATGAAGATGGATGTTAGAACTGATAGAGCTAGGGAAACATTATCCAAACAATGAAACAAAGATTGGGGAAAAGTCTATTTCACACGGGTGCTATTAAGTTTTACATAGTCGTAGGTTAATCATAAAAGCTAACATTTAAAAGATTATTTGTTGGTTTCTTAAAAGCTGACACCTAAGTTGAGGACTTAGAATTCGGTTTGCAGTAAAAAACCTGATGCTAGAGGCCATTTCGAATGAAAAAAATTGACTTGAGTGAGGCTTGGGTCGTCTGTTGTCTACCTCAATCCGACACCTAACCTAAGGACTTAGACATCAGTTTGCAATAAAAAAACTAATGTAGAGGCCATTATTATAACAAAAAACAACTGACATGAGTAAGGCCTAAGTCCTCTGCTGGTTACCGCAAATAGACACCTAATGTAAGAACTTAGATTTTGGTTCACTGAAGGAAATCGATGCCAAAGGCCCTTATCTGAATTAAAAAAATTTAGCTTGAGAAAGTCCTTAGTTGTTGGTTTATACTGGGCAAAACAACACTAGAGAGAATTTGGAGAGAATACTTTTTCATGGGGACATGGCGCTAATCCTCTGTCGTTGGTTTCTTGGCAAAAACTGGCACCAATAGTCTAATTTTGGGGGTTTTATCTGAGAATAAATGTCAATTTTGTGAAAGACAAACTGAAGCCAGAATTATTTTGGTGGCAAAATTTATTTTGCACAAAGGTGCTTGTCATCGATTCTATGAAAACTGAACTCATCTTCAAATTTTCTGCAGGCAAATATTTTTCCCTAAAAAATTATATTTTATGAGTTATTTCAGACATCGATTTTTCTAAAGTAGATATGAGATTATAGAAAAAGCGGTACCCGTGTCTTTTCTATCAGAAAAGCTTGATCAATGGTGAAATCTATGCTACTGAACTAATGTTGTTTTGTACATAGTGTCGTTACTTCTTTGGAATAGACATAAAGAAAAGTGACATCAAAAGTTAGAGATGTACTAGTGAGTGAGAAGGTCAACCTAGGTGCGTTGTTCTTTGGGCATGCATAATCGATTGATAAGAATGAGAAGATGAAGTTTTCCATCCACTTTGGCAGTCACATCATGATGATTGTAGTCTACTTCAACCGTGATCTCTACTGCATTTGTCCAGTGCATTTGAAGGGGGATTTGGGCTTTAGGAATTTTCATAATGCCAAGCTCTTTTTTAAGTAGGAGGCAAAGTACATACCATCTCTAAGATGATTGATAAAGCTCTTCCAGACCCCATCTTCAACATCACACACTTTAATCATATATGTTGTTTGGGAAATGACATGAGAGATACTAACCAGAAGGAGGGGGACACTGGTGAACAAGCTAGAGAGGACGATGATGATCAAGTCATGGAGGTAGTGGCTACACCGGTGAGGACTCATAGGAGGCCACAATGCCTTCTCATGCCTATGAGACCTCTTCTTCTACCCCAATCCATTCATAGGAGGGCCCATACCCCTTTGAGGGAATGTGTAACATGCTCAAATCCATTTAGACAGGCTAGGAGAAAAAACAACCAATGATGACTTCCATTGCCTTGCATCAGGATGGGATCTTAAATAACCATGATCACATCTTGATCCATCAACGTGATATTTATAAATGAGCACCTTCTCTTGAGAAATTAGGAGAACTTCAACTAGCTCCTCCATAACACTTAGACATAGGTTAATACTACTCTTACAAGGTACTAACGATCAAGCACCACAATACGGTAGCTAAGCATGCAAGTGAAGCATTATGATCAAGAGTATGTAGATAAACATTGCTAAGAACATTAAATTCAATGGATATAAGTATCTATAGGTTGGGAGAGACCTAGTGGGTACTCCCTACCCAATATATATTTATAACCACTCAAGGTGGTGATTAGCATTACATATATACAAGTTTAATGAGACACATAGGGGGATGATGAAATAGAATGAAGGTGATGAAGCGAAATGAATACATTTAGAAGAATAATACACTAATAATGATCGTGGATGGTAAATATCGTTGGAAAGCTACTCCAATCTAAAGCTGGTGTGGGTAGTGTGGAGGGTCACTAGTTGTTCTCCTTCTATTGAAGGAGGGGTTGGGGAAATTTGGCAGTGCATGAAATGAGTAGATCTTTAGACATTCATCATCTGACATACAAAAATTGATGGACATGTGCTAGTCGATGGAGAGAGTACTCTCTGATAGTGCTTTGTGTCTCCTCTATATGACAACCTCTTTCTTGGTTCTTCATGGGTCCTATTTTGTAGCTTTGGTCCAGTGTACTTTACTTGCATTGTAAGTCCGTACACATGCCTTGAGGCACACACTCAATGACCTTTAATGGTCGTTGTCTAGTGTGTCCATCGGTTGTGGCCCTGTCCTTGGTTCATCTTGGCCATCACTGATGGATTCAGCCAGACCATCAAGTCTTGGGACCCATCAAGTCATCGGGTTAGGGAACTGATGGTTGATGACTGGGGATTGTTGACCTTTTATGGATGCACTGGTAGACCATCAACATAGAGACCTGATGGTTGTAGTGAGTAGAGGGACGAAGGTGGGCCATTGGGTTGGAGTACCATTAGTCAGATTGACTGCCCATCCCATGGTATATCTACCTTTGCAAGGATCCATTGGTTTGGGGAACTGATGGTTGGTCTGCTGGAGATTCCCCGACTATTGTAATGATCTCCATTGGTTATGTAAACTGATGGACGTCCTTCCTTGGTAAAAAAAAATGTTCGACAAGTCACCTACAGGGGAACTAGTACTTATATTCAAAACAAGGAATAAGTGGCATAAATGTGCAAAATAGGGGAAACTGAGATTAACACTGCATATAGAGAGGAGATCAAAAGTACGATGAGGAATTAAATTGTCACATCCCAAATTTTTAGGAAAAATTTGAAATTGAAAATGTAGTTTTTCATAAATAGAAATAGTTGAGGGTCTTAATGTAAAAAGGCCATAAAAAATTTACTAAAATATAATGAAGTGAAAGGAATAAAATATAATTCAAAATGCATCTTTCTTTTAGGTGCATTATGTGTCACAAGCAATTCAAAGATATAAATGTTGGCTTCCCTTTTCTCCCTCTTAATCTTGAAAATGTTAAAAAGAGATGAAAGCGAGAGTAAGACAAAGATTTCAAAATTAAGATTATATGATTTTAATAAGAAGCCTTCTTTCCTTTGATAGCTTTCAGAATAAGATTCATAAATACAATAACTCTATTTTTTTCTTTCCTTCCATGATAGTTGCTCAAAAGGGTAAAGAATATATATGACATGGATGATAAGCTATAATCTCAAATTTTGGCTCTAGGATTCACCAAGGAAAGTCCTTTTCAAAATATCTAATCAATTAATATCTTTAAGTTAAAGTTAAATGACTAAATGAGAATAATGAGGAATTTTCAAGAAATAAGGTGTTAAAAGGAAATAATAAATTGAATTCGGTCCAAATATTTTACTTGAAGAAAGAACACAAATAAATAGGGTTGCTTTCCAGGTTTGGATGAAAAATACATTAATTATATGACTTTAATGAATCAAATAAGATTTTTGCTTTAGGGGCAAGATAAGAGTATTTACCTTTTGTATTTTGGCCCCAAATCTTTCCCACATGTAAATCTACATATTAAAAACATTCCTTTAAAATTTGGGGCCAGTCGGAGATAAGGTGAAGAAGATATGCTTTATTTAATCTTTCCTTAAGTGAAAGCGATAATGATTTGATACATGTAAATATCACAAAATCAATAAATCAAGAAACTAGCTCTGGAACCTTTTGATGTGTCACATGTGCAGCAATCGTCGGATCAAGAATGCACAACCTAGATTGTGTCTCCCACCTCCATCCTGAAAAGGAAACAAGGAATAGAAAGCTCCTTTTTGTTTCATGATTCACTCTCTCTCCAGTTCTTATGCACGCCTAAAAATAATCCCATTGAATTCTCCTGAATAAATTGAAGCTATTAGATCCTAGTTTTCCCTACTTTGTTGTACAAGTTGGACTTTCCCCAAATGCAACCCCTTCGTCGGCCAACCCTCTACAGCTCAGACTTATATAATGGGGTATAATCCCCTACGAGGCCCAGATTTTGTTTGTGAGGCACTAACCGAGTCCGAACTTCTCCTCTCTGCCTCCACTTTCGTCCCTAGACCCTCGTTCCCCCTCTTTTTCCTACTGCTATCATCGCCAGAGAACTGGTCTGTGGGTCTCACTGTTGTGCCCGACTTTGGATCGATTTGAAGCCGCCAACGAGTCCGATGGGGCGTGGAGTACATAGAGGTATCTTCATCCACCGCTGGGAGGCCCTGGATCTTGGGGTCAAGTCTGAACTTCTCCTCTCTGCCTCCACTTTCATCCCTAGACCCTCGTTCCCCCTCTTTTTCCTACTGCTATCATCGCCAGAGAACTGGTCTATGGGTCTCACTGTTGTGCCCGACTTTGGATCGATTTGAAGCCGCCAACGAGTCCGATGGGGCGTGGAGTACATAGAGGTATCTTCATCCACCGATGGGAGGCCCTGGATCTTGGGGTCAAGTCAACTGTTGCGTTGAGCACCCAGGCCTCCTGCACGCGAGGAGGCATTGGACTGGGGTTGAAGACAAAGATCAGTCAATTTACCAGCCGCTACTACAGAAACAACATTTAGTGTCGCTTTTCTGGGTGTCGGTTATTAAGCTAAACTGACGCCTATAATAGTCAACGTCAGTTATTTAGGGAAACCGACGTCTATATTCGAAGACCAGCCAGACACGTGTACCGCTTTGTATTCAGCGTCGGCTGGTTATAAAAAATCGACTCCTAAAATCGCCTGCAAAATCCAAATTTTGAGCAAAAAAAATTTGCGTCACATACTGCGTCGATTTTTTAAATATTCACCGACACCTATTTAAGAAGGATATTTCTGTGAAAAGTTCCACTTTCGGTGTCGGTTAATCCTTTGATAACCGATGCTGATAATGGTTCCCGCCAAATAATTTAGGGCAAAGATTGTCTAATTGGACGTCGGTTTTTTCCTATCCACCGACGCTGAAGAGTAATAGGCGTCGGTTATCTACCAAACAACCGACACTATTTTGCTTTGGCGTCGGTTTTTTGTAATGACCGACGCCGATTTGTTGACTTATTAGCACCCACGTGAAGCAGACTCTTCCCCTTTCTCTGTTTCACTGCAATCGAACGTCAATTTTAGGGTCTGGCGATTCCGGTGAGCAAGCAAACTCCCTCTGTGCGCTACTGCCTACCGCCACCACCTGGCGCTCCTACTGCAATGCGCCACCACCTGGCGCTCCTACTGCAACGCGCCACCACCTCTCTCTATCACTCCTTCCCCCTACTTGCGCGCCACCACCTGGAGCTCCTACTGTAATGTCGGGCTAACATCGGCCGACTACTTGGTCTCCGCCGACCTGCTCGAGCTCACCTCACCTCGACCTCACCTTGACCTGCTCGACCTCACCTCGCCTGGACCTCACCTTGACCTGCTCGATCTGCTCGACCTCGCTTGCCCAGGTACCTGCCGACCTACCCAGGCGACACCTGGGCGCCCAGCCTGGGCAAACGCTTGGGCGGCGCCAAGGCACAATGCTTCTGGGTGTATTTTTTATAATTAAGTTATTTAATGATTTGTGTTTATTTATGTACTGATTAGGTTATTATTTAATCATCTACTTATTTAACTTTATTTATCAACTGATTTAACTTTATTTATCAATTGATCTGTATTTATTTATCTACTATTTGTATTTATTTATATACTATTTCAGGAATTAATTGATCATCTACTATTGCCCGCCGTCTCCCTGCCCGTCGCCTGCTCACCTGCCTGCTTGCCTGCCTACTCACCTACCCTCCATCTCACCCTCTCTCCCTGCTGACGCCCGAATGGGCACAAACAGATGTAAACATCCCCCAAAACCCTATTTTATTACACTTCTTGATCTTTAATCACATAGACTTAATCAACATTGCTACTTGTATGATCCTAGTGATGAAAAACACTCTTTCCTGGTCCACTCAGTAACTAATGTTCCCTTGAGATGAGTGTTAATTGATCTAGCTTGCTTACTTTCCTTGTAATGCCATCTTTTATTTGCTATGACCCACTAGTCACCTTTAGAGTATTAAAATGATGCAACTTGTACACTTGTTAAATTTGATTCTATAAATCCTATGAAATGATATCAACCCACAAAATCAGTAGTCACTATTATGTCGTGTATACTATAGAATCAAGATCTAATACTCTTATGCTCATTCTAGTGGATTATTATGACCTATGATGACCTAACATGAAACCATGCTCTTAATGATATGATTTTGTTGGCCTAGAAACCCGTCCAAGATTTACTCATTAGGAGTAAATCTTGGATAGTCCCCGGTTTGGGACTGTTCTTGAACACCTAATCTCACTTAGGATGTAAGTATATAATGTGTATTGGGTTTTTGAGAAAATTTTAGCAGCATTTCCCCGTTTGTTCTCTAAGTACATATGTACTTAGAGAACAACAGGGAAATGTTGCTGAAATTTTCTCGAAAACCCAATACACATTACACACTCACTAGTGAGATTAGGTGTTCAAGGATGGGATAGGTGGTACAAATTTATTATATATAAGAATGACATCACATGTATTTGTTAACGGTAGATCCTAATCTGGTCCTAATATATACTTGTTTTCTCTTTGATCATAGAATGGATAGATCACAGATGTCCATTCACAATCATTGCACCCCAGAGTTCATATTTGGTGTTGACCAGTTTATTAGATTTGTCGAGGAACATAGGAAAGAACCTGGAGATAGGTTGTATTGTCCATGTAGGCATTGCGGTAACAACTTGAAAGTCAGCATTGGTGACGAAATCAAAAGTCATGTCATGTGCAACGGGATTGTACAAGGCTATACAGAATGGCACTGGCATGGAGAGATTTCAAACTCGAAACCAGTGGATGTCAATAGCAGTGCTTGGGTGGAAGAAGAAATTGCCTCCGATGACGTAGATGTGAACGAACCAGTTCCAGTAGACATCGTTGATGCGATACTGGATAGTTGTAGGGTAGACAACACCAATCCACCTCCTATCTTTAGAAACATTGTGCATGATGCTGAGATACCGTTATACATAGGTTGTGCTAAGTTTACGAAGCTTAGAACTGTGTTGAGATTGTATAAGTTACCTCCCGCTTGTTACACATGAAATGGGTAATAAAAGAACATACTTACCTCCCACTTGTTACACGTTTTCTAGAAAGGAGAAGAAAGCTTTTTGTGAATGCTTGGTAAATGTTAAGGTGCCACAGGGTTACTCATCTAACATCCGTAGATTGGTATCAATGAAAGATATGAAGTTGATAGGTCTTAAATCTCATGATTGTCACACTATAATGCAAAAAATATTGCCTGTGGCAATTTGATCTATATTTTCGAAGCATGTAAGGTTTGCAATCACCAGACTTTGTTTCTTTTTCAACAGTCTATGCAGCAAAGTTATTGACCCTGATACTCTCGATAATTTGAAAAGAGAAGTGGTTGTTACCCTATGTCAGCTTGAGATGTATTTCCCTCCTTCGTTCTTTGATATCATGGTACATCTTGTTGTCCACTTGACTAGGGAAGTGAAAATGTTGGGACCAATTTTCTTGCATTGGATGTATCCCTTTGAACGATACATGAGCATTTTTAAAGGTGATGTTCGAAACTGTTATCGGCCTGAAGGGAGTATTATTGAAGGTTATGTGGCGAGAGAGGTTATGGATATTTGCAATGAATTTCTGAGTGGTAATAACACTCCTGGTAATGACAAGAATATTGAGGAGGGCAAAGGAATTTTGGGATCACGAGTGAAAGTAATCAGCCATGAGCAGTTGGAACAAGGTCACTTGTATATTTTACACAACATGGATGAAGTGAGTGTTTATATCGAGGAACATACCAATTTCATCAAGAGACAACATCCTTGAGCAAGTTCAATGTGGCTTGCTAGAGAGCATAACAAGACTTTTACTAAGTGGTTTGAAGATAAAGTCTAAAATCAACTATCTCAAACACCAAATGATATTACGGAAACTATCAAATGCCTCGCCTTTAAACCAAAACTGAATGTTATGACTTATGAAGGGTTTGAAATTAATGGGTTCACATATTACACAAAGCACCAAGATGATAAGAGTGTCGTCCAAAATAGTGGGGTCACTCTTCAAGCGTCGACTATGTGTTTTGCAAGTGCAAAGGATAAGAGTCCACGTGAAGTTAAAATGTCATATTACGGTGTCATTGAAGACATATGGGAGTTTGACTACATAGATTTCAGAATTCCTCTCTTTAAATGTAATTGGGTTGATAACACCAAAGGAGTTATAGTGGATGAATTGGGTTTCACTTCAGTGAACTTTGAAAAGATTGGTGAGAAGCGTGAACCATTCATATTGGCATCACAGGCAAAACAAATATTCTATATCGATGATCCTGCAAATGATAAATGGTCAGTTGTACTTCATGGTAAAAGACAGTTCATTGAAGATCCTATAGATGAAGAAGAGTACTATGATAAATATGATGACTCCAATCCATTCTCAGTTGGGTTGCCAACTCCACAAAATATTGAAGCTAATGATGACTTATATGTGCATGGAGATCACAATGAAGGATTGTTAATTGATAAAAGATCACAATTTTAGAGGCATGCATGTTTATATTTTTTTTATTGAAGCTAAATGTTTGCTTTTTTAATATCAATATCATTTTTTGATTTGATGTTTCATTATCTTCTAGTTAATACAAATGCTAAACATTGTGGGAGGGTCCTAAGGAACTATAGGACCAATCTCACCCGAGATTACATACGTGATGCTGAGAATAGGTTCTTGATTGATTCCAATGCTAGACATTGATCAGTATTTCACTAACTCTACACTAATAATTTTTGTTTGTATTCTCTTTGAAAAATAAATATAGTAAGAAGGAAGCCACACAACAATGTAACTACTTGGACCCCAACAACTGGGAGGAGTTTGTTACCAAAAGAAAAATAGATGAATTCAAGGTATTAAGCGCCACTCCCAATTTAATTAATATATGTTTTTATGTATTAACCTATTCAAGATTAACCTTTAGTGTTACTAACCAAATCAATGTTCTAACTAACTAGGCTATTAGCGATGCTCAACGAATGAAGAGAAGAAGGATACAAATACAATACATAAAGTGCAGCACACACAAGTGTTTCAGATTCATATAACAACATGACAAACTAACACATATATAGTGCATAACAACAACAATGCCGAATTTACATACAACACTAGCTTAGTACATATATAGTGGGACTAAGGTGACGAGTTAACAGGAGGACAAACAGATTTCACCACGATTTAACATTGAAGAAGGTCTACTAACCTACACTGAGTTAAACAAGTTTATGAGTACTAGCCTAAGACACAAGTATCGTTCGTCAGGACAATGACGGTCGTGGAAGTTTAGTGGCCACTAAGCTTCCATGACTGTCATTGTCTCGATGAACGGTACTTGTGCCTTAGGCTAGTACTGATAAACTTGTTTACCTCAGTGTAGGTTAGTAGACCTTCTTCAATGTTAACTCGTGGTGAAATCTGTTTGTCCTCCTATTAACTGGTCACCTTAGTCCCACTATATATGTACTAAGCTAGGGTTGTATGTAAATTCGGTGTTGTTGTTGTTATGCACTATATATGTGTTAGTCTGTCAAGTTGTTATATGAATCTAAAGCACTTATGTGTGCTGCACTTTATGTATTGTATGTTGCATTTGGCATCGATATCGCATTGGTTGTATGCACTTGTTATGTCGCATTGGACATCGATACCATACATGAGGTATTATATATAGTCTCATTAGTTAGTATGAAATATATCAATCTTATTTTTATATTATTACTTATCTATATACATCATTCTCTTTGTAGGTGTTTAAAACTGACCACACTATAGGTAAATACTTAAAAGATGTACATGCTACATACACGATGGAAATATTAAATGAAGTAAGAGAAGAATGGGAAAAAGCCATTCAAGCAGTGGGGACTGTAAAATATAATTGGGATGCTGATAGCGATGTTGAATTATAATTTTAAATGAATATTTCTGAATGTTTATAAATGTCTGAATGTTTATACATGTATTTGAATGTTTCTACATGTGAGAATGTGAGAATTGAATTGATGTATGAATGTATCTACTCGTGTGAAAAGTATATTTGTCGTTTTTGTAGGTTTGTTGACTATTTGTTGGCTGATATCAATGGATGTCGTAAACCTGCAGTTTAGAAAACTGAATTGTGGGTTCTCATGCTGCTGACCGGCCACAGTAGGCCTGCAAACTGATAAGAAAAAAAAATTAAAAGATAGGCATCAGTTATTTATAGAAAACCATCATCAAAATCTAACATCGTCGATTATTGAATAAAACCGCCACCTAATGTGACAAATAACCCGAACGTGCAGGAAAGCCCGAAAGTTGCGGGAAATGGCGTCGGTTATTAGTGTAAAATTGACGCTTATAGTACTAAACACGGCCGTGCAGAGAAGCATGAACATGGCGTCTGGAAATATGGTGTCGGTTTGTATTGGAAAACCGACACAGAAAGTGGCCCTTTTTGTGGCGCGAACCCTTTTGGCGTCGGCGTACTATACCTAATCGATGCCTATATGTGCCCTGCTGGCGCGTTTTCGGTGGCGCGAAGCCTTTTGGCATCAGTTATATAACTGACGCCGAAGAGTTCGACCTTTAGTGGCGCCCACATAGGCGTCGCTTGAGAACTGTCGCTAAAAGGGGTTAAACAACCGACGCCAAAGACGTGTTCTGTAGCAGTGAGCCTACCCTCAACTCGTACTTTGGATATTAGGGGCGCTTTCATCTTTTAGGCTTTAAGCAACAACCACCCGCGTAGACAACCATGCTGATGTGCACAAATCATATCATCTTTAAGATCATGTTTGGTTGCATATCCATGTTGTTTTCACTCAATTATCACTCTCATTCATGCTAGATTCTATATTTTTAGCCATTCTTAGTTGTCTCATGGTTTGGATTGTAGGTACTATATTTTGCAATGAAATGATTAGGAATATATCATATTATCTCTTATTGGATAACTCCATGTTTTGGGGTTCGAAACTACGCAAATACCACTTTTTACGGCATGTAATTTGGACCTACACGCTGAAAGTTATGAGCAGAATACACAACAACCCAGAACAACCAAGTGCACGTCGTGCACCAAAAGTACACGTTGTGCACCTGGGAGCGTCAAGCAAACTGAAAGTTTCTAGAAAGTTCCACGGCATGCACGCAATTGAACGACGTGCACTTGGGAGCTAAAAGTTTTTGGAAAGTTGCACGACATGCATTTCTTCAGCGCACGCCGTGCACAATGCATTATGGAGCAAATTGAAAGTTTCTGGAAAGTTGCATGGCGTGCACCTGACAGTTTTAGCATTTTGAAAAATACGAGTTTTTGTTTAAAACAAAGTGGGAACTTAATGGGCAGTTATGCTCGGTCATTTGTGTCAGTTCCCTCATCCCAGAGAAAGCCTAGAGTAGAGGAGGGTGATTTGGGAGAGATCTAATGTTATAACCTCAAATTTTGGGTTCAATTGATGAGAAATGCAATTTCTCATATTAAGAATAATTGAACAAATAATTATGTGATTTGTTTTGAATAATTGGATTTCGTTTGAAATAGCCTTGTTATTTGATTTATGGGCTTTATTGGCTATTGGGCCCAATAAAAAGGAAAATAACAAAGGAAATTCAATTAGTAAATGGATATTTGTGAAATGAAATAATGGAAACCTCTAGAAGGAAAATCCAAAGAGGATTTCGTGCCTCTTGGATTCCTTGGGTTCCAAGAAGTCTAAAGTTGCAAAGAAAAATAAGAAAAAAGAAAAGATTATTCTATGTATTCCTTTATGAAGAAAGAAATTGGGAAATAATGGTAATATGTGGAAATTAAGTGAAAAGATGGATAATTGAGTTCCCTTTATGGAATTTCGTATCCATGAGATTTCTAATGATAAAAGGGATGCCAATGTGGAGAATAAAAGAGAAATAAAGGGAAATCCTCAAAAAGGAGATATTTCAATAAGAAATAAATAAAATATGAGAAATTGACTTTTAAAGGAAGATAAAGGCAAACGAATGTACCCCAATGTGGGAATCCGTGCCTTGAATGTTTCTTAAGGTCCAAGGGACCTAACATAACGAGATAATGGCAAAGTGGAAAGAGAAAATAGCAAATTGCAAAATAAAAAGATAATGAGATACATTATTAGTGAATTTGTGAGTTTGATAAAAAGAAAGTATCTTCCTATTAAAGGAAAATAGGATTTCGTGGATAATGGATTAAAATCCAAGTATAAGGGAAAAAGGGAAAGAGCTTTTGAGTCCCTAATTATCCAAAGAATATATATATATTTATCTTAGGAGATAATGATGAGAGAGGAGGTGACTAAGTCCTCTTGGATGCTCTTCTTGGGGCGTGAATGCTCACCCCTATATAAAGGGAAGAGCCTATGGCTCGAATTAAAGGGGACTTCTACGTATCTCTCTCTTCCATCTTCTTCTTCACGTTTCTTCCTCTTTCAAACCCTAAGGCATATGTGTAGTGGAACCGGGGGGGGCAGCAGGGACTATTGGAACCATCGTGATCATGGAAGAAGGTCCCACGATGCCAATGTAAGGTTCCACCATCAGCACCACACCCGAGATCGTGCCGGACAACAGCAGCTTGGCTGCAGCGCCTGCCGATGGTCGCAGTCGCGCCCAGCCCCATCCGGAGGTCCTAGCCGCAGGCCAAGGGCACCAGGAGATGCGGGGAGGTGCGACGGAGTTAAAGGAGCCAACCCCGGTGGCCTACGGGGTCCAGGGAGGGGAGGTGAAGCTCTGCCGTTTGCATCTAGGGCGGCAGGGAGCGCTGTCCCGAGGTTGAAGAAGCCCGGACGCCACTTTGACGTTTTTACCCTCTGCGCGACGCTGGGCCGATCCGTTAAGTCGAGGACAAGTTTGTAATTTACATATGTTTCCAAATCGCGAGCTAGTTGCATGGAGAAGAACACGTGGCACCCTTCCATTGGCCGAAAGGTATATATTTTGCTAAAATCATAACTATTAATTCATAGCTCGTATAAATGCAAGTTATATATGAATTTTGATCCTCAGAACGAGAGGAACCAAAAAAAAATTATGATTGAAGCCTGATTCCTTATTCAATTCGAAAAATAATGAAAGATATCAACTTTAATGTGTTAATTGTTTAAAGAACCCTATGTTGGTATGATTAAAGTGTTTAGTAAGGTTTAATTAATGATTAAAGTTGATATTATCATGTTAATGATAAAAGATGGATTTTTGGAAGAAAAAGGATGGACTTGGCCTATAATTAGTTAGTTTAGAGTTTATATGCTTGAAATTGGAAAAGTACATCAAGTTAACATATTTACTGGGTTAATTAGTGAAAAACTCTTGAAATTGATGATAGTTAAATATAGTGATGTTCTCTGAATGTTTAGAACGAATATTAACAAGTTGATAATAAAAGGGGTGATAATTGCACACAATGGGCTTAGAAACCCTAATTTAGGAGGATATTCCTTTTAATGATTGTGCAAATCCATGAATAAGACAAAGTTATGTTGTTATAAATCCAATTTGAGTACTAAAGATCTTTAATGTGAATTATTTGGATAATTAGTGTTCCCTAGTGTACAAAGTGGAAATAGTGATAAATAAGGTTCATATATGTGAATTGAACTACAATGAAATATGATTTGTCAATTTGATAGAAACTGAAGGTGATAATTAGCCTTAATGTTGTGGATATGACCTAAAAGGATAAAGGTAATAATTTTAGTATAAAAGAAACATACTAGACTTAATTGACACACAATTGTGCATATGATGTAGAAATTAGGGTTTGTGAACTAAAAGAGCATTAAAAGTGATAAATGCATAATGAAGGCTAAAACCCTAATAACACCCTAAAGTCATCCTAGAAATCATAAGGAGAAATCAAAGTTGATCTTAAGGATGTTTGAATAAAACAATGACACTTGGATGCTATGCATTATTTTTAGGATTTTGTTGATTGCCTGTTAATTATGTTGAATATTAAATGCATGGACATCAAGTTGCAATGGATCAGGTATGTGGTTACGCTTATGAATAACTGTTCTAGTTTCACGGTGATTTCCGACTGTTTTACCGGATGCTTTAAATAAACTGTTGGATGTTTATTTAGTTCATGCAAACTATAATGTGGCTATGACTATCACAAAGAGTATATGCCTACAAACTCAGATCCTGGTTCTCTCTGTGGCATAATAGCTAACCTAGTACATGGCTACCTATTGGGTAGGTCCATCAGGTTAGAGAACGACCTAGTACATGGCTACCTATTGGGTAGGTCCATCAGGTCTATGGATGACCTAGTACATGGCTACCCATTGGGTAGGTCCATCAGGTCAATGGTTGACTTAGTACATGGCTACCATGGAGGTAGGACCATCAAGTCATAAAGAGTTAGAGATTGGGCTATCCTCGGATAGTGCCATGCGACTCTATACCTAAAAGAGAGGTGATATCCATGTCCACTGCAGGGACAACCCAGAGTTGTGAATATGTATGGATTGAGTTATATGGTTTAAAATGTAATCTTGTTTGTTAAATCATTAATTGAATGATTATATTGTTAACTTAGTTGAACAATTATCTGCTTCTCCTCCACATACCAGCTTCGGCTGACCGACGTTTTGTTTGTCGGCGTTTTAGGTACAATGAAAAGAACAAACAGTAAAGTGGCACATGTGATACTAAAAGAGAGTTAAAGTATAAAGGAGGATTAGATAGATTAGCATCAGTGTGGATAGAAGTTTAATGATCCAAGTTTTCAAAAGGTATGTAAAGAAAAATTTTATTACCATTTTCAATATAGTCTGTTAGAATTTGATAATTGTTTATGGTTATATGCCGAACCTTTGATCCGGGGTTAATGGATGCGGCTCAACCTCTTGGTCTCCCTTAATTGGGGGTTATCAGGAGGTGGGGTCGTAACATTTGGTATCAGAGCTTAGGTTCCTCATTTAACCATTAATAATTATTAAATTTTACAAACTGCATAGAACCCAAGGGAGTTATTAGAGGAGTATCCGAAAGACGGAGGTGTCTAGAAAGGGATCACGACCGGGGGCTGGCAAGATTTTCCTCCGCACCGCTAGTTGGAATACGAGGACTCCCGGACCCGTGTGACCGCCTGGCCAAAGTCTTAGGGTATGAATCGAAATAAGATACCTTTAGGACTTCTCATCTTATTCATCCCTTCTCATCACAAAATTCTAATAAGGAAATAAAGGATTAGGGTTTCCTTTCTTCTCCTCACCCTCTTGAGGTATGGGTAAGGTTAATAAGGTTTAAGGAATTCTCCACTAAATTAATGAAAAACATGTAAATAAGATGTCATGGACATAAGCTTAATAGATTAAGCGCAAAATAAATAATAGATACATGCTTAGGTCGTATGACATAAGATGTCATGTCCTCAGGAGAGACCTGAGGCTAGACCTTCTTGTCAGGAGGATAAGTCAGTCTTGGAGATAAAAGATCTCCATTGCAAGTTGAGACCTGGCTCATCCTCTGCGGATGATGCTAACCCTAACCCTAAGTGATGGTTAGAGAGAGATGTTTTAGACCAGGTGTTTGAAGGGACATGCCTTTGGGATGCCATATGATCCATGGATGACCTAACACCTTTGGCAACCCAACCCTGGGAAGGATCATGCATGTCAGGGTAAAGGATAACTCCTTAGATGATGAGGTTAGTAAAGGACCCTAGAAACTCTATGGGTTTGTGCAAGTAAGGTATAGTTGGCACCTAGGGCACGTCATAGTGCGGATGGTAGGATGAAACCCTGGATAAGGAATCTTGATGGATCATAAAGGGTTACGGATAATCTTGAGCAACCAGAAGTTCGAACCTAAGCTTCACCCATGTAGAGCATGCCTTTGAGGTTGAACCTTCATGAAGAGAGAACCTCTAATGGTGAGGTTGGATGTAGGGTTAGCTCTAGAAAGAGCAGGAAACCCCACAAGTAGGTTGGAAGCCTAAAACCCTGGACGATGGATGATATTGGTTGCCTCATGATCGATCCCTGAGAGTTGATGATATGTTGGTTATCTTTAAGAGGACCCAACACTAAGTGTTGCTCGAGTTGAAGGATGACAAGAAGTGCATGTCATGCCTTTTGCAAGCTTGATTCATGGTTCAAAGATAGAGCGTGTTGTTGGACACCTAAAAGTGAACCTAGGGTTCCTAGGCCTAAGAGGGGAAGTGGTGGACCTAATGCTCATTAGGAGAATTAAGTTTCTATAGTTTCGAACATGATACGCCTCATGAATAAAGGAAAAGGGAAGTCCCTTAAGTTTAAGGTATGTTTGGTGAACCCCCTTACAGTTAGGTAGATGTTAAAGGAAGGTTTGATCTTGATCCAACATTGAGGAAAGAGGACAAGTATGACCTAGTATGGTTCAATAAGTGATCTGCTTGTGCCTTAATGGTTTTCTAGGGTTAATTAGGCTCGGGAGGATGTAAACCCTAGACCTAAGAGCTTTTGTGACCTTAGAGATAATTTTTCCTCCCATCCTGGGAGAGGAACCCCTTTGGAAGGGTGTATATCAGTTTTGTTGGTTCAAGGTAACCTAAAGAGGTCTCGTAGGATTTTGAGAAGCTAAGTGAAAAGTACATGGTATGAGAATGAACCCGTAGACCCATAGATATCCATCTCTATTGCATGTAAATGCATTACCATGGAGGTAACCGGTATAGAGCTTGACCCAGGGTAGGCAAGTCGCCATGATCCCAACGAAAGGATGAAGGCCAGCCCATGAATGCAGAAAGAGAGATGATGAAGACTTGGGTAAGGTTCTAGGTGAACATGTACTATGATGGAGAATACTAAGTCTATCCTAGGGTCAGGTAGAGATAAGTCCGATGAAGGTAGGAGTTGCCTAATTCCCCAGTTGCACATGACCATAGGGTCGGGAGGTAACAGCTATCATTGTCTTAGGGCCATGGGTTAGGAGATTGATCGCCTTCATGAACTCATGGGACCCAAAGGGCAGATGAGTAGGGCACTCTCTTGATGCATGAGGGAAGAGGGATGACCCCAAAGGAGTCGGTACCCTATGGACCTAGAGGAGTTGACTAAGGATATAAACCTCAGTAGGTTCAAGACTTGCTTGATATCATGATGATTGTGATGAAGAGATATATGTGGCACGTGGCAACTCAAATTTAAAGGTGTATTGGCAAGGTGGGATGTACCATCTCTACTCTTGGAATAGGGGGAATTCTGTATTTGGACTGCAGCCAAATGCTTATTTCCTCTTATTATGGGGGTGAGAGATAGGACATTATGCATGCCATACACCAAGGATAAGAGATGATGTAGGTTGGAGCGTTGCCACGAGAAATGGGGATAGAGAAATTATCTTACCATGGTAAAGTGAATGAATGATATATATATGGTTTGTAAACACTAAGAGGAATGAGGTAGTTCCCTTATGAGGATGTTTTTATCATGAGCTACGTGGAACTTACAAGTTATACCAGGTTGAGTTTGATCACCATGGAGATGGAATCAGAGAGTGTTCTTAGGAAGATAAACATATAGTTTGAGGTGACATGATAAGTGAAATGCATGAAATTGTAACGTTACCTAATACCTAAGGATGTGAAGTGGTACTGGATGCTCTAGTTGAGATACATCTGACTTGTTTAACTAGAAGCTAGAAGAGGTTGTTTGGCTAACCCTAAGTTTGAAAAGGAGAGGTGATTCGATAACACCCAGATGTAACAAGATACCTTGAAAGGTTAAGGGTTGTTTGGTTAGCCAGTCTAATCCTTGATATGATGGAAGGATGATGGTAGAACCTCAAGTGCACCTCTTTGGAAGAGAAGGTGATGAAACCCCGACTAGAGTGGTTTAGAGTTTTGAGGAATTGATCTTGAAAGAGTCATGACATACAGGGAGTCATGGTTGGAGATCATCATACACCGTGGAAAATGGCAATAGCACTTTGGATGCTTAAGATGAAGATGCATGTGGTGTATGGCAATGCAAGCCAGGAGGTGAAGGACGAACCCCAGTAACCCAGAGTATCGATATAGAGGACAAAAGAGTCCCCGAGAGGGAATGAGAGCTCTACACTAGGGATGTTGTGATAGGTCTTCCCTGAGCCAAGAAGGTCGAGATACAATATGGGTTATGGTGGGTCGCCTTACCTAGATAATATGAGAAAAGAGAGTTCTGTTAAGGGACAGATCTAGTTGAGCTACCCACGAGAAAGATGGTTCAATTACACCATGAAGCAAGTTCAAAGGATTCTTGAGTTTGACCTAAAGGTTCTCTTCCATAAAGTGGAAGTAGGTACATGAAGAACTCTATGTTAGTATAGTTTATCACCCCTAACTATAGTTAGTATATCCAGACTAAAGGGTCTGATGAGAGCATGTGTGCTCATTCAGGGTGATAACTAGAGACAATTCTTGTCCTATGAAAGATGTGACAATAACCACCATAGCCAGTATCGGGTGTTATATGAAGCTCTGTAAGGGAGGTTGTGTCGGTCACCACTTCAGTAAGGTGATGTTGGTGAAAGGACCATATGATGGTTAGAAGAAGGACCACAGTGCGTGTAGATAAAGTCACTTTGATTGCGCAAGGGCTGAAAGGAGCCTAGAGACGATGAGAGTCGTGAGCAAATGCAAAGTAGACTGACATACAAGTTACTGTGGGAGAAAATGTAACATGAAAATCCGACCCCTCTAAGTTATAGCTAAGAGAGCTGAGTCCCCGATACATGGGTCCATTAGAGATGGATGGGTGGAGAAGGTTAGGTTGACCCTACCCCTCGGGATAGAGTAATGAGAGATGTTTTCCATGTGTCCAATTTAGAGCACTATGTGAGGTACCCGACCATGTGATGATCAATGAACCTAGTGAGCCCCAAGGGAGGCTGAAATGGCCTGAGTCACCTGTGTAGTTTATAGACGCCAGGATGAAAGAACTCAGAGAAAAGAATGTGTAATGATAAAGGTTCTTTGAAAATGCCATGAGTATGGCAAAGCCACATAGGGGCCAATGATGGACATGGAAAAGTCTTATCCTGAATTGTTTGCTTGCTTGTTTGAATTTTGAGGACAAAATTCCTATAAGAGGGGAAGAATCTTATAACCTCAAATTTTGGGTTCAATTGATGAGAAATGCAATTTCTCATATTAAGAATAATTGAACAAATAATTATGTGATTTGTTTTGAATAAATGGATTTCGTTTGAAATAGCCTTGTTATTTGATTTATGGGCTTTATTGGCTATTGGGCCCAATAAAAAGGAAAATAACAAAGGAAATTCAATTAGTAAATGGATATTTGTGAAATGAAATAATGGAAACCTCTAGAAGGAAAATCCAAAGAGGATTTCGTGCCTCTTGGATTCCTTGGGTTCCAAGGAGTCTAAAGTTGCAAAGAAAAATAAGAAAAAAGAAAAGATTATTCTATGTATTCCTTTATGAAGAAAGAAATTGGGAAATAATGGTAATATGTGGAAATTAAGTGAAAAGATGGATAATTGAGTTCCCTTTATGGAATTTCGTATCCATGAGATTTCTAATGATAAAAGGGATGCCAATGTGGAGAATAAAAGAGAAATAAAGGGAAATCCTCAAAAAGGAGATATTTCAATAAGAAATAAATAAAATATGAGAAATTGACTTTTAAAGGAAGATAAAGGCAAACGAATGTACCCCAATGTGGGAATCCGTGCCTTGAATGTTTCTTAAGGTCCAAGGGACCTAACATAACGAGATAATGGCAAAGTGGAAAGAGAAAATAGCAAATTGCAAAATAAAAAGATAATGAGATACATTATTAGTGAATTTGTGAGTTTGATAAAAAGAAAGTATCTTCCTATTAAAGGAAAATAGGATTTCGTGGATAATGGATTAAAATCCAAGTATAAGGGAAAAAGGGAAAGAGCTTTCGAGTCCCTAATTATCCAAAGAATATATATATTTATCTTAGGAGATAATGATGAGAGAGGAGGTGGCTTGTTGTTTAAGGAAAACATGTTTCCTTTTTGGCAAAAGGACTAAGTCCTCTTGGATGCTCTTCTTGGGGCGTGAATGCTCACCCCTATATAAAGGGAAGAGCCTATGGCTCGAATTAAAGGGGACTTCTACGTATCTCTCTCTTCCATCTTCTTCTTCACGTTTCTTCCTCTTTCAAACCCTAAGGCATATGTGTAGTGGAACCGGGGGGGGGGGGGGGCAGCAGGGACTATTGGAACCATCGTGATCATGGAAGAAGGTCCCACGATGCCAATGTAAGGTTCCACCATCAGCACCACACCCGAGATCGTGCCGGACAACAGCAGCTTGGCTGCAGCGCCTGCCGATGGTCGCAGTCGCGCCCAGCCCCATCCGGAGGTCCTAGCCGCAGGCCAAGGGCACCAGGAGATGCGGGGAGGTGCGACGGAGTTAAAGGAGCCAACCCCGGTGGCCTACGGGGTCCAGGGAGGGGAGGTGAAGCTCTGCCGTTTGCATCTAGGGCGGCAAGGAGCGCTGTCCCGAGGTTGAAGAAGCCCGGACGCCACTTTGACGTTTTTACCCTCTGCGCGACGCTGGGCCGATCCGTTAAGTCGAGGACAAGTTTGTAATTTACATATGTTTCCAAATCGCGAGCTAGTTGCATGGAGAAGAACACGTGGCACCCTTCCATTGGCTGAAAGGTATATATTTTGCTAAAATCATAACTATTAATTCATAGCTCGTATAAATGCAAGTTATATATGAATTTTGATCCTCAGAACGAGAGGAACCCAAATAAATTATGATTGAAGCTTGATTCCTTATGCAATTCGAAAAATAATGAAAGATATCAACTTTAATGTGTTAATTGTTTAAAGAACCCTATGTTGGTATGATTAAAGTGTTTAGTAAGGTTTAATTAATGATTAAAGTTGATATTATCATGTTAATGATAAAAGATGGATTTTTGGAAGAAAAAGGATGGACTTGGCCTATAATTAGTTAGTTTAGAGTTTATATGCTTGAAATTGGAAAAGTACATCAAGTTAACATATTTACTGGGTTAATTAGTGAAAAACTCTTGAAATTGATGATAGTTAAATATAGTGATGTTCTCTGAATGTTTAGAACGAATATTAACAAGTTGATAATAAAAGGGGTGATAATTGCACACAATGGGCTTAGAAACCCTAATTTAGGAGGATATTCCTTTTAATGATTGTGCAAATCCATGAATAAGACAAAGTTATGTTGTTATAAATCCAATTTGAGTACTAAAGATCTTTAATGTGAATTATTTGGATAATTAGTGTTCCCTAGTGTACAAAGTGGAAATAGTGATAAATAAGGTTCATATATGTGAATTGAACTACAATGAAATATGATTTGTCAATTTGATAGAAACTGAAGGTGATAATTAGCCTTAATGTTGTGGATATGACCTAAAAGGATAAAGGTAATAATTTTAGTATAAAAGAAACATACTAGACTTAATTGACACACAATTGTGCATATGCTGTAGAAATTAGGGTTTGTGAACTAAAAGAGCATTAAAAGTGATAAATGCATAATGAAGGCTAAAACCCTAATAACACCCTAAAGTCGTCCTAGAAATCATAAGGAGAAATCAAAGTTGATCTTAAGGATGTTTGAATAAAACAATGACACTTGGATGTTATGCATTATTTTCAGGATTTTGTTGATTGCCTGTTAATTATGTTGAATATTAAATGCATGGACATCAAGTTGCAATGGATCAGGTATGTGGTTACGCTTATGAATAACTGTTCTAGTTTCACGGTGATTTCCGACTGTTTTACCGGATGCTTTAAATAAACTGTTGGATGTTTATTTAGTTCATGCAAACTATAATGTGGCTATGACTATCACAAAGAGTATATGCCTACAAACTCAGATCCTGGTTCTCTCTATGGCATAATAGCTAACCTAGTACATGGCTACCTATTGGGTAGGTCCATCAGGTTAGAGAACGACCTAGTACATGGCTACCTATTGGGTAGGTCCATCAGGTCTATGGATGACCTAGTACATGGCTACCCATTGGGTAGGTCCATCAGGTCAATGGTTGACTTAGTACATGGCTACCATGGAGGTAGGACCATCAAGTCATAAAGAGTTAGAGATTGGGCTATCCTCGGATAGTGCCATGCGACTCTATACCTAAAAGAGAGGTGATATCCATGTCCACTGCAGGGACAGCCCAGAGTTGTGAATATGTATGGATTGAGTTATATGGTTTAAAATGTAATCTTGTTTGTTAAATCATTAATTGAATGATTATATTGTTAACTTAGTTGAACAATTATCTGCTTCTCCTCCACATACCAGCTTCGGCTGACCGACGTTTTGTTTGTCGGCGTTTTAGGTACAATGAAAAGAACAAACAGTAAAGTGGCACATGTGATACTAAAAGAGAGTTAAAGTATAAAGGAGGATTAGATAGATTAGCATCAGTGTGGATAGAAGTTTAATGATCCAAGTTTTCAAAAGGTATGTAAAGAAAAATTTTATTACCATTTTCAATATAGTCTGTTAGAATTTGATAATTGTTTATGGTTATATGCCGAACCTTTGATCCGGGGTTAATGGATGCGGCTCAACCTCTTGGTCTCCCTTAATTGGGGGTTATCAGGAGGTGGGGTCGTAACATCTAAGGTGGTTTCTTACAAAAAAACCATTTCTTCTTCTTTTCTTCTCCAAGATTCTTCTTTAAGGTGCAGCAGAGTGGGAGAGAGGTTTGCCCGGTTTGGAGCTGCTGTAGAAGTGGGATTTCGTCCTCTAGTCAGAATTCTACCTTTCTTTGGTTACACCTTGGGATTGCTTAGCTTTTCCTTCTCTAAACTATATTAAACTCTGAAATTGCTATACATTTTCTGCTGTACATCATTATGGACGAGTAAACTCTTTTTCTTGGGCATGGGAGAGTAACTCCCATGTCATATCTTGTATGAACACATGAATTTCGTACTAAATGTTAGTTTCTTGCAAGTTCCAAGAGTTGTTTCAGATCTGAAATGCTTGTTTGTGTGATTGGCCATCATACTTGCATGTTTTATGCTTTCTTTCATAATCTGAGAAGATGTGTTTGAGAGTATGGAGTTACTCTTTTGGCAATTTGTCCTTGACCATGAGAGTGGCTGGGATTATGTTGAGGAGCAAGGTTTGTGATTTGAAATGAAATACATACACGAGAGTGATGTTTGGAGTTAAAATCATCATCACTACACCGGTAGGTGAGTGATGACTACAAACCTCCTTTGCAAGTTAATTAACATGTTTAAATTCATATTTAATATAAGCTACGATGTGATAGTGAAATCCCAAGTCCAAGATCCTTCTATATCTGAATCTTAACTTTTCTTAAGTGATAATTCACTATTTTGTTTTAAATCTATAATTTAGTAGTTCTAATCCAATCATCTTGTGTACAATGATTTAGATTATTGAAAATCATAACTCTTGCGCCTAACTAACCAATGCTCCTTGTGTTCAACCTCGACTACATCTACTCTCATATACTTGCGGGAAATAGCTAGTTGAGTAAAAGATCATTCTTAGTGATTGAATCTCGATCGTGTAAACAACCAACAAGTTTTTGACGCCATTGCCGGGGAGCATCGATATTCCTGTTAGAGTAAGAGTTGTTGATAAGTAAATGAGACTAGATCACAACCTTCATATCCACCATCATATCCATAAATCATAATTCATCATGATCATCATAATTTATTGTATCTTCCATGTTTGTTTTTGTATCTCACTCACTTTGTTTATTTGCAGGAGCATATGGGGTGTTCATAAAAAGATCCTTGAACCGTGCATATCTCTACATTCAAAAAATGAAAACATCATTTGCAACCCTAATGGAGCAAGAAGGAGTGAAACCCAAACATGTATGGAAGAATCACAACCCGCACAACCATCATCCATGTCACCATCATCCAAACGATATTCACCCATGTCGCCTTCATCCACATCACCTTCACATGTACCACCCTCATCCACACATCCTTCATCCACACCACCATCATTCACACCTAATTCACCACCATCGTATACACCACCAACACCCATACCACATACATCACCACCATCTATGCCACACCCACCTAATCCTCCAAATCCACATGAAGAACTAGTCAAGGAGGATGACCTTCCTCTTAAGGACTACTTTGGTACAGCTGCAATGCACATGAGCGGGCCTATTAATATTTCAAAATTTGAGGCAGATGAGTTTTCTATCAGCCCATTCATCATACAATTGCTACAACTGGATGCATTTGGAGGGACACCAATGGAGGATCCAAACATCCACATTACTGAATTTCTACAGTTTCTAAGCACCATAAAGATATATGATGTTCCTACGGATGGGATACGCCTAATTCTTTTTCCATTCTCTCTTAAAGATAGAACCAAGGAATGGCTCTATACTTTTCCAAAGAAGTCAATCAGCACTTGGGAGGAGCTTCAAAAGGTCTTTTTGGCAAGATATTTTCCATCTAGCAAAACTTTACATCTGAGGATTCAACTCATCAATTATTCTCAAAGTGATGGAGAGACCTTGTATGATACATGGGAGAGGTTCAAAGATCTTCAACATCTTTGTCCACATCACGATCTAAGCAATTGGCTTCTATTGCAATTTTTCTATAATGGTTTGTGCTACAATACAAGGACGTCTATTGATGCAGCTGCAAATGGAGCTCTAATGAACAAATCTTATAGAGAAGGAATCACTATTCCACAATGCAAATTGTCAAGATGGAACTTCATCCACCCAGATGGACATCTACCTCTACCAAACTAGATAACCATAAAGTCGAACCACCAATCACCTAAAGAGGATTGTGCATTGGAATATGCTTCAAGAAGTAGTCTTTTGCAATGATGTAACAATGATTTAAAGATTGAGGGATTCTAGCAGGGTTGTTGTGCATTCCAAAGTAGATCTATGAAAGTTTCAAGGGTCCTCACATCTTTGCAGTTGACTTTCTTCATCCATGAAATCACACAATATACCCAATATCAAGGGGAAAATGGTTTCTTTTTTCCAAATTTCTAGTAAAATGTTTGAGACAACTACCATCACTTGACAAACAGTTTCTCAAAAAAACAAATATAACAATATGTCCAGGATGTACACATGAATGCATGGTATATCTGGAGATCCAACATTACAATGCTCTTCACTCTTGAAACAATCACATAGACTGAAGCTAATTGAATAAATGACCATCTCCTGTCAACCACAAAGCAACTCTGACCTTTTTGCACTTTATAAATTAACCCATTCTGCAATTCTTCTTGAATTTCTTGAGAAAATAGGCCAAGGACCATGAAAAGGAAGATGGGTGATTTTAAACACATCCTCTAAGGTGATCTTTAGAACCCTATACCCAAAATGGATGATATAATTGAGGGGATCCCAAACATGAATCCTTGTTGACATGAATTCCCTAACAATTGGGATACAAGCCAATTGATATAGGTGCTGATTCATTCCAAAGCTTGCCAATTTGACCTCTTCCATCGTAGAGATATATGTGATCAAATGTTACATCAAGGAAATTTTTTATGAGAGGATGAAAAGTGAAACTTCACTTATCAATTGATCCTCCATATTTTCTAAATCAAAAAGATAAGGATGTGTCAAATAAATGAAGCAATGTCTTTCTTTTTATAGACATTAATAAATATGTTTTATGTCACCAGAATCATAGTATTCCTTGTTCTTATATCTCATTATTGACACCATCTTCCATAGGATGTATCTCGCATAACATCACAATCTACTGGTTGGGTTCAAAATTTTCTCGAATCTGGCTATCCAAATAATAGGCTTTAATTCTCAAAATCAAGTTTCAATTTAAAATTTTAAAATTCCATACAAATGTTGAAACAATACTAACACATAATTTTCTTGTAGAAAACAACTACAACATACAAAGATGTCTATTTATTAAATTTCTTCTTAAACCATACTTAAGTAACATTGGCCGAAGGATGATGATCAAAACAAGAAGATCCTAAAGACAAGCATTGTGACGACCAGACCACAAATCAGGCCGTCGCAAGTGATGATTAAATTGTGGAATTAATCATAAACAACGGATTAACAAATATCACTAGAAATTAAAACCAATTACAAAGAGATCCAATTCTAGGAAACTCTTATAAAGAGGACCAAGTTACTGTATATACATTCTGGTCCACAAAGTACATACCATTGTTTGTATGTATGCCCTGAGAGCCAATCATGGGATGATTGGTGGGATACATTAAGATTGATTTGATAAACATCAAAGGCAAGCTTCCAATTCTTTCTGGTTCAGTCATATGAGACAGTGATAGAACATATTGAATGTCTAGAGAATGACAGTACTCAATGACGTATGCCTTCAGGTTCACGACCTGAACGATGAGATCATACAAATGCTAAGAGTTTGTACATTCTTGTTATGTCCCTAGTCAGATGTCATTGTGGAAGGTAGATAGACATCAATGACACACAAGACTAGATTGTGGTGTTGGTTGATGACAGAATCTCATTAGTCATGATATAGAGATATCAAACCAAACACATAGGTACTTGTTAGAGAACAAGTGTACCGGACAGACCCACCATGAGTTTGACACATGGAACCATGACATGGTAGTCACAGTCAGTACTCACAGTGATGGTGGTGAGTGTGATTCTTAGACCTGAAATCACTGCACTCAACACATGTCGTTGGACACACTTTGACATCATCAAACGCAGTCCTGAAACATGGGTTGTTATAAAGGTGATGATTGGGTGGCTTTGACACATGGGGCTTTTGAGGGGTGAGTGATAGATATAGGATTTGTCCCTCCTGAGGGAGTTTGATATCCATGGCCAATTGATGAGTAGGATTGAGAAAGACGTGCACGCATGTGTGAGTCAGTATGTGATACTGATGTCATAACATATCTCTTCCAATCTATTCTGAGATCAAGAAAGTGGATGAACGTCGACAGGATGACTGTTCCATGCCTCGAGTTCATTCGGGATATCAGTGACAAAGGAATTATACATTCACTGTAACACCATTCACGGATTGTAGGATTGAAATTTGTTCTCCAACTTTCTACTTTCACTTGGGTAGCAGTGATGTGTGACTAGGCACCGCTCTTTGCTTGTGAAGTCATAAATGTTATGGACTTTCACTGCCAACGTGAAATGGACCTGCAAGGTCACACACATAGGATTTACCTGGAAGAGGAGTTTTGTACACAAGCAATGTTTAGATTGATTACTAAAGGAGTTTAGTAGTTAAATTAAACACTCAATTAATTGATAGCTCAATGTCATAATGTTCAAGGTGTTGGAAACATTGATTGGAGTATCGGATTGATTGAAATCACAATTGACTGATTCTACACAATCTGCACTCCCAACCGATCGGCTCATGTGATGAACTGATCGACTCAGCTGGGTGAATCGGTCAACTCAAGTGTTGAGTCGATCGACTCATGGTCAGGATGAAACGATTGCTTCAAGTGTTGAAACGATCGATTCAACTGGTGCAACCGAGCAACTTGGGAAAATATAATTGGTGAAAATTTTCCTTTCGTTTCAATTGCCCAATTTGATTGGGAAATAGGATTGGTATTCGATACCAATTAGAAACAAAAGAAGGAAAGTCAATTGGGAACCAACCAAGACCACCAACCGACCGGTTCACTTGTGAAACGACTGGTTGAGGTGTCCCAACCGATCAGTTGAGGTGTCAACCGACCGGTTCAGGTCCCCAACCGACCGTTTCAAGTTGTGAAATGATCGGTTCAGATTGCGAGTTGATTGTTTTGTGGAAAATCTCGAACCCTTCTACTCCTGCTTTTAGTCCTACATTGCCCGGGATGGAGAACCCTGTCCCATGACCCTCCTATATATAAGGGTATTGGGGGCTTCTCAAAGTACAACTCAGTGCAACCCGTTGCTATGCAAAGTTGTCATTCTCTCTGGTTTTGGTAACTGAGAGAGAGCCCGAGCAAGTGCTACCCGCAAAGGGAGGTGCAGCAAGGGAAAGACAACTACAGTTGCAACTGGAGGCAGGAGAGTGTGTTGGTGACTAGTACGTCAACAGGAGGGTGAAACTCCTTCCAATTCCTTGTGGGACAAGGAGATTAGAGTTCCAAGTGGTCCGTATGGACTACTTCAGAGGCGGGAGGTTTCTGCCACTAGGAGGACAACCTTCAATCCTGTCAGTCCCGGTGCGACCAGGAGCTGCACAGACACCGTCCAAGACAGGAGGTGAAGACCGTGCAAGGCGTGAGGTATTATCGCCGAGCAAGCCTTGGGACAAGGTATGATTCCACAAACCATCCTTTCCTATTATGTAGACGTTGACGCGTTTCCTTGTTCCGGGTTTGGGGGAGAAAATTTTTGTTTCCGCTGCCATCTATGCCTCCCCTAAAACCCAACAGTGGTATCAGATCCACGTCAACTACTCTATATTTTGGGAATATTGATATGATCAATTTTAGTTTGTCGCCTTTATTTATTGCATATGATGCGAATAAAATTGGCTTTATGCATGTCCAATCCTAAATCCACAAATCCTAATTACATATATAATATGTATTATTAATGCACTCTATACACATCACCCTTAAACGAGTTTTGTGGTGGATGTGTAGCGTGGTTATGGCTAATAAACCCTATCTGTGTATGGTTGTATGTGGTTGCTTGCATCTCGGTCTGTGCACTGATCTTCCCTCTCCTATTCCTGATGTAACTCGAAATACTTTGAGATTCTTTCCTACCTTTGCTCCCCCCAAATGTAACTCGGGGTTTCCCTTTTAAGCAATGTAAAATTAGGATAGATTTTATTTCCTGTTATGTCAAAGAACAAAGGACATCCAGACGACAGTTGTGATGATCAGTTCAAGGCATGAACCGATCGGTTGACGTTCCAGACGATCAGTTCAAGGAGTGAACCGATCGGTTGATGACCAGTTCGAGGAGCGAGACGAGTGGGTGGCTACCATGACACGATGCACGATGACCAGGCAAATCGATCGGTTGGAGGACCCAACTGATCGGCTGGTGGAACGCAGACGACCGGGCCATATGAGCAACTCATTCATGTGATGAGTTGATCTACTCAGAAGGCAAGGCATAGAGTTCATCTTATACAGGTTGCATGTGATGTAGACCTAGATGACCGTGATTCCTCTTGGCTCAAGGAATCACATTAGGATGGCCATAATCATCGCTTTTATCATTTGTGCATGTTTTCTGTGGGATATAGAATGTATATGATACATACTATGTATTGTGGTGATTGGATATGTATAAGTATATAAAAACCAAATTCCTCATTAAATATTAAGTTTTAGATGCCTTCCAAATGTGACACACGTGAAAAGCTTGATCGACCAAGTGTGGGCACGCCCAAGCGTGGTGCACCGTCTATCTCGGGGAAGCGTGAAGGATGAATGTGTGGGTCTGCCCAAGCAGGGTGCATATTCATCGTGTTGGCTTTGGGTCGGACTTAACAAGGTGACTTAGATAGGATCTAGCACCTTGAGGCATGGAGATTCTCATGGCAAGGAGTTGCATATGATGCAATTGGCAAGTTTTGCCTACCTGAGAGATCTAAGTTGTGGGTGACAGCCCAAGCTGGTCCATGACTTAGAGGATTTCAGGATCTTGCCCACTAGAAGGTTGTACGCTGCAATCTTTCGAATTGATGGTGAGGGCTATCAATTTGAAGTAAAATAGTGGGAGCGATAATTAATTAAAGACCTAATTTTATCGTCAACTTTTCAAATCAATCAAATAAGTCAAAAATGAGTTTTTGGACTAAAATTGCATATTTCCTTTTGTAGTACAAATGACAAAAAACAACAATCACTTCTCTTTGCGATCGGTCCTTGAAAAGGACAGACTAAATGGGACAAACTTCCATGTCTGGTATAGGACATTGAGAATTGTTCTCACTCAAGAGCGAAAGCTCTATGTCCTGGATACTCCAATTCCAGAGGAACTGGCTCCTAATGCACCAAAGGCAAAAAGGGACGCTTACAAGAAGCATTCTGATGATGCCATTGATGCAAAGTGCTTGATGTTGTGCTCCATGAACCATGAGTTGCAGAGACAACATGAGAATATGGGTGTCATTGAGATGATTTAGCATCTCAGGAACCTGTATGAAGATCAGGCACGGCAAGAGAGATACGATGTCTCAAGGGCACTGTTCAAGTGTGTCATGATAGAAGTAGATCCAGTTGGTCCTCACACACTCAAGATGATTGGGTAAGTGGAGAACCTGCAAAGGCTGGGATTTCCACTGAGCCAAGAGTTGGCTACTGACCTGATACTGCAATCGTTGCCAGAATCTTACAGTCAGTTTGTGATGAACTACAACATGAACAACTTTGATAGGCCACTGTCAGAGTTGTTGGGCATGTTGAGGACAGCCAAGACACATATGAAGAAGGACAAGCCTAAGTCTGTGATGGTGATCACGAGCAAGAAAGGCAAGTCCACGCGTAAGGGCAAGGGCAAAGCTAAGAAAGGTTCTGATGCTAGCTAGGAGCCCAAGACGACTTCAACTCTCAAGGCCAAGGGAGGCGTGACCAAGAAAAGCAATTGCCACCATTGTCAAACGCCAAGACATTGGAAAAGGAATTGTCCTCTCTATCTGGAAGAACAAAAGAAGAAGGAGGCAACATACGTCTCTACTTAAAGGTGTCATGAAAGTAAACTTGTAACACTTTTTGAGGTATATGATACCAAAATGTAAAGTGTAAAGAACTCAATAAATGGGGCAAGTGTTGCCGCCATAGATAGGAGTACTTTAGTTTATTTTCAGCCTAAAAGGCATGTAATACAATTATGAACTGCTATTTCATATTTTCCAATAGATAGAAATACATTATTTTTGCATATTGTATGACAATGATGGCAATCAATAAAGTTGATGTTTGAATCTTTTAAAGATGTGATCTTTGTGGCAATGCCTTCCTTATCTTGTGGTATTTGATATGCATAAGATAAAATGATACCTGAAAGTTATAGATAACTCAAACAATCAAATTAGCATAAATCATAAGAAATTCATTTCTAGTTTCCATGTGATGGATAAATCTAGACTCTTTTGGTTAGAGAACCAGTAAGAGACATGAATATCTTGGACTTGATTAATTAATCTTCACTAATGATAGTGGGAGAATGATTATCCTATTAGGTATAATACATGTGATGTATTTACATACCTATTGGAACAAATGCTAATACTTCAAATGGTGTTTAGAGAAATACCAATATGAATATCTTAAGGTGTTCAAGATTGTCATAGATAAAGTGCAAATTTGGTAAAGTGTTAATTCTTGATGAGATCAATGAATGAAATACTTTGACCAAATGTTTGAGATCCTTATGAGTGATTATGATAGTGTATCATAGTGAACTCATGATTAAGGCATGATGATGTCTAAATCAGGAAGGAATCATACTCTAAAGAGTTAGAGAATGATTATCAAATAACTGAATTCTTCTTAATAAATGAATACCCCACACTAATTAAGAATCACAAGGGTTGTGAGTTCTTATATCCTTAACAGATACACCTCAATTATCTATGTGATGAGTTTTTCATGTGATGAGTCAACTATCTAGATGAATATGAGGAACCGAATTTTGAGTTATGGTATATGACCATTACATCCTAAAATGACATCCATGTGAACCATAAGGTATGACCTTGATGGTAGCACCCATTGGATGTAAATCCATAAGTGCAAATGAGTCTTAAGTGTTAAGACACATGGATGACATTATGAGAAGGATGATGCTTGTTGATTGCAACTTAATGACTAAGACATTTGGCATATGGATACTAAAACCGCATTCCTATGAGGAATACAACAAGGATGTGTACGTGACACAACCTATACGGTTTATGAATCCACTAATGCAAATGAAGTCTATAAGTTACAATGGACTAATCAATGTGATTCATTGAGTACAAGCAACTCAGAATTGGATCCTTGCTTTGATAATATAGTCAAAGGGTTTGAATGATATGTCAAAGATAAAGAATGGATCTGTGATTTAGTGGGAGCGTGTTCACATTCCACATGTTGATGTGAAATGGAAATGTTCTAGAATGGAAATCCAAAGTGGAAATTATCTTTGAGGAAAGAAGAGATGTTTCCTATGTGATAGGAATAGAGATCTATAGAGATAGTTCTCGAAAACCTCTTGACCTGAAAAGAGAAAAACATACATTGGCAATCTGTACTGAAGTGTTCAGTATGCACAGATTCAGTGGGAGAAAACTTGTCCATGTTACATGGAGTTAGTATCCCAAGGCCAAGTGTCCAATTCTTATGAAGAATGGGAACACTAAGAATAGATATGGATCTATCATGTATGTAATCATCCCATTATCTTGCATGTATGGACATGGCAAGAACAAAATGCATTCATCATCTTGTATGTATGACATGACAATTTGATGTGCTCATCCTGATAACTCGTATGTGTGACATGATGAGTGGATATCTGTCTACTTCCAGTAAGGATTACTGGAAAACCATGAGAACTTGATAAGTACTTGAGAAGTGCTGGTTCTATGGATTTAAGGAAGAGTTCAATGTAAATAGTAACATTGATGCGAACATCTGAAAGGAGAGAAAATTAATCGCAAAATATATATATGATATATAAAAGTGAAAGTTTGTTGATAATTGGAAGTGTTCCAATAAAGTCATTTAAAAGGAAATGCCGAGTATCTATGTGTTAGAGAACAGCAGTGGATACTATATGGATCTGGAAGTTCATGAGATGAACTTGTAGATATTCCGCTCATTGATGACAAGTATGGAATCCTTGATCATGCAATGTGGTTAAAGGTTAGCAAAGGAATACTAGATCACATATTATGACACCTCCATCTCATACGTGTGACGTACATCGAAGAGATGAGAGACATGCAATTATACTAACTTTGGCAAGGTGTTGCCATAACTCACTATGTTCACACTAGAGCACAATAACATGAGGGACATGTTTGAAGATCACTATGAATATGATTCAAGGGTGATTGGCTAGCAGTAAAAGTGGGAGTCTGTTGGTATGTATGCCCTGAGAGCCAATCATGGGATGATTGGTGGGATACATTAAGATTGATTTGATAAACATCAAAGGCAAGTTTCCAATTCTTTCTGGTTCAGTCATATGAGATAGTGATATAACAGATTGAATGTCTAGAGAATGACAATACTTAATGACGTATGCCTTCAGGTTCATGACCTGAACGATGAGATCATACGGATGCTAAGAGTTTGTACATTCTTGTTATGTCCCTAGTCGGATGTCATTAAGAAGGTAGATAGACAACAATGACACACAAGACTAGATTGTGGTGTTGGTTGATGACATAATCTAATTAGTCATGATATAGAGATATCAAACCAAACACATTGGTACTTGTTAGAGAACAAGTGTACCAGACAGACCCACCGTGAGTTTGACACATGGAACCATGACATGGTAGTCACAGTCAATACTCACAGTGATGGTGGTGAGTGTGATTCTTAGACCTGAAATCACTGCACTCAACACATGTCATTGGGCACACTTTGACATCATCAAACGCAGTCCTGAAACATGGGTTGTTATAAAGGTGATGATTGGGTGGCTTTGACACATGGAGCTTTTGAGGGGTGAGTGATAGATATGGGATTTGTCCCTCCTGAGGGAGTTTGATATCCATGGCCACTTGATGAGTAGGATTGAGAAAGGCGTGCACGCATGTGTGAGTCAGTATGTGATACCGATGTCATAACATATCTCTTCCAATCTACTCTGAGATCAAGAAAGTGAATGAATGTTGATAGGATGACTGTTCCATGCCTCGAGTTCATTCGGGATATCAGTGACAAAGGAATTATACATTCACTGTAACACCATTCACGGATTGTAGTATTGAAAGTTGTTCTCCAACTTTCTACTTTCACTTGGGTAGCACTGACGTGTGACTGGGCACCGCTCTTTGCTTGTGAAGTCATAAATGTTATGGGCTTTCACTGCCAACGTGAAATGGACTTGCAGGGTCACACACATAGGATTTACTTGGAAGAGGAGTTTTGTCCACAAGCAATGTTTAGATTGATTACTGAAGGAGTTTAGTAGTTCAATTAAACACTTAATTAACTAATAGCTCAATGTCATAATGTTCAAGGTGTTGGACACATTGATTGGAGTATCAGATTGATTCAAATTGCAATTGACTGATTCTGCACAATCGACACTCCCAACCGATCGACTCATGTGATGAACCGATTGACTCAGCTTGGTGAACCAGTCAGCTCAAGTCTTGAGTCGATTGGCTCATGGTCAAGATGAAACAATTTCTTCAAGTGTTGAAACGATCGATTCAACTGGTGCAACCGAGCAACTTGGGAATAGGATTGGTGAGAATTTTCCTTTCGTTTCAATTGCCCAATTTGATTGGGAAATAGGATTGGTATTCGATACCAATTAGAAATAAAAGAAGGAAAGTCAATCGGGAACCAACCAGGACCACCAACCGATCGGTTCACTTGTGAACCAACCGGTTGAGGTGTCCCAACCGATCGGTTGAGGTGTCAACCGACCGGTTCAGGTCCCCAACTGACCATTTCAAGATGTGAAATGATCAGTTCAGGTTGCGAGTTGGTTGTTTTGTGGAAAATCTCGAACCCTTCTACTCCTACTTTTAGTCCCGTATTGCCTTGGATGGAGAACCCTATCCCATGACCCTCCTATATTTATAGGGGTATTGGGGGCTTATCAAAGTACAACTCAGTGCAACCAGTTGCTCTGCAAAGTTGTCGTTCTCTCTGGTTTTGGTAACTGAGAGAGAGCCCGAGCAAGTGCTACCCACAAAGGGAGGTGCAGCAAGGGTAAGACAACTGCAGTTGCAATTGGAGGCAGGAGAGTGTGTTGGCGACTAGTACGTCAACAGGAGGGTGCGACTCCTTCCAATTCCTTTTGGGATAAGGAGATTGGAGTTCCAGGTGGTCCGTGTGGACTACTTCAGAGGCGGGAGGTTTCTGCCGCTAGGAGGACAACCTTCAATCCTATCAATCCTGGTGCGATTAGGAGTTGCATAGACATCGTCCAAGATAGGAGGTGAAGACCGCACAAGGCACGAGGTATTATCGACGAGCAAACCTCGGGACAAGGTATGATTCCACAAACCATCCTTTCCTATTATATAGACGTTGACGTGTTTCCTTGTTCCGAGTTTGGGGGAGAAAAGTTTTATTTCCACTGCCATCTCTGCCTCCCCTAAAACCCAACAACCATGTACCATCTCTTCTCGAGGCATATATTTACAACAGTTGCTTTGCCAAAATTATACATAAGAAACATAAAACCTTGAGGCATTCAAGCCAAAATCTTAGATCAATCATATAAACACTAAGTACTGACTCCAAGGACCTAAGAGTATAGAGACGACACATAGGACTCTTATCTACAAGACACGACAGTCAGTATCTCCACCTTAGATGCTACTGCTGTCCCTGATACTGCTATCCTTCCCCTGCTGTATGGTTTCTACCTCCTCATCGTCGTCCACCTAAAAAGGTTGGATCCCATGGGGTGAGACAATTGAAATTGTCCCAGCGAGAGATATAACTCTCCGCTAGAAACATTATTATTGTAGATAAATAGTGATAAACTGAGTAGTGGATTATTTATTATTAATAAGAAGAATAAAACACTATTTAAGTAGATTAGAGAAATATCTTCTTTTAAAGCATCACAGGTATGTATGATAAAGCAGTAAATCATGTATTTACTAAGGAATATTAAGAACATGTATAACATCTATCCATTTAGGATATAATAAGCAATGTAACATCAACCCATGATTTCCATATTTCATCCTTAAGCAAATATGCTACACGACTAATTACATCTTACAATCACACTTATGCCCTGAGGATATGAGGTATACCGTTCATGCTCCAACTGACCATGATTACATAAGAATCGGTACCACACAAGGTCAATGGAAGAGTCGGACTCCATCACCTCATCTGTCTCAGTCAGTGCGAGATCACATGCAGGACATCTCGTGTCTCTTGTTAAAATAGCTTTCCAAGGTATACTGGCAACTTCGCTATAGAGTTATAGCCCGTAGCATATACTCTCTTCAGGATATGGCCCGTAGATAATGCCTGGTATAGTGGAGTCATGGTCTATAGCCATATTCTTATTGGGATATGGTCCATAACCATTCCTGTGCATAGGATATGGCCCAAAGTCATTCCTATGAGGCGTAAGGATATATTCACCCATTACCCCACATATTCAAAAATATGTATTCCAGGAGTTCCCATAGGAAAACTTGTTTCACCATCACCAACTACTGAAGATGATGGATCTATGGCCAGGGCTCTACATGATAAGATTCCACTTGATTATTTAAGTACATTACCATATTCTTTTAGCATCAATCAAGTTTTCAAACAAGAATTATTATGACAAATGCTACAAAGAAACATGCAATACTTCTATCAAGTACTTTTCAAAACGTTATAAAACATTTGGATCTCAATCCCTTATCTCATTACTGGGAATTCACATCCCTCAACAATACCATCATCATGTTTACTGGATCTAGTTATTCAAACCCTTAGTTCATCACTGAAGATGGTTACCACTATCAGGTGACTATTACCTCCAGGTCATCTGACCATGGTATTCATGATACTTGTTACACAAGCATCTCACATAGTTCACCAGGCATATTCAACTTCTTGTCACCTCTCGCTAGGCAAAAAATAAAATAATGGCTCACAAGGCCCATTAACATCATAGTTCATACCTAGTTATGCTCATCATCTCATGATACATGCATGGTTAGTATACTTGATAACAACCATATCAATTACATATCAACATTATGGAATACAAAGATAACATCACTATTCCCTCATTAGGGTTAGGGTTCCCCATCTTTATCAATTAGGGTTTCACATAACATCACCCTACATTAGGGTTTCACATAACATCACACAATATTAGGGTTTCACATAACATCAACCTATATTAGGGTTTCACATAACATCACCCTATATTAGGGTTTTACATAACATCACCCTATATTAGGGTTTTACATAACATCACCCTATATTAGGGTTTTACATAAAATCACCCTATACTAGGGTTTTACATACCCTATATTAGGGTTTTATGCTTACCTCACCAATCCAAACCCTAAGTCAGTGCTTCCACATATCTTGGAGCACATAACATTATTTAAGTATTAAATCATACTTATCATTGTTCCATGTACTAGGAACACACATCACTATCATACCTTATTCAGTTGACTTAACCTTTCACTAAGTACATGCACCTATGCTTATCATAGTGTATTGAATTTATTACTTCCATAGGCATCGAGTGATAATCACTCTAATTATACTAATCACCTAATTACTTTAAAGGTACATCCATTGAAATCAACCTTGAAATACTCTTCAACCACTTATGGGGTTATTAGTACTTACATGGTTTGAATCCATTGGACCTTCAAACGGTTTGGACCAATTGAACCTTCAAACGGTTTTGCCCTAAACCTTCAAACAGTTTGGTCCTAAACCTTCAAACGGTTTGGTCCTAAGACTTCAAACGGTTTGTTCCAAAACCTTCAAACGATTTGGGACCATTAGACCTTCAAACGATCTGGTCCTTACATCCTTAAATGGTCTTAAACCTTTTTCTCATCAAATGGTTTTCAAGTTACTTGACCTTCAAATGGTCTTGAGGTCACTTGACCTTCAAACGGTCTTGAGGTCACTTGACCTTCAAACGATCTTGCTCTTAAACCTTCAAATGGTTTGAGACCGTTTAGACCTTCAAACGGTCTGGTCCTCAAACAGTTTGAGACCTTTTATACCTTCAAACGGTCTGGTCCTCAAATGGTTTGAGACCATTTGGTCAATTCAGAAATGAAACCGTTTACCTAAAATTAGGGTTTTGACATCAATTGATCTAGGGTTTCAGAACCAATTGAGCTAGAGTTCTGAAATCAATTGAGTTTGATTGTTTGAAGTTATTAGGTCATGAGACCAATTGGTCCTTGAATCCATTTAAACCATTTGGTCTCTAATGGTTTGAAACTGTTTGACCTCTGCCAGTTTTGAAACTATTTGGTCACCTAACAGTTTGAAATCGTTTGGTCTCTAACAGTTTGAAACCGTTTGACCAATAAAAAATGAGATTGTTTGCTCTTGATATTCTTGAGGTGTGTGCTAAGATGATGTCATCATCATCAAGCTTCATACCTCTAAATTCTACTGTCATATATATGATGAATTCATCAATTATTCAAGAAGAAAACAAAAGATCAACATATGATGAGAAATTGAAATCAATAATAACATTGATGGGTTCAAGTTATATAACCCGCCTTCAAAGTAGCTTCAAAGCTTCAAACTTCTCGTCTCTAATAGTGAAAGAAGATCCTTAAACTATCCAAGGTTCATTTCCAACTCTTTGGATGCAAAAGATAATCAAGGTTAAGCATTGGATGGAAGAGAGAAGAAAATGAATGTTGAAATTCGATTTCAACCATCAATTCAAGGTTGAAGGTGATCATGGAGCAGCTTGGGGAACTTTTTCCTCCTGCTCCGAAGCTCCTCGGTCATCGGCCAAAACAAGGAAAGAAAGTGGTTTGCAAAAATAGCCTTTCAAGTAAGGAGAAAATTGAGTACATATAATTGATTTTCTAGGAGAGAGAAAGTAGAAGAAAATTCATCCACCTTCTTGCCACATGCCTCCTCCCTTCCTTGCCTTCGAAGCCATCTTCCTTTTCCTTCAATATACTCTCAATTATCCTTGAATTAAAAGCAACCACTTAAGCACCTTCATCATTATAATACTATTATCCATTTTTAGTGGACATTACTTTTGAATTATCAATTGTGAGTGGAATTCTTCACCTACTTAAGATATTTCGGTGCCACTCCAAGAATTTGGACGTACTCACACTGTAGGATTTCAACCACGGCCTTTTTAGTTTATGGGCACTTCAATTAATATATTTATGTTTGCTAGAAAATAAATTAGGGTTTCATTTATGCTTATTTCTTGATTATTTTATTATGAAGATTATCTCTACTCAGATGTGGTTCAAACAAGATGCCCCTTTCTTTTTCTTTTCTCTAAATGATACCAAGAAATAGTAGGGACATAATAGAGGTGGTATTTTACATATCCAACCCTAGGTTTTGGGTAAATTGCAAATTACACCAAAACTAGTTATTCAATGCACAAACATTATTCAAACAAGCTCCTTCTTGGAACTTAGGCTTGTGGAAGCCATATCTCAACATAATTCTCATTATTATGATTCTATAACACTTGAAGAACATTTATCATGTAAAATTTGCATGGTAACCCCTTAAATTGGGTAAATTGCACTTTAGTCCAAAATAAATAAAATACTGCTTCAACCTTATTCAAATAGGACCAAAATTGAAACATAAGCTCTCCTTTAGTCTTAATTACTTTTCAAAAGATAATTACAAGAATATAAAAGACTTAAGCAAAACTCCCAGGGTTAAGGCATAACCCAGGTCAGGGGTGTTACAATTATCCACCCCTAATAGGGATTTCGTCCCCCAAATCATCAAGAGAAAAGAGAAGGGTACTTCCTCCTCATCTCTTCCTCCAGCTCCCACATAGCTTCTTCAATGCCATGATGATGCCAAAGAACTTTCACAAGAATTATGTCTTTCTTTTTCAACTTTTTGATTCTCCTGTCAAAAATCATCACCGGTCCCTCTACATAGGATATATCTTCATTTAACTCTACCTCCACATGTTGCAACACAAACTTCATATCAGGGTGACACTTTCTCAGCATGGGTATATGGAATACTGGATGCAATCTATGTAGTTCAGGTGGCAACTCCAATTTATAGGCTACCTTTCTAATCCGTTCAGTGATTGGATAAGGCCCCATAAATCTAGGAGCTAACTTACCCTTTTTCCCAAATCGAAGAACACCTTTCTAGGGTGAGACTTTGAGATATACTCTGTCCCCAACTTGGAATTCTAGACGTCTTCGCCGTTTATCAGCGTATGACTTCTGTCTATCCTGTGCAACCTTTAACTGTTGTAGTATTACTTTAATCTTCTCAGTTGTTTGTTGCACAAATTCAGGACCCAAAAGTTGGTATTCTCCTATTTCATACCAGCACAATGGAGATTTACAATGTCTACCATATAATGCTTCATATGGTGCCATATCAATACTATGTTGATAACTATTATTGTAAGAGAATTCTATTAAGCTCAAGTGTAGATCCCAACTTCCTATAAACTGAAGGACACATGCCCGAAGCAAATCCTCCAAGGTTTGTATAGTCCTCTCAGATTGTCTATCCATCTGTCGGTGAAAGGTGGTACTAAATCTTAACTGCGTACCCAAAGCTTTATGTAGTCATTCCCAAAAATGACTCGTGAACTGGGGACCTCTATCAGAAACAATTGTAGCTGGAAATCTGCGTAAATACACTATCTCATCTATATAGATATGTTCAAGTTTCTCAGCAGTATAGGTTGTTCTGATAGGAAGAAAATGTGCTGACTTAGTCAACCTATCAACTATCACCCAAATGGAATAATGACTTTTGGCTGTTATGGGTAATCCAACCACAAAGTCCATGGTTACTTGATCCCATTTCCACTGTAGTATAGGTAAATATTGCATTGTTCTTGTTGGATTTTGATGTTCAGCTTTAACCTACTGACACACTGGACGCCTCATAACAAACTCAGCTACATATTTCTTCAATCTGGGCCACCAATACATATCTTTCAGGTTATGATACATTTTGGTGCTCCCTGGATGCATTGCATACATAGATGAATGAGCTTCCTCCAAGACTAACTTCCTTAGGTCATTGGCATCAGGTACTACCATCCTACCATGGTAACAAACTATCTCATCATTGGACTCATGAAACCCATCCTGTTTCTCACTACCATACTCTGATCTAATCTGCTGAATCACAGTATCAACCTGTTGTGCCTTTTTGATCTGTTGTTTCAGAGTAGGTTTTATGTTCATCTCCGCTAACAGTCAAGCTAATAAGGATACTTTAAGTTGTACATTGTTTTGCCTCAAAGAGACAAGCATGTCTCATTTAAAGCACACTAAAGAGTTCAACTGTGCTCTTTCCATGGTTGGCAGCAATGATTTTCTACTTAGTGCATCATCCACTACATTAGCCTTTCCCGGATGATAATCAATTGTACAATCGTAGTCCTTGATGAACTCCATCCAGCGGCTTTGTCTCATGTTCAACTCATGCTGTCAAAAGATGTATTTTAGGTTTTTATGGTCTGTGAAAATCTGGAATATCTCTCCATAGAGATAATGTCTCTAGATCTTCAACGCATGAACCAGAACAACTAATTCTAGATCACGTGTCAGATAATTTTCCTCATGTTTCTTAAGTTGTCGAGAGGCAAAAGAAATCACTTATTTATCCTGCATCAAGACACATCCTAGACCATTCTTAGAAGCATCACAAAAAACAATATACCCCTTCCCTTGCTCAGGTAACACTTACACATGTGCACTTGTTAACCTTTCTTTCAACAACTGGAAAGAATGTTGACACTTGTCATTCCAGACAAAAAGAACCTCCTTCCTGGTCAACTTGGTTAGGGGTAATGCTATAAAACTGAAGTTCTTAATGAACCTCATATAGTAGTCTGCCAGTCCTAGAAAACTATGTATCTTCATCAGTGTCTTTGGTTGTTCCCACTCCAAGACAGATTCTACCTTTTTAGGATCAACACGGATACCTGAGGCAGATATTACATGTCCTAGGAAAGGCACTTCTGATAACCAGAATTCACACTTGCTACACTTGGCGTATAGCTTGTGCTCTCTCAGTAAAGTCAGGGCCTGACGATGATGTTGCTCATGCTGTCGAGCATCTCTACTGTAAATCAGGATGTCATCTATAAAGACTACTATGAATTGATCAAGGAATGGCTAGAAGATTCTATTCATGAGTTACATGAATGCAGCTGGTACATTAGTTAGTCCAAATGACATAACTATGAACTCATAGTGACCATACCTTGTCCTAAAGGTTGATTTAGGTATGTCAGTCTCCTTGATGTGAAACTGATGGTATCTTGACCTCAGATCTATTTTAGAGAATATAGTTGCACCATGCAACTGGTCAAATAGGTCATCTACCCTTGGCAAAGGATATTTGTTCTTTATGGTTACTTTGTTTAGCTGTCTATAGTCGATGCATAATCACATAGACTCGTCCTTCTTTTTCACAAAGAGGACCGTAGCACCCCATGGTGAAGTACTCAGTCGAATAAAACCCTTTTCAAGCAACTCCTGTAACTGTTTCTTGAGTTATGCCATCTCAGCAGGTGCCATTCTGTAATGTGTTTGAGCTATTGGTTGTGTACCCGGGATTAGATTAATCTCGAAATCAATCTCTCGGGGTGGAGGAATACCTGGAAGTTCCTCAGGAAACACATCCTCAAACTCCCTATCAATCAGAACTTCAGAAAGATTAGAACTCTCTGCCCTGGTATCTACCACATGTTCCAAGAATGTGAAGCATCCTTGTCTCATCAACTTCTCAGCTACCATAGACGATACTAGATAGGTTGGAAGAATCTTTCTGTCCCCCTGAAAAATCCATGTAACACCATCGTCTGTGAACATAGCTTGCATGGAACCACAATCCAAGACAACCTTATACTTTTCTAGGGTGTCCATCCCAAGAATTATGTCAAACCCATACATTTCAAGTGGTATAAGATCCACCTAAATGCTATGTTCTGAAAAAAAAAAGAACACAGGGAGAACATACCTCCCGCAATACTACAGATCCAACTAACGAAGTTTCTAATAACAAGTTATTTGCTCTATGACTGACAATCATATTATAGTCATGAATCACTTCTCGAGTGATAAAGGAATGTGTAGCACCCGGATCAATCAAAACAGATACAAAGCAGGATGAAGACATATCAGAATGAAATAATTCCATCTGACCTGTCAGAACTCGTGGGTTGACCACTGCCTCAGGCTGATTCATTGCATAAAATCTTGTTGTTGCCTGATGTTGACTTTGTGCTCTATTATTTGATGCAGTTAATCCTGCCTGGGATGTTTGTCCACATCCTCAAGTGCCACTATAAAACTATTTCCTCTGATGACCTTGTTGACTCTGCCTCGGTGGTTTGGTTACCATTGTGTTTCCAATTGGACAATCCCTTTCTAGATGTCCTACCTGTCTATACTGGTGACATATTCTATTCTCTTGATATGGTCTAAAAGGTCCGATCACTGATGTTGATGTTGTAACGGGGGCTCTATTTGGAGGAAAACTAAAGCCCCTACTCCTACTTGACATCCACAGCATCTGGGTATTGAACCTTGGTGGTTGTGTTGGTGCAGAAAACCTTGGTTTCTTAAAACTTTCAGACCTTTTTCCTTGGAACTGTGTATATACTTTCTTATTGTTGGCTGACGCTTCTCAATCACGGACCTTTCTATTCACCTAACTGACTCCACAAAGGTGGAAAACCTCTCCCTATTCTCTAGAGTAGATACTGGTTTGGTTAAATTAGCGTTCAAACCCTTCTCAAAATCCCGAATCCTCTCCTCATCCGTAGCAGCCATGTGCGGACAGAACCGTAGAAGCTCCATAAACTTAGCTTCATACTCACTAATGTTCATTTGTCCTTGTCTTATCTGCTCAAACTGAGAGATTTTCTCATCCAAGTAAGTCTTGGGAAAATATCTACTAACATATTCACGTCGGAACTCTTCCCATATGACTTCAACACCCAGCCTTTTGCCTTCTTCTATGGCCCACCAATGGCCAACACTCCCCTTCAACAGGTACACTGCATGTCTAACCTTCTTAGCTTCTGGGATATTAAGAATTCTAAAGGCCTTTTCTAGTGTAGTCAGCCACAAGTCCGTGTCTGCTAGGTCAGCTGTACCAGCATATTTAGTGGCTCCTACCCGTCGAAGTCGTTCAAAAGTCTTGCCAGCTCCATGTCCCTCATTGTGAGCTGGTGCCCTAGGTGCATGTGGTGGCATCCTATCCGCCATATGTTTCATAGTTGTCATGAACTACCCAAACAGAGCATGGAAAGCTGGGTTTTCTAGTGTATCTTAGTTAAGCTGGGGATATTCAGGTACTAGTTCTTCTCTAGCCTGATCCCTTGCACCTCCTCCTAGTGCAGCAATACTGCTTTCAGTAGCATGTTCTTCGTGTGATCCAGCCATCTTTAAGCTTTACTTCTTCTCCTGAGACAGAAGTCACTATTAGATAAACTGGAAGACACTAGAACAAACTCAACGACCTTAATCCTATGTCTCTGTAGACTCAGCGAACCTTAGGCTCTGATACCAAAAACTTGTGACGGCCCGACCACAAATCAAGTCGTCACAAGTGATGATTAAATTGCATAATTAATCATAAACAACAGATTAACAAAAATCACTAAAAATTAAAACCAATTGCAAAGAGATCCAATTCTAGGAAACTCTTATAAAGAGGACCAAGTTAATGTATATACATTCCGATCCACAAAGTACATACCATGTACCATCTCTTCTCGAGGCATAAGTCTACAAAAGTTGTTTTGCCAAAATTATACATAAGCAACATAAAATCTTGAGGCATTCAAGCCAAAATCTTAGATCAATCATATAAACACTAAGTACTGACTCCAAGGACCTGAGAGTACAGAGACGACACATAGGACTCTTATCTACAAGACACGACAGTCAGTATCTCCACCTGAGATGTTATTGTTGTCCCTAATATTGTTGTCCTTCCCCTACTGTATGTTTTCTACCTCCTTGTCCTCATCCCCCTAAAAAGGTTGGATCCTACAGGGTGAGACAATTGAAATTGTCCCAGTGAGAGAGATATAACTCTCCGCCAGAAACATTATTATTGCAAATAAATAGTGATAAACTGAGAAGAGGATTCTTTATTATTAATAAGCAGAATAAATCACTAATTAAGCAGATTAGAGAAATATCATCTTTTAAATCTATGTATGATAAAGCAGTAAATCATCTATTTACTAAGGAATATGAAGAACATGTATAACATCTATCCATTTAGGATACAATAAGCAATGTAACATCAACCAATGATTTCCGTATTTCATCCTTAAGCAAATATGCTACACGGTTGGTTACATCTTACAATCACACTTATGCCCTGAGGAGATGAAGTATACCGTTCATGCTCCAACCCACCACGATTACGTAAGCGTTGGTACCACACAAGGTCACTGGAAGAGTCGGACTCCATCACCTCATCTGTCTCGGTTAGTACGAGACCACATGCATGACATCTCGTGTCTCTTGCTAAAATAGCTTTCCAAGGTATACTGGTAACTTCGCTATAGAGTTATAGCTCGTAGCATATACTCTCTTCAGGATATGGCACGTAGACAATGCATGGTATTGTGGAGTCATGACCTATAGCCATACTCTTATTGGGATATGGTCCATAACCATTCATGTGCATAGGATATGGCCAGCAGTCATTCCTATAAGGTGTAAGGATATATTTTCCCATTACCCCCACATATTCAAAAATATGCATTCCAGGAGTTCCCATAGGAAAACCTGTTTCACCATCACCAACTACTAACAATGATGGATCTATGGCCAGGGCTCTACATGATAAGATTCCACTTGATTATTTAAGTACATTACCATATTCTTTTAGCATCAATCAAGTTTTCAAACAAGAATTATTATGACAAATGCTACAAAGAAACATGTAATACTTCTATCAACTACTTTTCAAAACTTTATAAAACATTGGGATCTCAATCCCTTATCTCATTACTGGGAATTCACATCCCTCAACAATACCATCATCATGTTTACTGGATCTGGTTATTCAAACCCTTAGTTCATCACTGAGCACGGTTACCACTATCAAGTAACTATTACCTCCAGGTCATCTGACCAAGGTATTAATGATACTTGTTACACAAGCATCTCACATAGTTCACCAAGCATATTCAACTTCTTGTCACCTCTCACTAGGAAACAAATAAAATAATGGCTCACAAGGCCCATTAGCATCATAGCTCATATCTGGTTATGCTCATCATCTCATGATACCTACATGGTTAGTATACTTTATAACAACCATATCAATTACATATCAACATTATGCAACAAAAAGATAACATCACTATTCCCTCATTAGGGTTAGGGTTTCCCATTTTTATCAATTAGGGTTTCACATAACATCACCCTACATTAGGGTTTCACATAACATCACCCTATATTAGGGTTTCACATAACATCACCCTATATTAGGGTTTCACATAACATCACCCTATATTAGGGTTTCACATAACATGACCCTATATTAGGGTTTCACATAACATCACCCTATATTAGGGTTTTACATAACATCACCCTATATTAGGGTTTTACATAGCATCACCCTATATTAGGGTTTTACATAGATTCACCCTATATTAGGGTTTTATTATTACCTCATCAATCCAAACCCTAAGTCAGTGCTTCCACATATCTTGGAGCTCATAACATTATTTAAGTATTAAATCATACTTATCATTGTTCCATGTACTAGGAACACACATCACTATCATACCTTATTCAGTTGACTTAACCTTTCACTAAGTACATGCACCTATGCTTATCATATTGTATTGAATTTATTACTTTCATAGGCATCAAGTGATAATCACTCTAATTATACAAATCACCTAAGTACTTTAGAGGTACTTCCATTGAAATCAACCTTGAAATACTCTTAAACCACTTTTGGGGTTATTAGTACTTACATTATTTGAATCCATTGGACCTTCAAACGGTTTGGACCAATTGAACCTTCAAACGGTTTGGCCCTAAACCTTCAAACGGTTTGGTCCTAAACCTTCAAACAGTTTGGGACCGTTAGACCTTCAAAGGGTCTAGTCCTTACATCCTTAAATGGTCTTGAACCTTTTGCTCATCAAACGGTTTTGAAGTTACTTGACCTTCAAATGATTTTGAGGTCACTTGACCTTCAAACGGTCTTTAGGTCACTTGACCTTCAAACAATCTTGGTCTTAATCCTTCAAACGGTTTGAGACCGTTTAGACCATCAAACGTTATGGTTCTCAAACGGTTTGAGACCATTTAGACCTGCAAACGGTCTGGTCCTCAAATGGTTTGAGACCGTTTGGTCAATTTAGAGATGAAACAATTTGAACCTAAAATTAAGGTTTTGATACCAATTGATCTAGGGTTTTGGAACCAATTGAGCTAGAGTTCTAAAATAAATTGAGTTTGATTGTTTGAAGTTATTAGGTCATGAGACGAATTAATCCTTGAAACCATTGAAACTGTTTGGTCTCTAACCATTTGACCTCTAACGGTTTTGAAACCGTTTGGTCACCAAACAGTTTGAAACTGTTTGGTCTCTAACGGTTTGAAACTGTTTGACCAATAAAAAATTAGACTATTTGCTCTTGATATTCTTGAGGTGTGTTCCAAGATGATGTCATCATCATCAAGCTTCAGACCTCTGAGTTCTACTGTCATATATATAACGAATTCATCAATATTCAAGAAGAAAACAAAAGATCAACATATGATGAGAAATTGAAATCAATAATAACATTGATGGGTTCAAGTTATATAAACCACCATCAAAGTAGCTTCAAAGCTTCAAGCTTCTCTTCTGTAATAGTGAAATAAGCTCCTTCAACTATCCAATGTTTGTTTCCTACTCTTTGGATGCAAAAGATAATCAAGGTTGAGTATTAGATGGAAGAGAGAAGAAAATGAATGTTGAAATCCGATTTCAATCATCAATTCAAGGTTGAAGGTGATCATGGAGCTTACCTTCAGCTTGGGGAACGTTTTCCTCCTTCTCCTAAGCTCATTGGTCATTAGAAAAAACAAGGAAAGAAAGTGGTTTACAAAAATAGCCTTTCAAGTAAGGAGAAAATTGAGTACATATAATTGATTTTCTAGGAGAGAGAAAGTAGAAGAAAATTCAACCACCTGCTTGCCACATGCCCCCTCCCTTCCTTGCCTTCGAATCCATCTTCCTTTTCCTCAATATCCTCTCAATTATCCTTGAATTAAAAGCAACCACTTAAGCACCTTAATCATTATAATACTATTATCCATTTTTAGTGGACATTACTTTTTAATTATCAATTGTGAGTGGATTTCTTCACCTACTTAAGATATTTCGGGGCCACTCCAAGCATTTGGACGTCCTCACACTTTGGGATTTCAACCACAGCCTTTTTTATTTGATGGGCACTTCAATTAATATATTTATTTTTGGTACAAAATAAATTAGGGTTTCATTTATGTTTATTTCTTGATTATTTTATTATCAAGATTATCTATCCTCAAATGTGGTTCAAACAAGATACCCCTTTCTTTTTATTTTCTCTAAATGATACCATAAAATAGTAGGGACATAATAGAGGTCGTATTTTACATATCCAACCCTATGTTTTGCAAATTACACCAAAACTAGTTATTCAATGCACAAACATTATTCAAACAAGCTCCTTCTTGGAACTTAGGCTTGTGAGAGCCATACCTCAGCATCATTCTCATTCTTATAATGTTATAACACTTGAAGAACATTTATCATGTAACATTTGCAAGGTAAACCCTTAAATTGGGTAAATTGCACTTTAGTTCAAAATAGGTAAAATATTGTTCAACATTATTCAAATAGGACCAAAATTGAAACATAAGCTCTCCTTTAGTCTTAACTACTTCTCAAAAGATAATTACAAGAATATAAAAGACTTACTGAAGCAAAAATCCCATGGTCAAGGCATAACCCAGGTCAAGGATGTTACAAGCATTCTTAGATCATGTTAGGATGAATGGAATGGGCAAACCACTAATTACTTGAAGAGGAGTTGTTAGACTGTACCTCCACACTGAAAGCAACTTCCTAGTGACAAGATCAATTTGCTCAAACATTCTCTGGGCATGTTTCTACATTGACCATATTCCCACATAGATCAATATCAAATATTGGACCCTCCATGAGGAATTCACTCCTACCTATGCCCCCTGGAACTGTTGACTTTGTTCATATCTCGATAGGATTTTTTATCCAAATAAGGCCCCTTTTTCTATCATACCAATGTCATCATCCTGAAAGGATGTGGCCCAACAAAAATCACCAGGGAACTGACATGAGTCACCAATGCCAATGTTACAATGAGATTTGAACCCCAAATTATTATCAAATATGTAAGCATTTGCAGGCAGAGGAGGTGGAGCCTTAGGGTAAAATGCTTCCTTAGGAGGATGTGGATGATGAAAGTCATATCCAAAATCATCATACTCCTAAAAATAACCATATCAACCATGTCTGAAGAACACGTCAAGCTACTACAATCAAATAGACCAATCAGAATAAAAGATAAACCCTTACTAGAGGAGCAGATAACAGTTGGTTGTATGCCACCTGTGAGAACAACATTAGTTGACCATTTTATTGGGATAGAGACAATCTTAGGATCTATATTTATCCTAAGATTGAGTGAGGAGAGCATAGACACTTATGGAGATTGCATATAAACTTTCTGATGGTATTCAATGGGTATGGATGTTGCATGCTGATGAGAGATCTTATATGGTGAAACCAAATCCAAGTTCCCATTCATTCATATATTTTAAAGTACACTAAACATTTCTTTTTTCACTTTTTTCTTGTTCACATATATTTACTCTTCTTCCAATTATTACTTCTTTGTTTGGATACCATCATTTTTTAAGGAACATTATCTTTCTTTTGGTTAGGAACTACTAAGACAAGGCTCTAGATTCTTAGCACTTTCCACCCTTGTCCTTGAAATTGACCTTGTTTTCTACACAAGGCCCCATTGTTTGTGGTTAAACAAGACAATGTAGTTGATGGAAACTGAGCCTGCCCATGATCCCATGTCGAGGAGTAAGACGGTAAGGGCAAAGTTAACTGAGTGAGTAATCTTGGATCATTAAGCTCGAATAGATAGACACCTCATTTAAGGAATATGGGCAACTAAAGAGATTGGATGAGATTGCCTACTCCAAGGATTCTCCATCGCAACCTGTAAATGGGAAGAGGGGGTAGGAGAATAAGTAGTAGATGGTCTACTAGGGGTGTATTTGGACATAAAAGTATAACCTTTGAATTGAAGGGTTAATTCTGTCTTATTGACTGCTGATCTGATTATGAATTTTGATTATTATCAATTGATTTAATCATGCAGGTTCCTATAAGAAAATAATCATATCCAGGTACGGATCATGACATCATGTTCATTGAAAGCATGTCAATAGCTTATGAACAGAAATAACTATGTTGTCTAAATGCAAGTGGTATCATATGAAATTGATATGCCTTAAGGGCCATGAATGACGTCGAGGTCATGATAATAGATGACTTGATACTGACATGACATTTGATAGCAAGTGTTATGATGATATAAGGGTGTGAACACCTATGCTCCTGAATTATAGTGATAAGATGATTAATAATTGATATCCATTTGATAACTGATATGAGTAATACCTGTTACATTTAGTATTCTTCTGTTATAGCAATGTCTAGTACTTGAATGTTTGGAAACATGTATGATGCTAAAAGAATATTGAAATGTACCTAATAACCAAGTTTAATCATATCATGTAGAGCCCTGATCATAGATCCATCATTGTCAGAGTTTAAATGATGGTGAAACAGGTTTTCTTAAGGGAACTCCTGGATTACATACTTTAGAGTATGTGGGGGAATATGGATGTGTATATCCTTACATCCTAGTGTAGGAGTTGATGTGGATGTATCTTAATCCATCAACCCTTCACTATATGTTTATATTGGGATGATGTAACACTATTCTTCCAAGGGAACATTTTATACCGCATCGATGAGAGATAAACATGAAATCTTTCGATAGAGAAGAGAGTGCATAATGCCACTGTGACTCTAATAGCGAAGTACCAGAATACCCTGGTGAGCTATATTAGCAGGGACACTAGATGCCCTGCATGTTTATCCTCATTCTGACTGAGGTAGTTGAAGGTCATGAGAATCCGGCTCTTTCGATGACCTAGTATGATACCGATGTGACTTACTAGTGATCGGTTGGAGCATGAGAAATATACCTCATCTCCACAGGGCATAATGATGTTTGTAAAACATAATCAACCGCGTAGCATAACTTCTTAGGTTGAACTACGAGGAACATTGATTGATATTACATTGCTTGCTTTTAATATCTTGTTCAAGTATTAGTATACATGTTCTTCATATTCCTTAAATAAAGATGAGTATTTGTTATCAAGCCTGCTGTGAGTAAACTAAGTTACCTTCTCATGATATTCCTTTGATTGCTTTTAACAAAGTTTCTGGCGGAGAGTTATAACTCTCGCTGGGACAATTATTTAAAATTGTCTCACCCCATAGATTTCTACCTTTAGGTGGACGTCGAGGTCGAAGGAACCGATCTGCAGGTGGACAGCAGCAAATTCAGGAGCAGCAGTGACTTCAGGTGGAAACACTGTGTTGTCTAGTCTTATAGTCAGAATAGTCTTATGTCGTCTCTGTACACTCAGGTCCTAGGAGTTTGTTGATCTGAGAATTTTGAAATCTTGAGATTTTGTATCATGACGTATATAATCACTCGAGAAGTGATTTATAAGAGATGTAAACAGTTCATCTTACTTTCATAAAAGGAGTTTCAGGTTTTTGAGATCTCGTTTTCGAAAAGTTTTAATTTCTAGTGATTTTCGTATTCCACTGTTAATCGAATCGCTTCCGCTATGTTTATCTTGTGTTTTGGAGATCAAAGCCCACAATTAGTGGTATCAGAGCTCTAGGTTCACTGAGTCTACAGAGACATAGGACTTAGAGTGTCAAGTCTATCCTTAGTACTTCTTTCTTATCTAATAGAGTCTTCTGCTCCTCAGGAGAAGAAGATAATTAAGGATGTCTGGACCACAAGAGGAGTACGAGGCAGAAAGTAGTGTTGCTGCACCTCGAGAAGGTGCAAGGAACCTAGAAATAGAGCAACCTGTGCCGGAGCCACCTTTGGAGCCACCTCATTTTGACCCAGCTGACATGGGAAACCCAGCGGTTCAGACCATGTTTGGGCAGTTTATGACTGCCATGACACATATCACCGACAGGATGCCCATGCCTGCACCTAGGGAACCTATCCAGTCTGAGGGTCAAGGTATCAGTAAAACGTTCGAGCGACTTCGTCGGGTCGAAGCAACTGAATATTTTGGAACAGATGACCCTACTGATGCTGATCTGTGGTTAACTGAGTTGGAGAAAGCTTTCAGAATCCTTAACATCCCTGAAGGTGAGAAGGTTAGACATGCTGTCTATCTTCTCAAAGGTAGTGCTGGTCACTGGTGGACCATGGAAGAGCAGAAGAGGCCTGGAATAGAGATCTCGTGGGAAGACTTTCGTCGGGAATTTGTCTGCAGATATTTTCCAAAGACCTTCCTGGACGAGAAGATCTCTCAGTTTGAGAGACTGAGACAGGGTATGATGAACATTAGCGAGTATGAGGCTAAGTTCATGGAGTTGTTGCGATTCTGTCCGCATATGGCTACCACAGATGAAGAAAGGATTAGGAGGTTTGAGAAGGGTTTGAATGCCGACATGACTACTCCCATGTCTGCACTAGAAAACTGGGAGAGATTCTCTACCTTTGTTGAGTCAGTCCGAAGGATAGAGAGATCCGTAGTCGAGAAAAGACAAACCCAAAAGAGATATCCACAGTTCCAAGGATCTTGAACTAGAGAGTTTAAGAAGCCTAGATTCTCTGCACCTACACCTCCACCACCCAAATCGAGTTCTCAGACTCAGTGGTCCCCAAGTAGAGGTAGAGGACGAGGTTTACCGCCACGAGAGACTCACAGTTCAGCATCAATATCGGTCACAGGACCGCCAAGACCACAACAACTGGAAAGAAGTTGCTATAACTGTGGGAAGGTGGGACATCTGATGAAGGACTGTAGGTCTAGGCCTATCAGTGTGACACAACCTCTGAGGCAGGATCAACATGGATCACAGATAAGGCAGTCTCAAGGAGTAGCTAGAGGACGTGGGCAAGCATCTCAGGCTGGATCGTCAGCACCAACTCAACCTCAGGCGACATCGAGGTTCTATGTTATGAACCCACCAGAAGCAGTGGTCAATCCATAGGTTGTGGCAGGTCAGATGGAACGTTTATATTCTGATATGTCTAAATCCTATGTGGTATCTGTTTTGATTGACCCGGGTGCTACGCACTCTTTTGTCACTCGAAGAGTGATTCGTAACTGCAATATGACAGTTAGTCATAGGGCAGATAGCTTGTTGCTTGAAACTCCGTTGAGAGGATCTGCTGTTTTGTAAGAGGTATGCTCTCCCTGCATCCTCTTCTTTTCTAATCATCGCATTCAAGTGGATCTTATACCACTTGATATGCAAGGATTTGATATAATCCTGGGGATGGATACCTTGGAAAGGTATAGAGTTGTCTTGGGTTGTGAATCCAAGCAGGCTGTGTTTGCTGATGAGAGCAACACATGGATCTTTCAAGGAGAGAGAAAGATTCTACCCATCTGTCTTGTGTCTGCTATGGTTGCTAATAAGCTGATGAGGCAAGGCTATTATGCATTCTTGGCCCATGTGATAGATACCACCATGAAAAGTCCTAACCTTGCAGAAGTTCCTATAGTCAGGGAATTTGAAGATGTATTTCTTGAAGAACTTCCAGGTATGCCACCGCCTCAGGAAATTGATTTTGAAATCAATTTGATCCCAGATACCCAACCTATAGCACAAACACCGTATAGGATGGCACCTGCTGAGATGGCAGAACTCAAGAAACAACTTCAAGAGTTGCTTGAGAAAGGTTTTATCCGACCAAGTACTTCACCTTGGGGTGCTCCAGTCTTGTTTGTTAAAAAGAAGGATGGATCAATGCGGTTGTGCATCAATTACATACAAATAAATAAAGTAATGATAAAGAATAAGTACCCTCTGCCAAGAATTGATGATCTTTTTGACCAGTTGCGTGGTGCAACCGTCTTCTCGAAGATAGATTTGAGGTTATGATATCATCAACTTCGTATTAAGGATAGTGACATACCCAAGTCTGCCTTCAGGACAAGGTATGGTCACTATGAGTTCACAGTTATGTCGTTCGGACTAACTAATGCACCAGCTGCATTTATGGAACTCATGAATAGAATCTTCTGACCTTTCCTCGATCAGTGTGTTGTTGTCTTTATAGATGACATCCTGATCTATAGTAGAGATGCTCAACAACATGAACAACATCTTTGTCAGGCTCTAACTTTGCTAAGACAACATAAGCTATACGCTATGTTTAGCAAGTGTGAGTTCTGGATGCCAGAGGTATCTTTTCTTGGACATGTGGTATCTGCCTCGGGAATTCGTGTTGACCCTAAAAAGGTAGAATCTGTTCTACAGTGGGAACAACCAAAAACACCAACGGAGATTCGTAGTTTCTTAGGGTTGGCTGGCTATTATCAAAGGTTCATTAAGAACTTCAGTTCTATAGCCCTACCCTTGACGAAGTTGACCCGGAAAAATGTTCCTTTTGCCTGGAGTGATAAGTGTCAACAATCTTTTCAGCTGTTGAAGGAGAGGTTGACAAGTGCACCTGTGCTTATGCTACCTGAGCCAGGAAAAGGATATGTAATCTTTTGTGATGCCTCCAAGAATGGACTTGGATGTGTGTTGATGCAGGATAAACAAGTGATTTCTTTTGCTTCTCGACAACTTAAGAAACACGAGGAGAATTATCCGACACATGATTTAGAGTTAGTTGTTGTGGTTCATGCCTTGAAAATCTGGAGACATTATCTTTACGGAGAAACCTTCCAGATTTTCACAGACCATAAGAACCTTAAGTATATCTTCTCTCAGCATGACCTTAACATGAGGCAACGTCGCTGGATGGAGTTAATCAAGGATTATGATTGTACAATACATTACCATCCAGGAAAGGCCAATATAGTTGCAGATGCCTTGAGTAGGAAATCAGCAACATCATCCTCTGATAGGGCACAATTAAACTCTTTAGTATGCCCTAGGAGAGATATGCTTATCTCCTGAAGGCAAGACAATGTACAGATGAAGGTGTCATGGATTGCCGGGTTGTTGGCTGAGATGCATATCAAACCTACCCTAAGAGAGCATATTAAGGAGGCACAACAAGTTGATGTTGCAGTTCAGCAGATCAGATCTGAGTATGGTGATGAGAAGCGAGAAGGTTTTCATGAATCAGATGATCAAGTGGCATGCTATCATGGGAGGATGATAGTACCAGATGTAGATAACCTGAGGAAGTTAGTCCTGGAGGAAGCTCATTCTTCAATGTATGCTATGCATCCAGAAAGCACCAAAATGTATCGAAACTTGAAAGATATGTATTGGTGGCCTAGGATGAAGAAGGACGTAGCTGAATTTGTTCTGAGGTGTCCGGTGTGTCAGCAAGTTAAAGCTGAACACCAGAAGCCTGCAGGAACAATGCAACCTTTACCCATACCACAGTGGAAGTGGGATCACATAACCATGGACTTTGTTGTTGGTCTACCTAGAACAAACAAAGGACATGATTCCATTTGGGTAATTGTTGATAGGTTGACTAAGACAACACATTTCTTACCTGTCAAAACAACCTATTCTGCTGAAAGGTTATCCCAGTTATATGTTCAAGAGATAGTGCGTTTGCACGGAGTTTCTGTCACCATAGTTTCTGACAGAGGTCCTCAGTTCATAAGTCATTTTTGGGAATAGCTACATAGGGAACTAGGCACCCAGTTAAGGTTTAGTATAGCCTTTCATCCACAGACGGATGGACAGTCAGAAAGGACTATACAGGCCTTAGAAGATCTGTTGAGGGCATGTGTTCTCCAGTTCACAGGAAGTTGGGATCTGCACCTAAGCTTGATAGAGTTTGCCTATAACAATAGCTATCAACATAGTATTGATATGCCACCTTATGAAGCCTTGTATGGCAGACGTTGTAGATCACCCTTATGCTGGTATGAGACTGGTGAACATCAGTTGTTAGGTCCTGATCTTGTGCAGCAGACTACGGAAAAGATTAAAGTAATACAACAACAGATTAAGACTGCACAAGATAGGCAAAAATCTTATGCTGACAAGCTTCGTAGACCGTTGGAATTCCAGGTTGGAGACAGAGTGTATCTCAAGGTCTCGCCTTGGAAAGGAGTCCTTCATTTTGGAAGGAAAGGGAAGTTAGCTCCTAGATTTATAGGGCCTTATCCAATCATTGAACGGGTTGGAAAGGTAGCCTATAGACTAGAGTTACCACCAGAATTACAAAAACTACACCCTGTGTTTCACATTTCTAGGTTAAGGAAATGTCATCCCGATACCGAATCAGTTCTACAACCTATGGAAGTAGAATTGAATGAAGATATAACTTATGAGGAAGGACCGGTGTCAATCCTTGATAACAAAATTAAAAAGCTAAAGAAGAAAGAGCTAAGTCTTGTAAAAGTTCTCTGGAATCACCGTGGTGTTGAAGAAGCCACTTGGGAACAAGAGGAAGAGATGAGAAGGAAATATCCTACTCTTTTCTCTTAATATGTTTTATCGATTTCGAGGACGAAATCCTTGTAAGGGGTGGATAATTTGTAACATCCCTGACCTGGGTTATGAATTAACCCTAGGTGTTTTGCCTAAGATATGTAATTAAATCCTTGTGATTATCTTTTGGCATGTAATTAAGTTCCTAAGGAACATACATTTTCATTTCTGTCCTTTTTAAACAATGATTGTAGTATTGTTTGGTAATACAGGGACCTATGTGAAAATTACCCAATTAGAGGGGTTAACTTGCAAATTACATAGGTTAAGATGTTCCTCTAATAAATAGACATCATATGAAGGAATATGATGAGGTATGATGGATTTCCCAAGTTTGGGCACCAAGGTGCAGCTTGTGGAGCAATCCTTGTGCTTAAACCCTAATTTTGGTGTAAAGTGCAATTTACCCAAAATGTGGGGTGCAACTTGTGCTATACACTTTCTAGAATATCTTTTATGACTCTTGACATCATTTAGAGAAGAAAGGATGAGAGGGGCGCTTCTATTAAATAATTGGATAAGAAGGATGACCTTTGTAGTGAAAACACCTAGTATGAGTAAGAAGACCCTTCATATATGTACCTTAGTATGCATGTTGGTTTTATCTACCCTTAGATCTTGAGTTTTGATGAGATTTGCATAAGATTATAATGCTTGGACGTGCCTTAGAAAGAATAAGGGACTTAGATGAGAAATCTATGTTTTAGAGGTCCTTATGGTGGAAAATAACCTAAAGTATATAAGCCTAGTTCCTTGTAAAAACAACCAAACATATTCCCTTCACTTCCTCACTTCTCATCTTTCTCAACCGACCAAGGCAAAGCTCTGGAGCTCAGGGAAACGACCAACATGTTCTAAGGTAAGAAAGTACCATCTTCTAGCTTGAATTCATGGGGGAAATCCTTGTATAAGGTTGGTTTCATGGTTAATTCACTTAGCTTTCTCTTCCTAGTCGATCCTTCCCAACCTTTATTGAAGAAACAACCTTGGATGACCTGTGGAGCTCAAGCCACCATTAAAGTTTCGAAGCTTGGAAGCTTGGAGCTCTAGTAACAACGTTTGAGGCGGGTTTTATAACTCTACACCTTGCTTTGTTATACATACTTTTATTCTTGCAAATAATAGTTAGTTCTTCTTCTTCCCCATCTTTCTTTGCACTCTTGCAAGCCTTTTCGTGAAGAATAGACCTTGGTTTCAAGGTTGAAGATGAAGGGCATTAATACCTATGTTGGTCCTTATCCAACTTTATCAAATGGGTTCAATTCGTTTCACCTCAAATGGGTTCAACTCGTTTCACCTCAAATGGGTTCAACTCATTTCACCTCAAATGGGTTCAACTCGTTTCACCTCAAATGGGTTCAACTCGTTTCAATCCAAATGGGTTCACACTCGTTTCAACTGAAATGGGTCACACTCGTTTCAATCCAAACGGGTTCACACTCGTTTCAATTCAAATGGGTCACACTCGTTTCAATCCAAATGGGTTCACACTCGTTTCAACTGAAATAGGTCACACTCGTTTCAACCCAAATGGGTCACACTCGTTTCAACCTAAATGGGTTCAATTAAAGGATACCTTGTTTTATGTAAACCCTAATGACATGATAGTGGTGAATTGGTTTATATTAATCAACAAGGAATTAAACCTACCCTATCTAGAGTGATGTAATCACCTTTCATTAGGAAGGAGAGAAAGAAAGTACCATTTATGGTTAAAACTCAAATAAAGTACCTTCAATGTATATGAATATGCAGGATTAGGGTATGATCCACTTATGAGAGATCATGAAAACCCTAATTAAGATAATTGATGAGTCTTAACCTAATTTGAAAGCATTAATAATGATGATGTTTCTCATTCATGATGATGCTATGAGTAATGTGAATAGTAAACCCTCTAGGGTAATCATGAGTAATGTGAATAGTAAACCCTAATTCTAGGGTAATCATGAGTAATGTGAATAGTAAACCCTAATTCTAGGGTAATCATGAGTAATGTGAATAGTAAACCCTAATTCTAGGGTAATCATGCGTAATGTGAATAGTAAACCCTAATTCTAGGGTAATCATGAGTAATGTGAATAGTAAACCCTAATTCTAGGGTAATCATGAGTAATGTGAATAGTAAACCCTAATTCTAGGGTAATCATGAGTAATGTGAATAGTAAACCCTAGTTCATGGTAATATGTAGAAATGAACAATAAACCCTAAACTCATGTTATTCCTTTAAACATGAATTGTATTATCCAAGATATGAGATGAGGAATTATTATTCCCAATCATAATGAAAGGGGTGAATAACCCTAAATGATGTAAACAAGGGAATCTTACCCTTTGTAAGAACATAAAAGTATAACCTTTGAATTGAAGGGTTAATTCTGTCTTATTGACTGCTGATCTGATTATGAATTTTGATTATTATCAATTGATTTAATCATGCAGATTCCTATAAGAAAATAATCATATCTAGGTAAGGATCATGACATCATGTTCATTGAAAGCATGTCAATAGCTTATGGACAGAAATAACTATGTTGTCTAAATGCAAGTGGTATCATATGAAACTGATATGCCTTAAGGGCCATGAATGACATCGAGGTCATGATAATAGATGACTTGATGCTGACATGACATTTGATAGCAAGTGTTATGATGATATAAGGGTGTGAACACCTATGTTCCTGAATTATAGTGATAAGATGATTAAGAATTGATATCCATCTGATAACTGATATGAGTAATACCTGTTATGTAACATCCCACTCTTGTTATGCATTTTTTCAAACTATGTTATTCCTTGCATGCTCTTTTTCTAAATTAGATAATAGTTATGGACTTAAATGTAATTTTCCCATGTTATTTTTACAAAATTATTTGATTATGTCCAATTGCTCTCTTAACCTTGTTCTATTTAAAGAAAATGTTTTCATATATATATCCATGCCCTTTTGTTTAAGAAAATGAGGATAAATGTTTTATGTCCAATTTTCTCTCTCTTATGATAATGAGTGATTTACTTGTTTAATGATTTGCTTAATGACCTCCATCTTGTTAATTGAAAAGAAATAATATTTACTGCACGTTTTCATATTCTGTAATTCTTATTTGAGAGATTAATAGCTTATTATGCATTAATCATGGCCATTTAAGTGCACATTGTGGGTTTTGCTATTTTAGGCCTAAAATGAGTACAAGCATCAAATATAATTAAATAGGAATGTTTTAGACCCTCTCATGTACCTATGGTTCAAATTTGAACCCATTATGACCATGTTTGACCCTTCAAATCGATTTTGAATGAGTTGTATATAGTTTGGCTAAGAAACTATTGAGAATGTCATTAATTGCTTTTATTTTCCCTAAGGTCCCGATTTTATGTTATGTCACGCGTTATACTCATCGTGCGCGCTACCCACACCATGGGATCAGGATCCAATGCCTGATCCGTTTTCTTCTACCTCTGCCCTTCACGCGATCAGCAGCCGTTGCCAGCAGCTTCAATGCGAGTCTTCAATCTCACACGTTACTTGACGGTTTCTCCTCGTTTCTTCGCCAACGACTCCGGCTCGTCACCCCGATCTGAACGAGCCATCACTCACCCCTCTCTCTCCCTATGTGGAGAATGCCCAAATAGGGCTCGCAAACCCCCTTGCACAAACACCACTACGACCGCTATCACCTCCAGTTGAGCAACCTGAGAGCACCACCGACCCCCTAGATGTGCTCCTCCGGGATCAATTTCTCCTCTAACGGCCTCGAGCCCAGAGACCTGCCCCTTCTTCTCCTCCGGCGAATTCGGCTTCGCCCCGGCAGCTCCGGCCTCCGTGGTTTGATCGCAGCCTAGGTGACCATCCTCGACCCATCTTCCTTGCTTTCCCGATCTTAGTTTTCCCTGGTTCTTCCCCATGTGATGGGTCCTATAGCCACGTTTACCATGGCTCATAGGCTCTCAAGCTCCAGACCATCCCAGTGGTCCTCCGACCACAGAAACGCTGGATGTGGCTCTGCCTTTCATCCACGAACTTCTTCCGACCATCATCTCACCTTTTCGAGCGTGCTTGCAACAGTCTTGAACCGCCGCCCGCCGCCCCTGTTTTCCCCGATGTTTCTCTGTTTCTCTCCGCGATGACCTATCCAGCTTTCTTTTCCTCAAGCGCCAGTGCCAGTGCCTCCGTTGGACTTCCCCAACTGGATCCGTACTTCCTGATGGATTTTTGACTCCGTTCTCAGGTTTCTCCCCCACTTGCGACGCCGCTCTAGCCATGGATGTGAGCTCTGTGCCCCAACGTGATCCAGGGCACCATCGGGCCTGACGCTTGGCTCGTCAGCTTTGTCGTGATGCAAGGAAGCATCTGGCAGCCACAACATCTTGAGGGCTTGCACCCTTGAGAGCTTGGATTGGAGGCAAAACCTCCTGATCGGCGCTCGACGCCATGGTCTGAAGGATGAAGAATCCAGGTCTTGAAGTGACCTTGGTAACCCTGGCATTTTTAGTTCGACGATTCCAACCACGAGGGTAATTTAGGATTTTTGCATGTCCTCCCTTCTCTGAACGCGAGTCCTTAGAGGCAGTCCTCGCTGCTGAGTTGGCCAAGCATAATTGGTCCAACTCATAGCGGGCCCGAGCCCAATAGCTGCTAATTCAGATAAAAATGCCCACGTGGCTTTTCTCGGATTTCCTATTGGTTTATTCTTTGGAAATTGATAGTAAATCGCCTGGTTATCAGAAAAATACGCAAAAATATGTTTCAGAAAGGATTTTCGATGACGAATCTAATTTTGTGATTTTCATCGACTGATTTTTCTGTTTTCACATCTCTATTTGTATATGCACGAATTAGGGTTTAATGATATATGATAAAGGATAAATATGTTATTTTCAGGTGATTAAAAGGATCCAACCAGTCAAACCAGGTTTGACTTAGGTGCTTTAGTTCAAGGTAAGCGGGCCATGCATATTTGGCACAAGTACTTTGGTTTATTGATTGTTACCTATAATTATGCACATATGGTGATTTCATGAATTATGAATGTCCATCAAGAATGCATTATGTATGATTATCATTGATTGCTTGCTTGTTTAATTATAGTCTATGCTATGAACCTGATTATGATTATGATTATGAAATTAAAGTTAAGGAATCATGTTCAAGAAGGGGAAAACCATGTTATGGTTTATGAGGGAGAAATCCCATTATGATTCAAGGGGAGAAATCCCATCATGTTAGAATTCAATGATCATGTTAATGTTGATGCTAATGTTAATGTCATGTAATGATCAAGTTAAATGGAATTGAATTAGTTTTTATATGCTCCCGAATCATGGACCTCAAGAGGTCGTCAAGGGCTTTCCTAGCAATCATGTGCTCCTAAGGAGGCGTCATAGAGGGTTGCATATATTTACTATTCAATTCAGCATGCAAAATATGAATCATGCATGTATAAGAAAATCCATGTTAAAGTTTATGTCAAGTCATGTCAAGTAAATTCTATCATGTCAAGTTATAATTACTTTTATGTCATATAAGATGCTAAATACCGCTTACTGATGTGTTGTTTGTTTTGCATGGCTGGGGACGAGATGTCCACAGAAGTTGGAGCTAAGGGGAAGAAGATAGCTTAAGGAGTTCTACGAATCAAAGGATCTAAGAAATTGTTGCCTGGTGGGACGTCCATCTATGGAGATCCTATCTTTCATATTTCATCTAGAACATGTATACCTTTAGAAATATGTTGTAGCTTTCTTTCAAAGAACTTATGTATGAATCTATGTTTCCATGAATGCCAAGTGTTATTTATTTCTTGATATGAGATCATGCATGTGACAGTCCCTCCCTAAAATGCCAAGTACCCCACATTATGGATAATATTGGGGATTAGGCTGTGCTTCCGTTGGTTAGGTAAGAAACCCTAGGGAGGGGTGTTATATTAATGGTATCAGAGCAAGGAATAGATGGCCACTAAGGCAACAATAAGGATTCATGCAAGTCACCCTAGGATGAAGAAATAGAAGTAGAGAACATGATTATGTATTCTAGTATGTCTAGAGAACCCTATAGATGACTAGAGCACTCATCTCATTACAGAAGTACATGTTAGTATGCTCATGTAGTTGAAACCAAACCCTAGATGATGACATGTTTCTCCTTGTCTCAATGGTAAGGGCCACCCAATTGAGTTTTGAGGAAAATGTCATTTAATGTGACTTTTCATGTGTCTTACTTTCTTAATTGTGTGTGTGGTATGAGACACATGTACAAATAAGTTGGTGAGATGTAACATGAAAAGATCTAACATTTCTAAATATGTGCTTGATCACCACATATAAAGAGATGAAGGATACATGACCTAAGGTTAGACAACTATGAAGATGTAGTCATGATAAGTAAGAGATAGATTCCCTAAGTATAATGAGTTAGGTGTAATGATAAGGAGTAAGTATGAGACTTAGTAAGGGTAGTTAGGTAATTTATGTTGAATCATAATGCTTTGTTTATGCATGCTTCTTTTCTAATAAAATTTGTATGGAAAATTGCAAGTTTATGTGAAACCCTTAAGGTGGGTAGAAACCCTAGGAAATTTCGAGGACGAAATTTATTTAAGGTGGGTAGTATTGTAACATCCCACTCTTGTTATGCAATTTTTCAAACTATGTTATTCCTTGCATGCTCTTTTTCTAAATTAGATAATAGTTATGGACTTAAATGTAATTTGCCCATGTTATTTTTACAAAATTATTTGATTATGTCCAATTGCTCTCTTAACCTTGTTCTATTTAAAGAAAATGTTTTCATATATATATATCCATGCCCTTTTGTTTAAGAAAATGAGGATAAATGTTTTATGTCCAATTTTCTCTCTCTTATGATAATTAGTGATTTACTTGTTTAATTATTTGCTTAATGACCTCCATCTTGTTAATTGAAAAGAAATAATATTTACTACACGTTTTCATATTCTGTAATTCTTATTTGAGAGATTAATAGCTTATTATGCATTAATCATGGCCATTTAAGTGCACATTGTGGGTTTTGCTATTTTAGGCCTAAAATGAGTACAAGCATCAAATATAATTAAATAGGAATGTTTTAGACCCTCTCATGTACCTATGGTTTCAAATTTGAACCCATTATGACCATGTTTGACCCTTCAAATCGATTTTGAATGAATTGTATATAGTTTGGCTAAGAAACTATTGAGAATGTCATTAATTGCTTTTATTTTCCCTAAGGTCCCGATTTTATGTTATGTCACACGTTATACTCATCGCGCGCGCTACCCACACCATGGGATCAGGATCCAATGGCTGATCTATTTTCTTCTACCTCCGCCCTTCACACGATCTGCAGCCGTTACCAGCAGCTTCAATGCGAGTCTTCAATCTCGCACGTTACTTGACGGTTTCTCCTCGTTTCTTCGCCAATGACTCTGGCTCGTCACCCCGATCTGAATGAGCCATCACTCGCCCCCTCTCGCTCGCTGTGCGGAGAATGGACAAATAGGGCTCGCAAACCCCCTTGCATAGACACCACTACGACTGCTATCACCTCCAGTTGAGCAACCTGAGAGCACCACCGACCCCCTAGATGTGCTCCTCCGGGATCAATTTCTCCTCTAACAGCCTCGATCCCCGAGACCTGCCCCTCCTTCTCCTCCGGCGAATTCGGCTTCGCCCCGGCAGCTCCGGCCAACGTGGTTCGATCGCAGCCTAGGTGACCATTCTCGACCCATCTTCCTTGCTTTCTCGATCTTAGTTTTCCCTGGTTCTTCCCCATGTGACGGGTCCTATAGCCACATTTACCATGGCTCATCGGCTCTCAAGCTCCAGACCATCCCAGTGGTCCTCCGACCATGGAAACGCTGGATGTGGCTCTGCCTTTCATCCACGAACTTCTTCTGACCATCAGCTCGCCTTTTCGAGCGTGCTTTCACCGGTCTTGAACCGCCGCCCTCCGCCCCTGTTTTCCCGGATGTTTCTCTGTTTCTCTCCACGATCACCTATCCAGCTTTCTTTGCCTCAAGTGCCAGTGCCAGTGCCTCCGTTGGACTTCCCCAAGTGGATCCATACTTCCTGATGGATTTTTGACTCCGTTCTCAGGTTTCTCCGCCACTTGCGACCTCGCTCCAGCCATGGATGCGAGCTCTGTGCCCCAACGTGATCCAGGGCACCATCGGGCCTGACGCTTGGCTCGTCAGCTTCGTCGTGATGCAAGGAAGCATCTGGCAGCCACAACGTCTTGAGGGCTTGCACCCTTGAGAGCTTGGATTGGAGGCAAAACCTCCTGATCGACGCTCGATGCCATGGCTTGAAGGATGAAGAATCCATGTCTTGAAGTGACCTTGGTAACCCTGGCATTTTTAGTTCGACGATTCCAACCACGAGGGTAATTTAGGGTTTTTGCATGTCCTCCCTTCTCTGATCGCGAGTCCTTAGAGGCAGTCCTCGCTGTTGAGTTGGCCAAGCATAATTGGTCCAACTCATAGCAGGCCCGAGCCCAATAGCTGCTAATTCAGATAAAAACACCCATGTGGCTTTTCTCGGATTTCCTATTGGTTTATTCTTTGGAAATTGATAGTAAATCGCCTGGTTATCAGAAAAATACGCAAAAATATGTTTCGGAAAGGATTTTCGATGAGGAATATGATTTTGTGATTTTCATCGACTGATTTCTCTGTTTTCACATCTCTATTTGTATATGCACGAATTAGGGTTTAATGATATATGATAAAGGATAAATATGTTATTTTCAGGTGATTAAAAGGATCCAACCAGTCAAACCAGGTTTGACTTAGGTGCTTTAGTTCAAGGTAAGCAGGCCATGCATATTTGGCACAAGTACTTTGGTTTATTGATTGTTACCTATAATTATGCACATATGGTGATTTCATGAATTATGAATGTCCATCAAGAATGCATTATGTATGATTATCATTGATTGCTTGCTTGTTTAATTATAGTCTATGCTATGAACCTGATTATGATTATGATTATGAAATTAAAGTTAAGGAATCATGTTCAAGAAGGGGAAAACCCTGTTATGGTTTATGAGGGAGAAATCCCATTATGATTCAAAGGGAGAAATCCCATCATGTTAGAATTCAATGATCATGTTAATGTTGATGCTAATGTTAATGTCATGTAATGATCAAGTTAAATGGAATTGAATTAGTTTTTATATGCTCCCGAATCATGGACCTCAAGGGGTCGTCAAGGGCTTTCCTAGCATCAAGGGCTTTCCTAGCAATCATGTGCTCCTAAGGGGGCGTCATAGAGGGTTGCATATATTTACTATTCAATTCAGCATGCAAAATATGAATCATGAATGTTTAAGAAAATCCATGTTAAACTTTATGTCAAGTCATGTCAAGTAAATTCTATCATGTCAAGTTGTAATTACTTTTATGTCATATAAGATGCTAAATACCGCTTACTGATGTGTTGTTTGTTTTGCATGGCTGGGGACGAGATGTCCGCAGAAGTTGGAGCTAAGGGGAAGAAGATAGCTTAAGGAGTTCTACGAATCCAAGGATCTAAGAAGTTGTTGCATGGTGGGACGTCCATCTATGGAGATCCTATCTTTCATATGGCATCTAGAACATGTATACCTTTAGAAATATGTTGTAGCTTTCTTTCCAAGAACTTATGTATGAATCTATGTTTCCATGAATGCCAAGTGTTATTTATTTCTTGATATGAGATCATGCATGTGACAGTCCCTCCCTAAAATGCCAAGTACCCCACATTATGGATAATGTTGGGGATTAGGCTGTGCTTCCGTTGGTTACGTAAGAAACCCTAGGGAGGGGTGTTACATGTTACATTTAGTATTCTTCTGTTATAGCAATGTCTAGTACTTGAATGTTTGTAAACATGTATGATGCTAAAAGAATACTGAAATGTACCTAATAACCAAGTTTAATCATATCATGTAGAGCCCTGATAATAGATCCATCATTGTTAGAGTTTAAATGATGGTGAAATAGGTTTTCCTAAGGGAACTCCTGGATTACATACTTTAGAGTATGTGGGGGAATATGGATGTGTATATCCTTGCATCCTAGTGTAGGAGTTGATGTGGATGTATCTTAATCCATCAACCCTTCACTATATGTTTATACCGGGATGATGTAACACTATTCTTCCAAGGGAATCTTTTATACCGCATCGATGAGAGATAAACATGAAATCTTTCGATAGCGAAGAGAGTGCAGAATGCCACTGTGACTCTAATAGCAAAATACCAGAATACCCTGGTGAGCTATATTAGTAGGGACACTGGATGTCCTGCATGTTTATCCTCATTCTGACTGAGGTAGTTGAAGGTCATGAGAATTTGGCTCTTTCGATGACCTAGTATGATACCGATGCGACTTACTAGTGGTCGGTTGGAGCACGAGTAGTATACCTCATCTCCACAGGGCATAATGATGTTTGTAAAACATAATCAACCGCGTAGCATAACTTCTTAGGTTGAACTACGAGGAACATTGATTGATATTACATTGCTTGCTTTTAATATCTTGTTCAAGTATTAGTATACATGTTCTTCATATTCCTTAAATAAAGATGAGTATTTGTTATCAAGCCTACTGTGAGTAACCTAAGTTACCTGCTCATGATATTCCTTTGATTGCTTTTAACAAAGTTTTTGGCGGAGAGTTATAACTCTCGCTGGGACAATTATTTAAAATTGTCTCACTCCATAGATTTCTACCTTTAGGTGGACGTCGAGGTCGAAGGAACCGATCTGTAGGTGGACAACAGCAAATTCAGGAGCAGCAGTGACTTCAGGTGGAAACACTGTGCTGTCTAGTCTTGTAGTCAGAATAGTCTTTTGTCGTCTCTGTACACTCAGGTCCTAGGAGTTTGTTGATCTGAGAATTTTGAAATCTTGAGATTTTGTATCATGATGTATATAATCACTCGAGAAGTGATTTATCAGAGATGTAAACATTTCATCTTACTTTCATAAAAGGAGTTTCAGGTTTTTGAGATCTCGTTTTCGAAAAGTTTTAATTTCTCGTGATTTTCGTATTCCGCTGTTAATCGAATCGCTTCCGCTATGTTTATCTTGTGTTTTGGAGATCAGAGCCCACAATGGTCATGAATGTATGGAGTAAGACTGATTGATTAGAAAAAAAAGGGGCAAGATACAACAAACAACAATTCTATATACTGAAAGTTAGTGAACACCTCCTTCATTGGATCCATTTATGGTGTAGGTATGATGAAGTCCAAATATTATCCTTCTCTCGAAGAGGAATTTTAGGACTTGGGATGGAACTGGGTATCAACGGAACCTTGACTCTCATCCTTAGTTACATTGATCAATGGTTCTAGAATGGGTTGGGCAACACTTTGTTTTGGAAGATGAAGGTGCCTATGATGGAACTCTTGATATTCTATCTATAGGCGTTGTTGCTTTTACCCAAGGTACTTAGGTTTTTGGAGTACTTTCTTACACCGTCGACCTCAAAGAACTTGTACCCAAGGTACTTAGATTTTTAGAGTACTTGCTTGCATTGTCGACCTCATAATACATTAATTGAGGAATGCACCTTAACCTTCTTTGCGGTGGAAGCTTCCTTTTTACAAAGGATGTGTAGGTCGATGGATTTGCACATTAATCAGTCAGTGGCATTGTCAGAGTGTGATATGACTGGACGTTTTCCATTTGATGATATTACTAGGGAAACTAGTGGGATATAAAACTGTCAACTGATGGTATCTTCTTCATGGACATTCTATTGGTCGTTAGCTTGGATGGAGCATTGGTGGTAATGGGTCGAAAAAGCATGCTACTATCAAGATGGAGTTTTGCCATTTTTATGGTGTCTATACAGTTTTCAGGTGGTTGAGATGTCAGTCCAGATAGCTCCATCATTGGTCTATGGCCTCATCATTCTACAACTAATGTTCACCCTCTGTCTTGAATAAAATGGGACCAATGGGGTACTTGCTATGTCCATTAGTTCGTCCATCTCCAATACAAAGGCTTTTCGGGCTTCAATAGATGGAGAGGCTGTATTATGTAGTTTTCCTTCAAAAAGGATAAATAATGTAAGTAGAGAACTAGTTATTCATGCTATCTAAGTGGATTTTTAAAGATAAAACTTGAAAAGCTAATTGAAATGAAGTTAAAATAGGCATGCAACATCCAAAAGTTTGATGTTATCAAATCCCCAAACTTAGATTCTAGCTTGTCCTAAAGCTAATAATTGTAATAAAAGCATTGAATGACTTGAAACAAACTTATTAGTTTAGTGTATTTGTGCACCGATTATGTCCTTATGCCAGCTTTTGGTCAAGATATATGTGTCACTGCTTCATCTACTCACATAATCCCCAAATTTAGTATCATAGATCCAAATTTGTGTGCCTCTATTTATTGTTACAACCTTCTTTGAGGAAGGGTTTCTCCTTCATGATACACTCAAAGCATCATTTCATATCCTTACTTGTGTAGGGTTCTTGCAAGATTTAGATTTCACATCTGACTTTTATTTTTTTGGATATCCTAGCTAGCTATGTGCTTGGGGTGGCTAAACATGTGGTGTATTCTATCTTTCTTAGGGTCACTCAACCATGAGTATTCTTATAGTAATAGTGTTGCCTAACCTTCAGTAATGATGTAGTCTCAGGTTGTTATCTAAGTTCTCCCTTACAGGTCGATAATATTTTGGCTTCCATTCTCTACTATTAGGCACGACTTATGCATTCTTCACTGCAATAAGTCACCAGTTGGGAAGAGCCCTTCAACATCTTATCAGGTTCAAATCTTATGATTTTTTTTCTCACTTCACTTTTATTCTACTCACTAAGCTTAGGGTGGTAAAATTTTCAGCATGAGTGGGCTTCCAAGCCTCGAAGGGGTAGTTGTTTCCTCTTGCCATGTATATGCACTTTCAGAACTATACTTAGAGGCTAGAGAGATCAATCAAAAGTGTGGAAGACTGAATCCTCCTTATTATATATAATTTCTCTAGGGCAAGGAAGCACCCATTTTGCATCCTACAATGTCTTGAGATAAAGATGGTATAGAGACATGATTGTTAGATATTTTTAGATTAATCTATAGCCCAAATTTGTCACTGTTAAAACATTTAAGCTAAGAAACAACTTGATAATAAGAAGGAATAAAAATGGGAGTTAGGACAACATCCAAGAAAATTAGATTTTCCCTAGAACAATATGTTTCCCTTCAATTCAACAAAATTTCCTAATTGTAGTCCTTGATTTTAAAAAAATTAAGAAAAACTAATGTGTAAAATGTATATGTGTAATTGATTAGATAGGAACATGAATGATTGATTCCTGGGAAATATGTGGATAACAAGGACAGGGGTGGTATCTCCCTTTCATGTCTGCACCCCCAAAATTATCACGCACTGTCCCAAAGTGTCAAAGTATCAGGTTGTATGTAGACAAGTGAGGTTACTTGTTTCCTTTAGGTCCCTCATCTTCTCATTGGGAGCATAGCCACATAGTGTAATAAAATTATCATAGATGGTCGTGTATTACATGTTGTAGTATGTCAAACTTCACTCCCCTAAAGGCTAGGGCTTACATCCAGCTCAAGCAATGAAAACCACAATCATCTGACTGATGCATATGGTATGTTGGTCTTCTGTGGGATCAATGTGGATTCTTGCAGTTTTTTCCTAGGATGAAATAATATCAGTTGATGTGTTCTTGGATGATTTTATTAATTATTATACATGGGTCTTAGCCTTATCATAGTGACACTCTACAACTTTGTCATGTTTGTAGATTTGTTAGCTGCATATGTAATGTCAGATCCATTGTACAAAATTGTTGTCTTTTCCTTCACATTTAATCTAAGAGTGCCCAATGATTATTGTGTAGGATTGGCAGGAAGATGAAATCTAGGAAAGACTTTTATATGCCAACCTGACAAAGTTCTGGAAACTTGCTAGGATAGTTCCAACAGGCCCCTCTGACTTTGCTTTTACAAAAGTGTTGTCTTTGAACTAATGTGGGAGGAATTCATTGTCTATTTTTTCCTCCTCTAGATGGTCTGCTATAGTAGGTCGTACTATCACTATTGGCACGAGCTTTGGTATTTTATATGGAAGAGTAGGGGTTGTGTCTGGAACCTCATGTGGCTATTGTACGATTGCTTGTTTATCAACTACTATGCTTTGAAGATGTTAACCATGAAGTTTATGTGCACCCATGGAATTTTTCCTTTCTCCCATGGTAATGATATTTTCTTCTCAATAGAGTCTAGCCAAATTCTTTTATGATTTCCCATCAGTATGCTTTTTTGGTAGAGGTACACACATATAGAGTCTATGTGGTATTGTGGTTGGAGGCATCACTGGATTGCTATAAAAGCAATAACCATAGATAACCGTCATTGTGTATATGCCACTTATTCAGTGCAAATATCCTAGGAACATATCCTCAAAGGGGATCCATTTATTCATTGCCTCTAGTAGTCACAACATGATAAAGGCACAATTATCAAATTCAACCTATTCTTGGGGAACTTTCATGCTCATCACAAAGTTTTTCCAACCGTTGTAGTGTCTATAAACTGCCATATGTATAACATGGAGTCTTATTGAGAATCTTCTAGACATCATGTGCCTCTATGTCATAGAAGACCATTGTGTTAGACTTCAACCACCTTTTGTATATAAGTCCACCACTATCAATACTCGATGTTTTGTTGTCCTATATAGCAAAGTGAAACCATGTTTACTTCCTGTTCACTGCTGCTTGATGTTCCTTGACAAATGGGGAATCAAATTTCTTCTCAAATAGTCACTTTGGCAAGATGTGAGTGCCATTAAAGACCGGATAGACCTTTTCTGGGTGTAGAAATTCTTTGAGTCCAATTGCACACAACTCCCTGAACAAACACATTTGTATTGTGGTATCCCTCCCAAAGATCTACCTGAAGTGCACCTACATCAGTGTTCTCCCTTGATTGTGATATAAGATATATATCCAGGTAGACTATCATCTAGGATATCCATAAGGACATAGAGGTATGTGCATAAAATCCTTGACACAACTGTCATGTTGATTCCCACCATTTTGCAAGGAAGAATGGGCGCAACGGGCTGTGTGACTCATCATCCTAGATAAAGGGTTGGGAGTCTTTAGTAGGCACATATTTGAAGAAATCTTTTAGTACATCATCATCTTATTCAGAGTTCCCTTCTACTTTTTTTGTTCTTGAGGCTCATCTACTCATGTTGCTCCAGAAGCTATTGTTTTTGGAGGCGAGATTGTGTTTTCATGTTGTTGTCAGGGATCCTCTTCTGTTTGCTAGACTAAGGATTTATTATTTATGGAATATTTCTTTTGTTGGTTTGACGTCCTCTCGTGATAAATTTAAGTAGATTCCTATGGTTGTACTATTGTGCTTTCTTTTTTGGGCATCTCGTATGCTCGGGGAAGCATGTGTTCTACTTCACAAGCTGAGGGTGCATTCTTAGCTTCCCTTCAAGGTTCTATTTAGAAGGTTTGGAGGAGGCTAAAGAATGTGATTCCATGTCTTAATATCTTCTTTGCATATTTCTCTTCTTTCCTTCTTCTATCATCCCCTATTTCTTTTAGAAATTCATCTCTATTCTTCCTCATCTCATCCCTTTCTTTTTGCATATTCGCCAACTCTACTTTCATGGCTGCCATAATTTGCATCATTTGGCACTAGCTGTCCATCATGTCTTTCATGAACTATGGTAGAGGTACAATTCAATCTTATAATCTTTCCACCAACATAGTTAGTATCTATAGCATAGAAGATATACAAGAGGAATTCGAAGAGGAATTATGAATTTGCTCACACATGACATTAAATTGACGTCCTATATTTCTTCAAGACTAGGTGTACATTGTTTATATTATAGCAGTGTAGACTTTGTGCTTGACACAATAGTTTCCACTTGGGTGGGATCAAGTTGACCTGAGGTGATATAGCAATAGGTTACTTGAGTTGCAGCACTACAAGAGTGTCCTCCCCAACATTTTTTGTTAGTTCTTCTCTACCTTTCCTATGTCAGGTTGGCTTTAAGTCACTTGTTTGGCATGTTACATTCTTTGAAATTCCTCTGTGTAGATTTCTTGGGATGTCTTGGGTTGGTCACCCTAGTTTTGATTTAGTGTATCTCGTTGATTTCATTTTGAAGTGAAAGTCTAGTGTCTTTCTTCCCTGGCTTGATCATCAATCATGCCCACGGCTTGGAACTGGTTAGTGTTGTAATCAATCTCTTAGACAACCTCTGCTTCTATATTGCCGTCTGTTGGCAGCTGATCTACTTGTACGTCTTCTGCCACTACATCCCTTGGTTGAATTGCAACAATAGTCATAGGATCCTTCAGTCCTTTTTGGACAACCTTGCAAACTTTAATTGTCAGTTTTTTCTTTGGAAGATGGTTCTTCGATCTCCCTAGGCTTAGGTTTGCTTCTTGTCTTGATTGTCCTTGTCTTGGATAACTATGCATTGAAGTTGGATTTTATTTGCAAAATGTCTTTTATGGATAAGTAGAGTGATCTATTTCATTTGCACACCAAATCACTAGGAAAAGTCCTAGAGTTCAACTTTTAAAAGAGATAGTCAACTCGTTGCAAGCAAAGAATCAACTTTCCAAGGGATGGAAAAATGAGGGTTGAAATCCAAAACCAATCACAAGAACAAGAAAGTAAAAATCTAGATTCTAAGAGTTTGATTATTCTAAGAACAAAATTGAATAAATGCAGAATTAAAACTAACAAATCAGATGATGCATGTGGATTTGTGTCCTTATAGAGCACAAATATCACAAGGGTCAGACTTCCACCAAACATGTTGATCCCAGTGTTTACGGATCCTCATCCAACTGTCCAACATGTCCCTATTCGAGACCTCATCAAGAAACATGTGAATTCCATCCGAGGTTTAAACACATGGGTGTGATGATCACATTTCCATAAGCTATAAAAAACATGTCAATTAGGTAGAAGGTTCATAAACTTCGTCATAGGATATCATCAAAGTTCATGCATTTTTTGTTGTAAGGATCTGAGATCTCGACAGCTCCACAATAGTATAATCATTGAACCAAAAATCATATATGAGATTATATGGATAAACATATAACAATTGCAATTATGTGATTATATGTTCACTCCTATGGGGATCCGATATCGCATCACCCCACAAGAGTATAATAAATTAACCAAAATTAAGCAAAATTGGAAGGAAAGGATTCTTTTACTAAAACATAAGAGTTTATTACATCAAAAGATAACATGCTATGGCGCTAGTCCCCGTGCCCCAGTAGAGAACTACTCAGACATTATAGAAACCAACACAAGAGTGAAAGAAAGAAGGGGAGGTATAATCTAGTAATGAAAGAATAATCCAAACAAGACTCTGATCTAGCAACAATTGAATGGCAATCCTTCTTCAATTTTTTCCCAAGTATCAAGTATATTAGAAAACCAAAAGGATTACCAGGATGTAAACTATAATAAAAGATCTAGGATATAATAATTTTCTAAAAAGGAGATATCTGATCCCCTTAAAAAAGTAGATGTGTTTGTGTTTGGACACACCCTCCTTTTATAGGAGGGAATGATGGCTGAAGCCATAAATCTACTCGTAGAGGTAGCTGGAACTTTTCAGACCTAGTCAATAGATTGGTGTGTGACAAATTTCATTACTTTCCCCAATAGGAAATTGAGAAAATTGTTGGTTTTCTTCCTTTAATTTTTTTTTACAATTTGAGTATTTTTGCTGCAAATTCCCATTACAATGAGTTGATTGACTTGTAAGGGTAGTCAATCGACTAGAAAATCCATCCAAGATAGAATTTGCATGTATAAAGTTAAATTCCCTTTCCAACACATACTTGATCAGTAAAGTGATTTTGGGATACAAAAGTTGTGATCGTTTTGGCGTGCGGTACATATATCAGGACTATGGGAAGTTGGAAGATGTGGTGCATGTGGGTTGACTAACTAGGTGAGTCACTAGATCAACTAGGATGTTGAAGATAAGATTTGGTCTTTAATTCTTGGGCCCCTTGTGCCTTGAAGTGATTTAAATATTTTCCTACAAAAACCCATGTAAATGAAGTAAAAATATAAATAAGGAAATATAGGTTAAACGAATATAATTTATGCTAAAACTATGCAATAGTCAACAAAATAAAGATCTAAAATATGCAAATAAAGGTGATGAGTTTGCACTCATCATTTAGATTATCAAAGTTATACTTGCTCATCTTGGGGAGAGGGGTAGATCATTTTTCTTTGCAAATTTGTAGTAGTACTTTTCTCCCCTCATTTCTACCACCCTTGCTGATAGTAAGTATTTTAGATTGACAAATCTCTCACCCTTGCTCTCCTTATATTTTGGTCGGACACATGGGTACTAGAGATGGAATCCTATCAGCATAATTTGGCCTCCCATGCAGAATTCTTTCATTTGATTATGGGCATAAACAACATATAGCATCTCTATTAGTAGTCTCCCTATGTTCAAAGGTTTCTTTTCCAAGATGCTCTAATGATGAATAAATTTGCCTTTGTCATATTTCTTGTGTTTGATCTTGTAAATATGTCATTGGCAACAATCTTTGAAATCACTCTTATGATGTCAGAGTGTACTTGGGCAGCTTTTGAAGACCTGGGGTTGTGCTTTGGCTCTCTAGTTAACCTCTCCCTCATTTATTACTGTTGAATTGCATTACCTTCCTATCATATCCCACCTTAGTGGAAGATGATGCATGCTCATGTGTTTAGAAGAAGATGAAAAATAATGTGGGCTCTGATCTCCAAACCATGACATAAACACGATTAAAACGTAGCGGAAGCGAATCGGTAATCAGCGGAAGACAAAAATCACGAGAAATTAAAACTTTTCGAGATAAGAACTTGGATCCATAAAAACTTCTTTCATAAAGAGAGATAAACTGTTTACATCTCAGGATAATTACTTCTTGAGTAATTATATACATCCAGATACAAAATCTCAAGATCACTAAACAAAAGACTCCAAGACCTGAGAGTACAGAGGACATATAGGACTGACTCTAACTGCACCACATGGCAGGACAATCTCCACCTGAGATTACTGCTGCCGCTGGTGCTGCTGCTGCTGAGACTGATCACCTGTAGGCTGGTTCCTTCGTCTCCGACGTCCACCTAAAAAGTTGAAGTCTACGGGGTGAGACAATTATACATAATTGTCCCAGCGAGAGTTATAACTCTTCGCCAGAAGCTCTATTATAACATTAAAGAATATCTTAAGCAGTAAAGCCTTCAAAGTATTCTATAACAGTTACAGGTATAACAAGATCCCTACAATTTAGGAGATATGGAGAATATAAACACTATTGCAATGTAACATCAATCAACTAACTTGGAGTCATCTCTAACAAGTTATACTATATGGTTGATTATGTTTTACAAACAACATTATGCCCTGTGGAGATGAGGCATACCACTCATACTCCAACTGATCGCTGAGAAGTCACATCAGTATCATACATAGGTCATTAAGAGAGCCGGATTCACATGGCCTTCACCTTCCTCAGTCAGTAATAGGATCACTTGTAGGACATCTCGTGTCTCTACTACTATAGCTCACCAGGGTAACCTTGTCCTTCGCTATTCTAGAGTCACAGTGGCGTTCTGTACTCTCTTCGTCATCACGAGGTTTCATATTTACCTACCACTGATACGGATATTTGTGCTTTCTTCTTCATCAGGAGGTTTCATGTTTACCTACTACTGATACGGTATGGAATTATAGTGAAGGATGGATAGATTACACATCTACATCATTTTCCTACACTAGGATGTAAGGTTCTACACATCCATGTACCCCACATACTCAAAAGTATGTGCTCCAGGAGTTCCCTGAGGAAAACCTATTTCACCATCACTTAATCTCTGACAATGATGGATCTATGATCAGGGCTCTACATTATACTTGATTAGTTAGGTACATTCAGTATTCTTTAACAGCATACATTGTTGTCCAAACAATAACAGTAGCATAGTAGCTATAAAAGAAGAATACTAAATGTAACAGGCCTAACTCATGTCAATCATCATTTCTCATTATCCTCATCACAAGTCATCTCTAAGGCATGACCTTGATGGTATTCATGGCTCTCACAACCCATTATCAGCATAGGATGCCACTGACAAGGCATCAGATTACCTTACTTATTCATAAGGCTAACAACATGCCTTTAATGAATATAACATCAACATCCATACCTAGATATGATTACCTTCATATCAGAACATGCATGGTTAATACAACTGATAAAAGTAATACAAAAATAAGGAATATACTTCCTACTCTTGTCATAAGAGTTAAATCTCGAATTCACATAAAATAGAGTTTAATACTCAAAAGCATGCCATTACCCTTGAATTAGGGTTTATTATTCACATTACATGTCATCACCCTTGAATTAGGTTTTTACTATTCACATTACATGTCATCACCCTTGAATTAGGGTTTACTATTCACATTAAGGTGAATTGAACTCATAACATCATCATATATGAGTAACATCTTCATTGATGCTCTTAGATTAGTTAAAGGTTCATCATTTATCATAATTAGGGTTTCTATGATCTCACACAGGTGGGTCATACCCTAATTATGCTCTTTCCTGTGCATTGGAGATGCTTTAATTGAGTTTTCACCTGAAAGGGGTACTTTCTCTCTCTAGAAGTACTTTCTCTCTCTAGAAGTACTTTCTCTCTCATAATAATGTTAGGTGATGTCAACATCACTCTAAATCAGGTTGGATTAAGTCATCATAGGCTAACATAGCCCAAAACATCACCATCATGCGATTAGGGTTTGATTTGATCAAGGTATTACTTAATTTACCCTTCAGGGGTATTTTGGTAATTCACCCCATTGATCATCATCATGGTCAAAACCTTAGTCCATTAACCCCTTAATATCCTAGGTTATCATTAGGGTTTGATTAGGGCAACATTGAACCATTTATATCATCAATTGATTGAAAGAAGTCAACCTTGAATTATCTTGATTGATCTCAACCATCAACCCTCAATCGATTTGAGACCCATTGGTTGAGTCGACCTTTTGACCAATTGACATTAGGACAGCGAGGATGTGTAGACCGTTTGGTCACTTCTGACCTCAGGACCGTGAGGCCTCGTCCTCCTCCAAGACCGCGAGCCCTCCATTGATTCCAGACCGCGAAGACTCCAAATGAGGTTAAGACCGCGAAGATCATGAAGACCGTTTGCCCTTCATTGACCCCAAGACCGTGAGGCCCCTCGCGGTCTTGAGACCGTGAGCCCTCTCATGACCTTGAGACCGCGAGCCTCCTCACGACCTTGAGACCGCGAGCCTCCTCTCGACCTTGAGACCGCGAGCCTCCTCTCGACCTTGAGACCGCGAGCTCACATGGTCTCAACCACTTGGACCATCAACCAGATTCAATGATACACCCGATAATGTCAACTCATGTTGAAGCCCTCAAAAGGTCAAAACTATGATGACCACTTATGAATTGGGTCAATTAAGATTATGCTTGACCACTTGGTCATTCAATTGACCCTCAATGGTTGACCAATTAGGGTTGAAGTCGATTCAATTAGGGTCTATCAATGTTCACCCATCAACACTCAACAATGTGACTCAACACAAGGTTGAACCCTTCAATTGAGCTCCAATTGGGCCCAAACTTGGCCCAAACGGTCTTGAGATCATGTGGGTGGACCCACATGGTCTTGAGACCGTTTTCCCAAGATTTCATCAAAGTCTAAGGTGATTTGATAGAGGTTGAACCATGATTGAGTCACCAAATCCGTATTTTAGTCAATTTGATAACTTATTTGCAATTAGGTCCTCAATTGGTCAAATTACTTAACCCTAGACCTTTAAACGGTCTTGGGTGATTGTCCTCTCGGTCTTGAGACCGTTTTTATGAGTTCCAAATGGTCTTGAGACCGTTTGCCCATCCAATTTTGGATTCTAGTGCAAATTCGTCAAAGTCTGACCTATTGAGTTGATGATCATATCAATATTTAATTGCAATATAATTTGGTATAAATGTACCTTCAATTGGTCAACTATTCTTGACCCCAGACCTCCAAACGGTCATGGTTGATTGCCCTCACGGTCTTGAGACCGTTTGGATGACCCCCAAACGGTCTTGAGACCGTTTAGGTCAATCAACCCTAAAAACCCTAATTTATATTATTATAATTCAGTACTGATTTCATCTAGGGTTAGCCCTAGTATTCACCCTTCAACTCTTAGCCCGTTTGGAATTAGACCATAAAACTTGGTGAGTTGTTAATTAACATTATTTTGAACAGTAATCTCATACGGTCAACGCCTGGTCAACGACCTTACACGGTCTTGAGACCGTTTGCCCAAAAAGGCAATTTCAGACCGTTTGAGAATCAGGAATAAATTCATTTAAAGTTGTTACTTAAAAAGGTCATATCTCCCGATTCCTTTGGAGTTCGCTCCCCAAATTTTGAGGGTAATTAACCTATATAATTAGGAACGGATTTATTATACGTTCCACGCTCGGTCAACGGTGCCAAATGGTCTTGGAGACCGTTTGCCCTGTCGCGGTCTCGAGACCGTTTGCTCACCTCGCGGTCTTGAGACCGAGAGAGGAAACTGTTGGGACCGTTTAAGAAAGTGGAAAGCGGTGGGTTTTTCTTGGAAATCACGCCTTTATCTCCTAGCTCAAGAACAGTATAGATATTCCATGGATTTTCTTGCAAAATAGCAGGGAAAAGTAGGGAAACATGAAGAGCTATCATCTAACCGCATATAAGAGATGTACATAGTAAAGCATGGGTTTAGAGTTATAAAACCCGACTAAAGCTTGCTCCTTGAGCTCCAAGCTTTCAAGCTCCAAGCTCTAATGGCGTCCTTGAGTTCCCACAGGTTGGCCAAGGTGAAAACTCCAAGGAAGAACGAAAATAGATGGCTAGAAAGGTAGGGTTTCAAGAGTTAGCCATGAAGTTGACCTTGAATTCGAGTTCTAACCATGGAATTAGGCAAAAGAAGGGTCCCAAACCTACCTTGATTCCCTTGGTCATCCTCCTTAGCTCCAAGGAAGTCTTTGGTCGTCTTTGGTGAAATGGAACAGTGAAGGGAACGAAGGGCAAGTTCCCTTGCTTAGAGAAGTTGAGGGTATATATACTAGGGGTAGGATTTTCAACATTAGTTCATAAGTTGTCCATAATTCCAACTAGGTCCCTCCTTCTTTACTTGATCGTCCCTCCCTCTTTATTCTTAGGACAAACCTTCTCTTAAGGTCTTAGAAAAAGAAGGTAAAGGAGAGCAATCTAATAATAAGGTACGTACATAAAGAACTATTGCACATATACCCTGATTATTCAATCACAAGGTATATTTCATAATTTGATAATTCAATTGAGGTGACTCCCTCATCATTTCTTCTCTTAATGATGGAAAGAGTCTAAAAAGATACATTAGATGACATATTTCACAATTTGCATCCCTTAATTTGGGTAAATTGCATTTTACCCCAAAATTAGGGTTTCAAGCACCGGGATTGCTTCCACAGCTGCACCTTGGTGCCCTAGCTTGGGAAATCCCTCAAACTTTACCAAAAAGATTCTCATGATGTCTCAACATCAGAGGAACATCTCAACATGTGAAAATTGCAAGTTAACCCTTTTAACTGGGTAAATTGCACATAGATCCATGTATATCAAAACAATGCTACAACTTTAAATAAAAAGGAGCAAATACTGAAATATATGTTTCTGAGAAACTTAATTACATGCTCAGAGTTAATCACAAAGATTTATTCACATATTTAGGCAAAACACCTAGGGTTAACTCATAACCCAGGTCAGGGATGTTACAAATTATCCACCCCTTACAAGGATTTCGTCCCCGAAATCGATAAAACATACTAAGAGAAAAGGGCAGGATACTTCCTTCTCATCTCATCCTCTAACTCCCAAGTGGCTTCTTCAACACCACGGTGGTTCCAGAGGACTTTTACAAGACTTATATCTTTCTTCTTTAACTTTTTATTTCTTTTATCAAGGATTGACACTGGTCCCTCCTCATAGGACATATCATCATTCAGTTCTACTTCCATGGGTTGTAGAACTGACTCGGTGTCTGGGTGACATTTCTTCAACATAGAAATGTGAAACACACGGTGTAACCTCTGTAACTCTGGGGGCAGCTCTAGTTTATATGCTACCTTTCCAATCCGTTCGATGATTGGATAAGGCCCCATATATCTAGGAGCTAACTTCTCTTTCCTTCCAAAACGAAGGACCCCTTTCCAAGGTGAGACCTTGAGATACACTCTGTCTCCAACGTGGAACTCTAAGGGTCTACGACGTTTGTCAGCATAAGATTTCTGCCTATCCTGAGCAGTCTTAATCTTTTCTGTGGTTTGCTGCACCGGGTCAGGACCTAACAATTGGTGCTCACCAGTCTCAAACCAACACAAGGGTGACCTACAACGTCTACCATATAAGGCTTCATAAGGTGCCATATCAATACTATGTTGATAGCTATTGTTATAGGCAAACTCTATCAAGCTTAGGTGTAGATCCCAACTTCCGGTGAACTGGAGAACACATGCTCGCAACAGGTCTTCTAAGGTTTGTATGGTCCTTTTCGACTGTCCATCAGTCTGTGGATGAAAGGTCGTACTAAACCTCAGCTTAGTGCCTAAGGATCTGTGCAACTGTTCCCAAAAATGACTTGTAAACTTAGGACCTCTGTCAGAAACTATTGTGACAGGAACTCCGTGCAAACGCACTATCTCTTGAACATACAACTCTGATAACCTTTCAGCAGAATAGGTTGTCTTGACAGGTAAGAAATGTGCTGTCTTAGTTAACCTATCAACAATTACCCAAATGGAATCATGTCCTTTGCTTGTCCTGGGTAGGCCAACAACAAAGTCCATGGTCACATGGTCCCACTTCCACTGTGGTATGGGTAAAGGTTGCATTGTCCCTGCAGGCTTCTGGTGTTCAGCTTTAACTTGCTGACACATAGGACACCTCATAACAAACTCTGCAACGTCCTTTTTCATCCCATGCCACCAATACAGATCTTTCAAATTCTGATACATCTTGGTGCTCCCTGGATGCATAGCATACATGGAAGAATGGGCTTCTTCCAGGACTAACTTTCTCAAGTTGTCCACATCTGGCACTATCATCCTTCCATTCTAACAAGCTACTTGGTCCTCTGAGTCATGAAAACCATCTTGCTTCTCATTTTCATACTCAGATCTAATCTGCTGAACTGCAGCATCACCTAGCTGTGCTTCTTTAATCTGCTCTCTTAGGGTAGGTTTAATATGCATCTCAGCTAACAAACCGGCTAACAATGACACCTTCAACTGTACATTGTCTTGCCTTAAAGAGATAAGCATATCTCTCCTAGAGCATACTAAAGAGTTTAGTTGTGCTCTATTCATGGTTGATGTTGCTAATTTCCTACTCAAGGCATCTGCAACAACATTGGCCTTGCCTAGATGGTAATCAATTGTACAGTCGTAGTCCTTGATTAACTCCATCCAGCGATGTTGCCTCATGTTGAGCTCATGCTGAGAGAAGATATACTTAAGGTTTTTGTGGTATGTGAAAATATGGAATGTCTCTCCGTAGAGATAATGCCTCCAGATCTTCAAAGCATGAACCACAGCAGCTAACTCCAGATCGTGTGTTGGATAATTCTCCTCGTGTTTCTTAAGCTGTCGGGAAGCAAAAGAAATCACTTGTTTATCCTGCATCAACACACATCCTAGTCCATTTTTGGAAGCATCACAGAAGACTACATATCCTTTTCCTTGTTCAGGTAGCACTAGCACAGGTGCACTTGTTAATCTCTCCTTCAGCAACTAGAAAGACTGTTGACACTTATCACTCCAAGAAAAAGGAACATCTTTTCGGGTTAACTTGGTCAAAGGTAAAGCTATAGAACTAAAGTTCTTAATGAACCTTCGATAATAGCCAGCTAACCCCATGAAACTTCGAATCTCCGTCGGTGTCTTTGGTTGTTCCCATTGTAGAACATATTCTACCTTTGTAGGGTCAACACGAATTCCCGAGGCGGATATCACATGTCCAAGAAAAGATACCTCCGGCACCCAGAACTCACACTTGCTAAACTTAGCGTACAACTTATGTTCTCTTAGCAAGGTCAAAGCTTGGCGAAGATGCTGCTCATGCTGCTGAGCATCCTTACTATAAATCAGTATGTCATCTATGAAGACGAAAACACACTGATCAAGGAAAGGTCCAAAAACTCTATTCATGAGTTCCATGAATGCAGCTGGTGCATTGGTTAGTCCAAACGACATAACCGTGAACTCATAGTGACCATATCTTGTCCTAAAGGCGGACTTGGATATGTCACTATCCTTAATACAGAGTTGATGATATCCAGACCTCAAGTCTATTTTTGAAAAGACTGTTGCACCACGCAACTGGTCAAAGAGATCATCAATCCTCGGCAGAGGGTACTTATTCTTTATTGTTACTTTATTGAGTTGTCTGTAGTCGATGCACAACCGCATTGACCCATCTTTCTTTTTAACAAACAAGACCGGAGCACCCCAAGGTGAAGTACTTGGTCGGATAAAACCTCTCTCAAGTAACTCTTGAAGCTGTTTCTTGAGTTCTGCCATCTCGGCAGGGGCCATCCTATACGGAGTTTGAGCTATGGGTTTCGTATCTGGGATCAGATTGATTTCAAAATCAATCTCCCGAAGTGGTGGTATACCAGGAAGTTCTTCAGGAAACACATCTTCAAATTCCCTGACTATAGGGACTTTAGTAGGATTGGAAATTTCCTTGGTAACATCTACCACATGGGCTAAGAATGCATAACATCCTTGCCTCAACAACTTATCAACAACCATAGCTGATACAAGACAGGTGGGCAGAATCTTTCTTTCTCCTTGAAAGATCCATGTGTTTCTTTCATCAGCAAACACAGCCAACTTGGACTCACAATCCAAGACAACTCTATACCTTTCTAAGGTATCCATCCCGAGGATTATATCAAATCCCTGCATATCAAGTGGTATAAGATCCACTTGAATGCGATGGTCAGAAAAGAAGAGGATGCAGGGAGAACATACCTCCTGCAAAACGGCAGACCCACTCAATGGAGTCTCTAACAACAAACTATATGTCCTATGACTAACAGTCATATTGCAGATACGAATCACTTCACGAGTGATGAAAGAGTGTGTAGCACTCGGATCAATCAGAACGGATACAACGCAGGATGTAGACTTATCAGAATATAAAAGTTTCATCTGACCTGCCACTACTCGTGGATTGACCACTGCCTCAGGTGGGTTCATAGCATAGAACCTCGCAGTTGCCTGGTGTTGAGGTGGTGTTGATGATCCAGCTTGAGACACTTGTCCACGTCCTCGAGCTTCTCCTTGATGTTGTATATTCTGAGATCCCTGTTGATTCTGTCTCGAGGGTTGTTGTGTCACACCGACAGGCCTAGAACGGCAATCCTTCATCAAGTGTCCCACCTTACCACAGTTGTAGCAATTCTTCTCCTGTTGATGTGGTCTGGGTGGTCCAGTAACTGACACTGATGCAGAACTGTGCATCCCTTGAAGCGGTTGACTCCGTCCCCTACCTCTGCTTGGTGTCCATTGAGTTTGAAAACTCGATCTGGGTGGTGGAGGGTTAGGTGCAGAGAATCTAGGTTTCTTGGAATCCCTAGATGAAGAACCCTGGAACTGTGGATATCTTTTATGGGTTTGTCTCTTCTCAACCAAAGATCTCTCTATCCTTCGGACTGACTCCACGAAGGTAGAGAATCTCTCTCGGTTCTCTAAGGTAGATACAGGGGTTGACATATCAGAATTCAAACCCTTCTCGAATCTTCTGATTCTTTCCTCATCCGTAGCAGCCATGTGCAGACAGAACCGCAGCAACTCCATGAACTTAGCTTCATATTAGCTAATGTTCATCATACCCTGCCTTAGTTTCTCGAACTGAGAGATCTTCTCATTTAGGAAGGTCTTTGGAAAATATCTTTTGATAAATTCCTGACGAAACTCTTCCCATGAGAACTCTACTCCAGGTCTCTTCTTCTCTTCCATGTTCCACCAGTGACCAGCACTGCCTTTGAGAAGATAGACAGCATGTCTAACCTTCTCAACTTCCGGAATCATAAGAATCCTGAACGCCTTCTCCAACTCTATCAACCATAAGTCAGCATCTGCAGTTCCGAAGTACTCGGCAGCTCCGACATCATTTGAATGTCTTACCAATACCTTGTGCTTCAGGCTGGACAGGTGCCCTAGGTGCAGGAATGGGCATCCTATCGGTTATATGTGTCATGGCAGTCATGAACTGCCCGAACATTGTCTGTACAGCTGGGTTACTCATGTCAGCTGGGTCGAACTGGGGTGGCTCTCTTGGCGACTCAAGTGCAGGTTGTTCTATTCTCGGAACTCTTGCACCGCCTCGAGGTGCACTAGCACTACTCTCTGCCACGTACTCATCGTGATGTTCTGACATTCTTATGTATCTTCTTCTCCTGAGGAGCAGAAGATTCTATTAGATAAGGAAGGAGTACTAAAGGTAGACTCGACATCCTAAGTCCTATGCCTCTGTAGACTCAACTGACCTAGAGCTCTGATACCACTAATTGTGGGCTCTGATCTCCAAACCATGACATAAACATGATTAAAACGTAGCGGAAGCGAATCGGTAATCAGCGGAAGACAAAAATCACGGGAAATTAAAACTTTTCGAGATAAGAACTTGGATCCATAAAAACTTCTTTCATAAAGAGAGATAAACTATTTACATCTCAGGATAATTACTTCTTGAGTAATTATATACATCCAGATACAAAATCTCAAGATCACTAAACAAAAGACTCCAAGACCTGAGAGTACAGAGGACATATAGGACTGACTCTAACTGCACCACATGGCAGGACAATCTCCACCTGAGATTACTGCTGCCCCTGGTGCTGCTGCTGCTGAGACTGATCACCTGTAGGCTGGTTCCTTCGTCTCCGACGTCCACCTAAAAAGTTGAAGTCTACGGGGTGAGATAATTATACATAATTGTCCCAGCGAGAGTTATAACTCTTTTCCAGAAGCTCTATTATAACATTAAAGAATATCTTAAGCAGTAAAGCCTTCAAAGTATTCTATAACAGTTACATGTATAACAAGATCCCTACAATTTAGGAGATATGGAGAATATAAACACTATTGCAATGTAACATCAATCAACTAACTTGGAGTCATCTCTAACAAGTTATACTATATGGTTGATTATGTTTTACAAACAACATTATGCCCTATGGAGATGAGGCATACCACTCATACTCCAACTAATCGCTGAGAAGTCACATCAGTATCATACATAGGTCATTAAGAGAGCCGGATTCTCATGACCTTCACCTTCCTCAGTCAGTAAGAGGATCACTTGTAGGACATCTCGTGTCTCTACTACTATAGCTCACCAGGGTAAACTGGTCCTTCGCTATTCTAGAGTCACAGTGGCGTTCTGTACTCTCTTTGTCATCAGGAGGTTTCATATTTACCTACCACTGATACGGATATATGTGCTTTCTTCGTCATCAGGAGGTTTCATGTTTACCTACCACTGATACGGTATGGAATTATAGTGAAGGATGGATGGATTACACATCTACATCATTTTCCTACACTAGGATGTAAGGTTCTACACATCCATGTACCCCACATACTCAAAAGTATGTGCTCCAGGAGTTCCCTGAGGAAAACCTGTTTCACCATCACTTAATCTCTGACAATGATGGATCTATGATCAGGGCTCTACATTATACTTGATTAGTTAGGTACATTCAGTATTCTTTAACAGCATACATTGTTCTCCAAACAATAACAGTAGCATAGTAGCTATAAAAGAAGAATACTAAATGTAACAGGCCTAACTCATGTCAATCATCATTTCTCATTATCCTCATCACAAGTCATCTCTAAGGCATGACCTTGATGGTATTCATGGCTCTCACAGCCCATTATTAGCATAGGATGCCACTGACAAGGCATCAGATTACCTTACGTATTCATAAGGCTAACAACATGCCTTTAATGAATATAACATCAACATACATACCTGGATATGATTACCTTCATATCAGAACCTGCATGGTTAATACAACTGATAAAAGTAATACAAAAATAAGGAATATACTTCCTACTCTTGTCATAAGAGTTAAATCTCTAATTCACATCAAATAGAGTTTAATACTCAAAAGCATGCCATTACCCTTGAATTAGGGTTTATTATTCACATTACATGTCATCACCCTTGAATTAGGTTTTTACTATTCACATTACATGTCATCACCCTTGAATTAGGGTTTACTATTCACATTAAGGTGAATTGAACTCATAACATCATCATATATGAGTAACATCTTCATTGATGCTCTTAGATTAGTTAAAGGTTCATCATTTATCATAATTAGGGTTTCTATGATCTCACACAGGTGGGTCATACCCTAATTATGCTCTTTCATGTGCATTGGAGATGCTTTAATTGAGTTTTCACCTGAAAGGGGTACTTTCTCTCTCTAGAAGTACTTTCTCTCTCTAGAAGTACTTTCTCTCTCATAATAATGTTAGGTGATGTCAACATCACTCTAAATCAGGTTGGATTAAGTCATCATAGGCTAACATAGCCCAAAACATCACCATCATACGATTAGGGTTTGATTTGATCAAGGTATTACTTAATTTACCCTTAAGGGGTATTTTGGTAATTCACCCCATTGATCATCATCATGGTCAAGACCTTAGTCCATTAACCCCTTAATATCCTAGGTTATCATTAGGGTTTGATTAGGGCAACATTGAACCATTTATATCATCAATTGATTGAAAGAAGTCAACCTTGAATTATCTTGATTGATCTCAACCATCAATCCTCAATCGATTTGAGACCCATTGGTTGAGTCAACCTTTTGACCAATTGACATTAGGACCGCGAGGATGTGTAGACCGTTTGGTCACTTCTGACCTCAGGACCACGAGGCCTCTCCCTCCTCCAAGACCACGAGCCCTCCATTGATTCCAGACCGCGAAGACTCCAAATGAGGTTAAGACCGCGAAGATCATGAAGACCGTTTGCCCTTCATTGACCCCAAGACCGCGAGGCCCCTCGCGGTCTTGAGACCGTGAGCCCTCTCACGACCTTGAGACCGCGAGCCTCCTCACGACCTTGAGACCGTGAGCCTCCTCTCGACCTTGAGACCGCGAGCCTCCTCTCGACCTTGAGACCGCGAGCTCACATGGTCTCAACCACTTGGACCATCAACCAGATTCAATGATACACCCGATAATGTCAACTCATGTTGAAGCCCTCAAAAGGTCAAAACTATGATGACCACTTATGAATTGGGTTAATTAAGATTATGCTTGACCACTTGGTCATTCAATTGACCCTCAATGGTTGACCAATTAGGGTTGAAGTCGATTCAATTAGGGTCTATCAATGTTCACCCATCAACACTCAACAATGTGACTCAACACAAGGTTGAACCCTTCAATTGAGCTCCAATTGGGCCCAAACTTGGCCCAAACGGTCTTGAGATCATGTGGGTGGACCCACATGGTCTTGAGACCGTTTGCCCAAGATTTCATCAAAGTCTAAGGTGATTTGATAGAGGTTGAACCATGATTGAGTCACCAAATCCGTATTTTAGTCAATTTGATAACTTATTTGCTATTAGGTCCTCAATTGGTCAAATTACTTAACCCTAGACCTTTAAACGGTCTTGGGTGATTGTCCTCTCGGTCTTGAGACCGTTTGGATGAGTTCCAAACGGTCTTGAGACCGTTTGCCCATCCAATTTTGGATTCTAGTGCAAATTCGTCAAGGTCTGACCTATTGAGTTGATGATCATATCAATATTTAATTGCAATATAATTTGGTATAAATGTACCTTCAATTGGTCAACTATTATTGACCCCAGACCTCCAAACGGTCATGGTTGATTGCCCTCGCGGTCTTGAGACCGTTTGGATGACCCCCAAACGGTCTTGAGACGTTTAGGTCAATCAACCCTAAAAACCCTAATTTATATTATTATAATTCAGTACTGATTTCATCTAGGGTTAGCCCTAGTATTCACCCTTCAACTCTTAGCCCGTTTGGAATTAGACCATCAAACTTGGTGAGTTGTTAATTAACATTATTTTGAACAGTAATCTTATACGGTCAACGCCTGGTCAACGACCTTACACGGTCTTGAGACCGTTTGCCCAAAAAGGCAATTTCAGACCGTTTGAGAATCAGGAATAAATGCATTTAAAGTTGTTACTTAAAAAGGTCATATCTCTCGATTCCGTTGGAGTTAGCTCCCCAAATTTTGAGGGTAATTAACCTATATAATTAGGAACATATTTCTTATACGGTCCATGCTCGGTCAATGGGTCCGAACGGTCTTGGAGACCGTTTTCCCTGTCGCGGTCTCGAGACCGTTTGCTCACCTCGCGGTCTTGAGACCGAGAGAGCAAACTGTTGGGACCGTTTAAGCAAAGTGGAAAGCAGTGGGTTTTTCTTGGAAATCACGCCTTTATCTCCTATCTCAAGAACAGTACGGTCATTCCATGGATTTGCTTGCAAAATAGCAGGGAAAAGTAGGGAAACATGAAGAGCTATCATCTAACCGCATATAAGAGATGTACATAGTAAAGCATGGGTTTAGAGTTATAAAACCCGCCTAAAGCTTGCTCCTTGAGCTCCAAGCTTTCAAGCTCCAAGCTCTAATGGCGTCCTTGAATTACCACAGGTTGGACAAGGTGAAAACGCCAAGGAAGAACGAAAATAGATGGCTAGAAAGGTAGGGTTTCAAGAGTTAGCCATGAAGTTGACCTTGAATTTGAGTTCTAACCATGGAATTAGGCAAAAGAAGGGTCCCAAACCTACCTTGTTTCCCTTGGTCGTCCTCCTTAGCTCCAAGGCAGTCTTTGGTCGTCTTTGGTGAAATGGAATAGTGAAGGGAACGAAGGGCAAGTTCCCTTGCTTAGAGAAGTTGAGGGTATATATACTAGGGGTAGGATTTTCAACATTAGTTCATAAGTTGTCCATAATTCCAACTAGGTCCCTCCTTCTTTACTTGATCGTCCCTCCCTATTTATTCTAAGGACAAACCTTCTCTTAAGGTCTTAGAAAAAGAAGGTAAAGGAGAGCAATCTAATAATAAGGTACGTACATAAAGAACTATTGCACATATACCCTGATTATTCAATCACAAGGTATATTTCATAACTTGATAATTCAATTGAGGTGACTCCCTAATCATTTCTTCTCTTAATGATGTCAAGAGTCTAAAAAGATACATTAGATGACATATTTCACAATTTGCATCCCTTAATTTGGGTAAATTGCATTTTACCCCAAATTAGGGTTTCAAGCACCGAGATTGCTTCCACAGCTGCACCTTGGTGCCCTAGCTTGGGAAATCCCTCAAACTTTACCAAAAAGATTCTCATGATGTCTCAACATCAGAGGAACATCTCAACATGTGAAAATTGCAAGTTAACCCTTTTAACTGGGTAAATTGCACATAGATCCTTGTATATCAAAACAATGCTACAACTTTAAATAAAAAGGAGCAAATACTGAAATATATGTTTCTGAGAAACTTAATTACATGCTCAGAGTTAATCACAAAGCTTTATTCACATATTTAGGCAAAACACCTAGGGTTAACTCATAACCCAGGTCAGGGATGTTACAAATAATGTATGCTCAGATAAGATTAAATATATTATAAGAAAATAGACAAACATCTTGAATTCTCCTTCACCATATTCTTTTACTTTCTCTTCCATCAGTAGCTTTTCACCAAAGATATAAATTCAACAGTCAGATTTGTATAGGACATTTGTGAAATGTGGAGGCATAAAAGAGGTGGGCCCCTCTCAGTACTGTCTCTACCCTATATCTTATCCATAATGTTTCCAGGCTAATGGTGTAAGCATATGGGGTTGTGTGATAAGTCTTTCTCTTGATGAACAAATCGTGTTTTTCCTAATGCTCATTTTTCTTGGGCTGAAATACATCTTATGGTTAACAGGTTGGCATTTGTAAAGGATTTTGTACATCTCACACTGCAATGGTGATAGTTTTAGTGGGAGCTTCGATAGTGGTTTCTGGTTCTCTAGAGGGCCCAATGGGTTCAACATGTACAATTGTAGCTCCTTTTATAGTAGGTGGTAGTTTGACTTCTTTGGCCATTCCATGAGATTCTACACTCTTTCATGTCCTAGTTTTTCCCTCAATGGGATTGTACAAGTCACATATGCAACCTTCCTCTTATTTTTCTATTTCCCTTCCTCCTCTGATGGAACATATTCCAAGGAAACATTAGTTGATTCCTTCAATAAATCAGATTCAATAGGTGCATGCTCTAACATAGAAATCAAGCATTCCTTCTCCAGTTGGAGAAGGATTTCTTTGTTTGTGTCAAGGTACTTGGTGATGTCTTCAAGCGACTATTCAATCTACTACCTCAATGTGGCCCTAAGGTTATGAGAATTAGAGTCACTGCTTGACATCTCATGTACTAGTTTGAAAGGTAAACAAGTCAAAAGTAAAAGATTGGTTGTATTCTACCAATTTGGCAAGGATTACTAGATCTGACTCAAAGTTCAAGGAGTGCTTGAAGCTAAAAATTTATTAGTAAAAGCCTGATGGGTTCAAGTGAAGGGGATCCATGATATTCCCATATGGGGAAGGTCATATGGACTTTCCATCATGGTGAGATTGATGTGAATGATGTCAGTCTCATGAGGAACCAACAAGGGAAAAAGGAGATCCTTGGTAGTTTCCTCAAGAAACCAAGAAATGGTGAAAAACCTTGTCAAGGTAGTCATCAATAAGCAATTTTTTTATCAACAAGAAGGATTGATGAGGGGTGATCTTTATAATAGAGGATTAGAGGAGATGATAGCTAGAAGTCACTTATGGGAAAAGGGGGAGAAACAAAAAATGAATAGCAAAGGTGATATGACTTAGAAGGTTAGGAATGTAAGATCATGGTCTTAGAATAATGAGGTTATCACTGTTGGGGGTTCCTTCTCTAGCTGGAGTAGCATCGACGATGGCCTTTTTCTCTCAGCCATGTGCATCTCTTCTTATTGTGGTTCTGCCTCATTGATTGGTTGTCATCCTCTTCTGCAGTATGTTGCAATGATAATGGTGCAATAGTGGTGATTTTGTTAGATGAACTATGGAGTGGATACGATGACAACGGAGGTTGAAGTTAGAGACGGGTGTGGAGAAACTATGAAAACCATTCTTTGGTGTGAGAGTCATGGTATGTTAAGAATCTTGCCGATAGGGTTTAGTGTGTCCTTGCGATCCCCAGAGATTTACGGAAAACACTTTATTGGTCCAAATTGAGTGAGTATATATATACCCTGATACTTATATAGTTGGTTGAGTCTAATATCCCTTTGGATGGGTCCCAGGATGTTTACTCGTTAGCTCGTCAACAAATCCACTACTTTCAATGGGACGATAGACATTTCAACTGACCACTGATGGAATTTATATTTGTAGTGTCAGATGGGTGTTGATTCCTATTAGTCTCAGGGTTGTTTCCTTGTTCCCCAACGATAAGTCAAATCTTCATAGACCAACCAAACTTCTTACTCAGAGGTTGACTAAATGATAGTTGTCATTCCTAACAAGACTTCTAATTCCATTTTTCAATGAGTTTCGTTGCTCACTTTGATATCTGAGTTGTTCGTTTGTCAGTAATTTCCCCAATGACCTCTTCCTGATGAAATTTGGAATGTCTTGTATTTGATAGATTTAAGTATTTTATATTTACTTATTCTATAATTGGTTGTTCTATCATACAAATCTATCATATTAACAACTACTTTTATTCTTTTTACACACAAAAATTCAAAATGAATAATCGCTTTAAGTATACAAGCAATGGAGAGACATTGAAATCATGAAGTCAAACATGACTAAATGAGAAATAAAGTGCAAGTTTTTAATATTAAAAATTTACACTATAGTAGAAAGTTTAGAAAATTTGAGTTGCCTCCCAAGAAGCATTAATTTATACAATCTTGACTTTCTTTGTGATCTTCTCTAATCCTACTCCAGTGGTGTTAGTGGTGGTTCCTTCAGTTGAATCTCATCTCTCCATGTGAATGACTCATCATCATGATAACTTTTTACCCTATATTCATTCATGAGGAAGGTTCCTAATTTCTCAATGTATAACTCCATCATACCAGATGTATAAATCTTGGTTACTGTGAATGGGACAGACCACCTTAATTTACATTTCACAGGAAACAACCTTATAGTGTAATTGAACAATAAAACATTGTATCACACATTTAAATCATTCCTTTTTAAGTGTGAATTGTGCAACAACTTTCTCCTTTGCTTATAGATTTGAGAATTCTCATATGCATGGTCTAATATCTTTGAGCTATTGCAATTGTAGGAATATTTTCTTTCCTGCTATCCCAGGATCCATGTTTAGGTTTTGATGGAACAAAAATCCTTGTGCTCTAGTTCTATAGGGATACGGTAGGCTTTTCCTATCAGTTTATGTGGAGTGGTACCTAGTCTCTTACGGATGGTGTGATATGCCCATAGGGCACTATCCAGCTTTAAGGCCCAAACTTTCAGAGTATGGACCACAATCTTTTCTGAGACCTGCTTAATCTTTTTGTTGGAAACGTTGACTTTCCCAGATGTATGAGGATTATAATAGGTAGCAATCTTGTTCTTCACCCCATATTTTCATAGTAGGGACTCAAACCGTCTCTCCCCAAAATGAGAGCACTCATCACTAATGATGGTGTGTGGAACCCCATATCTTGGGAAGATAACCTTCTCAAAAAGCCTCACCATGGCCTTTGAATCACAAATGAGGGTAGCAAAAAATTCCACCCATTTGGATACATCGTCTATGACAACCAGGACATACCGATTGCCACATGATGAGGGGAAAGAGCCCATATACTCTATCCCCCAAAAATAAAAAAGTAAAACTTCTATCTAGTCAAAGAGGTATCTCATTTTTTTTTCAAAATTTGCATGTGACTTGACACTTCTTGCAAGATGTGTCATAAACATGACCACCTTTGAATTTAGAGTTGGTCGATAAATTCTAGATTGTACAATCTTGGCTACGCACTTGTCACTACCTAGGTGCCTTTCGTATGGAGAGGAATGCCATTCATATAGAATCTTCAATACTTCTTTCTCTGGAATACATCTTCATATAAGTAATCATCACACTCCTTGAACAATATACGGTCATCTCAATAGTAGTTTTTCAAGTCACACAACAACTTCTTTTTTTCATCATAAGTGATATTTGGTGGTAACCGCTGTATGCCAAATAGTTTCATATATCATAACACCATGGGACTATATTATCCACGACCTTCACCATCATAAAAGATTCAACAAGATAGTAATATTTGATGGGGAATGAGCTATATTCTATCAAGGTGATTCTGGACAAGTGGTATGCAAACGAATTCTCAGTTCCCTATTTATTAACAATTTCCATGACACACTCCTATAGAAGTGTCCACCAGAAAAGCCTTGATTTCATGTCTTTCTTTTTCATTAAGTATTTGATATCCCCGTACTCAATGTACACAATGACTTTTGATTTTTTAGATATGATTTGAACTTGTCAAAAGCATAGATGATATCCAACATCTTTTTCTCTATGGTAGTGTATATGATCATCACTTGATCAAGCATCTTTCTTACTTAATATATAACATGGTGCTTTTTATTCTTTTTCAATCCAAGGACAACACTCAAAACATACTCACTTGCATCTCACATTAGCTCTAATGGGACATCCCAATCTAGATCTTCTATGAATGGTGCAGTCATGATAGTGCTTTTCAGAGTCTCAAAGGATTTGAAACAAATGTCATTAAAGCTAGAAATGGCATATTTGACCAATAAACTAGATATAGGTTTGGAGATTTTTAGAAATATCTAGTGAATCACCTCTAGTAGCCTGCATGCCCAAGAAAACACCCCACATCGGTAATAGACATGGTAGGTGGCAGGTTAGCTATGGCCTAAACTTTACTCAGATAAATCTCTAGATTTTTTTTGAAACCTTGTGTCCTATGACAATTCCCTCTCATACAATGTAGTGACACTTCTCCCATTTCAAGACTAATAACTCTTCTTCATAGTGATTGGGAACAAGGGATAGATTTCTCAAGCAGTTATAGAAGAAATTCTATACACCAAAAATGCATCCATGGAGAGTTCAATTATATATTCCAAGTGGTTTGAGGAGATAGAGATCATGCATCGTTGAAGGGTTTCCATTGCATTGCAAATTCCAAATAGCATATTCCTAAAGGTGTATGTACTATAGAAGTAGGTGAAGGTTGTCTTTTCTTGATCTTCTAGGTGAATAGGAACTTCACAGAATCCATAATACCCATTAAGGTAGAAAAAATAGGAGTAATGAGCCAGATGCTAGAGCACCTGAGTCAATGATAGGTAAGAGAAAGTGATCCTTCTTAGTGCCATCAATAAGTTTTCTATAATGTATGAACATTCTCCATCCAGTCACTATCCTCTTTGCTATATCATATCCATTGTTGCACTTAAATATAGTCATATCACCTTTTTTGCGTACAACATGCACGAGGCTAACCCACTTGATGTTGCTTATCAAATACACAATCCTTGCATTGTTGAGTTTCAAAACCTCATTATGAACTACTTCTCTCAAATTTTAGTTTAACCTCCTTTTGCCTTGAGCTATAGGCTTTGCATTAGTTTCCAGATGAATCCTCTACAAGCAATCAACATGATTTAATCCTTCAATATCATCAACAAAATAACCAATATCATTGCTTCTCAACTTGAAATTAACTGAAAGTTTCTCCTACTACTCTACGGATAGAGAAGAACTTAGAGTTTCATAATTTCATTCGTAATTATCAAAAAGTTTGTACTTTAAACATTTAAGAAGTTGCTTCATCTGAATTATGCGTCAAAAATTCTTCTTTGTTGGGGTACTCTCAAGGAAAGCTTATTTCACCATTTTAATGATAAAACCTTATTCAACACTATAATCACTTACTCATTTGTGCATATAAACATGTAGTTTTATTACATTATGATCTTCCTTTTTAGGACTAGGGTCAGTTAATTCTCTCATCAGAGGATCCACTACAACATTCCACTCTTGTATTTCCTTGTAGAATTGATTATATATATCCATGAAATAGACTAATTCAAAGAGAGGTGGTCCCCTCATAGATTCGTAGACCTTGAAGTCTATGTGATCATTTTCAAATCTTATGGTGATAATCCCAACTTCTACATTGATTAGATAACTTCTTGTAGAAAGGAAATTTTGTCTAAAGATCCTACAACATGTTTAGTCTTCAACTATATCGATGACAACTATATGACAAGGGTTAAAGAATCTTCTAACATTGACAGGTACGTCCTCCACTATTCCAACAAAATTTATGAAGGTACGATCTGCCAATTGAATACACATTCCATTTTTTATCATTCAACCAAACTCAACCTCTGGTGTAATATGAGCGGCATCAGGCATATGCATGCTCCAATATTAGCTAACCCCTTTCTTTCCTCTTTGTCGCCTACATTGAACAGGGTGGTGAAGGCTCTAAAATCCTTCTACTTGTTTGTCATATTTTTCTATGAATAAGAACTTGACACTTTGTAAAGCCTCATGGTTTCAATCTCATCCCCACACATTCTTTTGGTGATAAAATATTCCAACAATTTTGCATATGTTGGCATTTCTTAAAGGGCATCAAAAAAAGGGATATCGAGGTGCAACTTATTCATAACCTTGATAAACTTCTCATATCTCTTGTTAAGATAAGCCTTGGCCACCTTATATGGGAAAGGAATCTTTGGTGCCTAAGGATCCTTATTGGCTATTTCTTCTTCCACATAATCAAGTTTCTTCACTTTCGTTGGCTTCCTTCACTTACATTTTTCTTTTCACTTAGTCTTCTTAGGAGTCACTTGAACTTTAGGTTCTCACTCAACTACAAAAATCTCGGGTAGGGAATCATAGGTAGGGATACTTTTTTGGGTAATCTTGGTTGTTGGACTTTCTAAAACTATTCTTGAGCCAAGCGTAGCCATTTTTTATGTTTCATGACCTCTAAGATTTTACACTCAGTCATAGACATGATCATTCCTTGAGGGTTTTTGATCAGCTTGGAGAGATTCTCAAGCTATTGGTCCATCATTTCATTGTTTAGTTTAAAATTAATGGTTCATGAGGTTACGCTTCCCATATGAGATTGCATCATATTCATAAGATTGTTACCGTTGATGTATCTTTGGTTTCGTTGTTCATTTATACCTCACATTCTCTTTGTGAAAGAAAACATTTTAATCTTTAAATCTTGTTGTGTTGGGGACTAGTTCTGACTTGGACTTGAGCTTTCAGACTTTTGGTTCTGATTCTGCTTTTGGCCTTGGAAATTGTTTTATTCTACATATAGTTTGTATTACATGTGAAACCAGATGCTCCACATCCTCTAACCGAAGTGGTCTATTAGGTGTGTTGTTTGGAACATTTAGTTGATGGAGTTTTCAACATCTTATTTGTTTCTATAAGAGAATCCAAGATGGTTTGGTCTCTTAAAACTCATAAGAGACATTTTTAGTACCATCATCTTGGTTATCCTCCTCTTCATGGGTGTAGATGCAATGGTCCACACCATGTCCTCCTTCTTTTTAGGATACACATTTCATTCCAGTAGAAGCTCTATTCTATCCCTTATCCCCATATTCTTTAATTTAGAAAACATCTGTGGCCATCTTATCAATATTGGAAGTGAGAGCTTCAGACGCCTTGGATTCAAGAATCATTCCCACATCAAAGACATTACCTATTGGAACTCTTTCATAGTATACTCAATCTTTCACAACAACCATATTAGCAATTATTATCATACAATACTTTGGGTTCATTCCCAGGAAATCACTTTTGAAAGCAATGTTTTGTGAATTCCTTTTAGTTATGGTAAGTCCATTATAGAAGGTGGTCAAAGGAAATCCTTTGTCGTAATGGTGATGAGGGCCGGAAATCCATTTGATACCTTTGGAATTGTTCCCGTGCTTCATACATATTCTCACTGGGTTTGTATTTGAAACCAATAATCTTGTTTCTTTTGTGCAAGGTCTTTTCTACTGAGTAGAATTTGGTAGCAAATGCATTAGCAAGAGGTCCCCAAATGTTAATATCTTTAACCTTCATATTGATATACCACAATAGGGCCACATCCCTTAGATAGAATTTGAACCCTTTTTAATAGGTTACTTCTTGTAGTACTCTATTCACTTTTAGGGTGTCATAGATGTTCTTTTAAGCATCAATATGGTGGTAGGGATTCTCATCTAGATAGTTTCCACCAAAAGTCCTTCCTTGTATCACAAAAATGAGGGAGGACTTCAACTCAAAGTTGACAACATTGAACCTTAGTACGATAATGAGCTTCCTAGGCTCATTGGCATGGGTGGATGAAAAGGTTCTAAGAGATGAGCCTCTGTCTTCTGCACCATTATCCTCATTTTGTGGTCTTATAGGAACACAAGGGCCAGGTCTTTCTTTTTCATTAAAATGTTCTTCTTCTTCTTCTTCATTGCAATCTTCATGGTGATCTTCTTAGTGGTCCTTAGTGTTCTCATCCATGTTTTCACAAGTATCCTTGGAGGAGACATAATTCCAAATGTGAAAAGGGAGATGAGATCTGGTTGACAGTAAATCTCTTCAAAAAAATTGTACAACCAAGTTTAGAATCCAAACACATGACACATGGTCTTCAAGATGAATAGAATTATCATATCTATGGTATGTATTTAATTCTATTACTAGACATATGGCATGGATGCATGCAAGGTATATTTTAGGTTCTTAAAAGTTCCAATTTGCGTTGTCCCCGACAACTGTGCCAAAAGTTGACCACCTTAAATCACACTTTAAAAAGGGAGTGGATCTAGAGTGATTGGAATTTATATTTTAACCTGATCCTTAGACTCCAACAAAAATAACACTGGGGACTTGTGTAGTAAACATGGTCGACCTCAGGGATAAGGTTGGTAAGTTTCAAGAAGCTATAACCTACTTAGTTACGCCTAACCAAAAGCAAGATAAGTATTCCTTACAGAATGATGGCATCCAAACATCACAGTAATAAATGGAAGAAAAGTAAATCCATATTAATAACAAAAAAGTGAAACAAGAACTGCTAAGTGTATTTTTGAATACATGTATGGATGAGAACTTGGATTGGGTTTCACCATCTAAGATCTATCACCAACATGAAAAACCCATACCTATTGCATATCCTTAGTAAGCTTACAAGATGTCAGCATGAGTGTCTGTTCCCTCCTCTCTCAAGCTTGGGACATATCTAGATCATAAAATTGTTTCTCTCTCAAGATGTCATACAAACAATTATTGTAAATCCATATGATAATTAGCTTTAGCATTCCAAAATTCTTATGCATTCATACTACATAACTCTTACATATGGGTTAATAATACTCTCTTGGGACATTAACAAACAAATAATACAAGATGGTAGCTAATCATAAAAGTGAAGCATTGTGAAAAAGAGTATGGATATACACATTGCCAAGAGTATATACAACAGTAGATATGAATATCTACATGTTATACTCCCAACCCAAGAAAATGATCTATCCATTGATGGTGATGAGTGAAATTATGTATTTTCAAGAGTATAAAGAGATGGTGACAAATGGATGGAGGAAGATGGATAGATAAGAGAATAAGGAAGAAGATACAATAAACAAAAACTCTATGGTCCAAAATATGTTGAAGACCTCCTTCTTCACTGGATCCAATGATGGAGAAGATGTGGTGAACTAAAACCATTCTCCTTCTCTCAAAGAGGAACTTCAAGACTTAGGATGGTGTTGGAGATCAAAGGTACCCTGAATCTTGTCCTTGGTTACATATATCAATGGCTCTGGGTTGTGGATGTGATAGAACTTCATGGAAGAAGAAGAAGAAGAGGTGCTAGTGATGGATCTCTTGATCTTATAAATATAGACATTGTTCCTTGTACCCATAGTACTTTGCTTTTCAGAGTACTTTCTTGCACCGCTGACCTTGGAGCACATGCCTTGAGTCACACACCTTAACTAACTCTATGGAGGCAACATCATTTTTATAGATGATGCATTATTCGATGGACCTACACACCCATCAGCCAGTGGGGTCACTGGATGTGCTCTAACTGGACGTTTGTTTGTCGAAGGGATTGCCAGGAAAGCTTGCAGGCTGTAGAATCATTGATTAATGGTTCATCATCTTGGATATGTGTCAGTTGATAACCTTGACTGAGCATTGGCTTTATTGGGTCAACAACTTGTGGTGACATTGGGCTACAGTGTTGCTACTTTGACGATTTCTATAAAGTTGTTGCACAATTCAACCATTTGTCTGGGACTGCTCCATATTTAGTCTATGACCTCTTCGGTTGTGGTCGATGCTCGCCCTCAATCTTGAATAATGGGGGACTGATGGGGTTCCTACTATGTCCATCAATTCTCCATTAGCAATACAAGGGCTCATCAGGATTCAACTGACAGAGAGGGTGGATCAGGTAGTTTTCCTACAAAAAGGACACAAAATCTAAGTAGAGAGATTATTATTCATCCAATTCCAAAAAAGTTAATTTCTAGAGCTAAAATCCAAAAAACTTAGAGAAATGAAGGTAAAATAGGCGTGTAACATCACAAAATTGGATGTTATCAGGGACTCAAACTAGACCCTAAATGCATCCAATGAGAAGGCAACAATGTAGGAAACCCATGATGTACTTACCTCATCAAGCTTAAACCTTGAGAAGGTGCTAAATCTGATTTGACAAACAACATACTGGAATGGAGTCATCTAAAACACATATATACAAATCAAACTATAGAAGAGTAAGGTTCTATGCATTTCTCTACAAATTTCTTCCTCTCTATCTTATCGGTCCACCTCTGATAGGATATTCTACTATTGTATCTAATCCAATGGTGACATGGGTGGACAGAGAAGCATGCAAATGACTCTAAGGACTACCCAATGTAGCATGCCTATTGTGATGAAAGTGCTCATCACCCCAAGTTATAAGGTTAGCAAAATTAGTTACAATATATATTTCAAAGCTATGCAAAAAAAATGATAAACCCATGCACAATAATGTCCCCAAAGCCAACTCATCTCTTGGTTTCCCTAACACTTTCCTTTACAAACAAATTTCCCTCAAGGAACCTCCTCGAGCATGCTAGCTCATGGGCGTATAGAACTCCAACCCAATCAAAAGAAGAATCTGCCTTTAGGTCAATAAGAGAGGAGAACCAGATGATGTACTCTCTAATCCCAACATCATTATTGATAAGGAAACCAATGACTGATACGAAAAGAAATACTCTAATTTATAAGGTATCAAAGAAAAGACAACTTATCCCTCTTCTGGAAAAAGGTTTAACATAACTTGGTGTATTTGTTTGGTGTATAAACTCTAGAATCCAATCATTAGATGATGTCTCCAAGGATATTTTATATTATTGATTTTATTGATAAAGGAAATTCCAATTTATCAATTTAGATTTAATTACTATGACATCAATGAACATAATAAATGTCCTTAGAATTATTAGCTCCAAGCGATATGGCATTCAAGTACACAATTGAACATAAGATCCTAATGGGTGCTAAGAACAATATTTTTAAATGCCCCTGGTCAAGTATTATTGTGAATTGGACAACAATGATGTGTGTGAGACTAGTATGTGTGGTGATTAATGACCATGTCTCATGGTTCATATCTATTGGATACCAAGTCAAATACATGTGTACTTGTTAGAGAACAAGTATATTGGACAAGCCCACCTTAAGAGTGATTCATGATCTGTTATATGATAATCATAATCAACTATCAAATATGAGAGTGGTGTTTTGGTCCTTCAATTTGAAGTCACTAAAATGGAAATATGGCAATCATAATGTTGTGAAATTGCCTAATGTTGTCTAGAAGAAGGTGCCATAAAGTTAGTGAGTGGTTGTGATGAGAATCATGATACAAGTTGTTAGTGATACATAATTAATTTGTCCCTTCACTTTAATAGGAGAGATGTCCAAGGGCTATTGATTAGTATGGCTAGAGATACACATGGCCATTCTCATATAAGTTAGTATATAATCCTAGCTTATATGTGTCTTGCTAGTCTACTTCGAGATCAAGAGATTAAGTTTGAATGTAACGAGGATGAAATGTCCATGCTTCTAATACAATATAGTATATGAGAAAATGATTATACAACAAATTAACAATGTTCGTTAAAGGTTTATTCTTGTTGACTATTCCTACTACCTAGGTAGCAATGATGTGTGGCTAATCACCTCTCATTGCTTATGAATCATAATTTTGATTAGCAAATCCATTGACAACATAGTTGTGTGCTTATGTAGCGACACACATCATATCTTGAAGAAAGGTTGAATTGGACCTTATTGTAATTGTTAAAATAAATCCAGTGACCTAAGAGTAAGTTTCATTAGTTAAATACATTGGAAACTAGTTTCCATGAGTCAGGGACCCACCCTTTAGGAAAGAGTCTAGTCCACCTGACACCGAGAGTCATAGAACTATGTGTTTTGTAGGACCCAATGCATTGTGGATTCCATCATTCTGCAAGGGGGTCCAAAGCCTGACCAAACATGGTTTAGTAAACTCTAACTCTCCACTTATTTATATATATTATATGGAGGAGGCCTTCAAGGCACACAGTTAGTTTTCTCATTGTTGTCTCAAAGGTTTGAGAAGCCTTCCGAGAAAATTGGATAAGAGAAAGATGGTGGGAGGAGACTAGAAACTCCGACCATCCCCGAGTACTTGTATGGATACTGTGGAGATCATTTTGCACAACAAATTTGTTCTTGACAAAGATCTTCATGAACAACATGGAAATCGAGGTGACATCTTAATTACACATTCCACCACAAGAATTGACCACAAACCAGACAATCTTCCAGGAATACAAATCAATGAGAAGGTCTCCACAACATAATAATGTAATATGCACACATGTACACCACATAATAGTGCAATCTTCCTAAGGAAACTTTAGTATCAAATTTGGGGTCAATAGAGTTAACATTGTGACCTTGGGATATGTGCAAATCAGAAAATGTTTTTTGAAGATTTTCCAGTGATGATCACCAATAGATTGCCATGATTTGCTGTAGAAAAAACTTATCTATGTGCACCCTGAGACAATTCATAAAGTGCTAAAGACATTGAAAATGAGTTCGGATTGTTTGTTCAACAAAATCCAAAAGAGACATAGACTGGATGGTCCAATCCACACTAATTGTTATAGTTTTAATCATTAGAACCTCTTCTAGGATAAGGTTTAAATTTGTAAACACTAATCTAGATTTTTTTATTTACACGGACCCTAGTCGAAGGATTGCTAGGAAATGTTTTCTTTCTCATGTGTTTTTGCTTAAGAGATTCATACAATGATAGAAAATATGTATCTAATGATCTTTACAAGATTGATCATTTAATAATCAATTTTTTTTGTTGGACAAAGATAGTGTGTATATTTCAAGTGATGAAATTTACTAATTTGCAAATCTAGTTAATGAGAATGTCTTGATTAATATCATTAATATCATATTATGATATTATAAATATATATGTATATATATGTGCAAATCCAAAATGATTCTTCAAAAAAAAAATATTCAGTGTGTGATTCAATGATTCAGAACAAACCCTATTTGGGAATGCTTTACTGGATGTGGTTGATTGTTTGAGATTCTTAATACACTTGTAAACATTAAAAATTTAGTAAGAGGAAATCCTAGGGTTTAATCATTTAGCAACTATCAATTCACTTGTAAACAAACAATTTGATTTTAGTATAGAAATGTATCAGTCCCATGGAACAACACTTTTAAGAGATTAATTCAAGTCAACAACAATGAACAATATTTAGAATACATATTTGAAAAGAGTGACTAAACTAAAATGAGAAAGTAAATTTGCAGAATAAACTAAATTATCATGAGATTTGGAACTAAAATAAGAACATAAAGTTGTAAAATTTCAATTAAAGAGATTGTTGGAAGATCAGGTTTTCCCGCCATAAGCATTCATAGTTATCTTAGTGATTTTAAATATCTTTTTAAACAAATAATTATATTAGGATCATGCACATATGTTCCTTTTAGAATTGGATATCATGGACCAAGCTACCCATACAGTCGTGGTCTCAAAGTCTATAGGTCATTGTTCAATCATCCAACAATGTTTCATCTGGGGTATCATTAGCAAACTTGTGAATCTCATTCGATGCTCTGGTTTGTAAGTTTGGGGTCTCATTTTTATGGACCATAACAATCATGAAGAATAAATGATCATTTAATTATTAATGTTTTGGAATGAATGAATCAAATTTTTTTTATTTAATGGAATGAAAGTTAGCTAAAATAAGATACAGGCTCCTGAGGATACTCCCTATGTCCCAACAAAAGGGGGACTACTCCATATCTCTCATAGAAGCATGAACAAGGATAGGAAGAAGAGAAAACATGTTGCTAATAACACTTTATAGATTCTATCTCAGCTTTCCTTACTCCATTCTCTTGGAGAGGGTTCTGAGATGATGGTATGATTAATAGAAAACTAATATATGTTGAAGAATGGGGGCGACCCTGTATTTATAGTAAACAATGTAAAAAATTTTGTTTGATTGCCTTGGTATCTTTTTGGTTGGTCAAATATCTTTAATTTCATTCTTTCCTCCACAAAAAAGCATACAATATTGGTAAACTTTTCTTTGTCTGGTCAAGAGAGAATCTTTCACAACATTAGTTATCCCAAATGGAGAAATTTATTGAATTGCCTTCCTTTGATATTATGACAATTCAACTTTTAAATTCTCTTTGCTAAATATTTCCTCTATAGGTGAGTTGATCGACTGGAAATATAGTCAAATGACTGGATAATCTTCCCCAAAAAAAAACATTTTTCCTTTAGGTGATGAAATTCCCTTCCAAAATCATATTTGAAAACTAAATTCCACATTGAGATGGAAAAGATATGATCATTTTTGTGTAAGATATATTAGACATTGTGAGAAAATCCACAATTGAGTTGTCCGGCTGGAAAACTAGTTGATCGACATTCGAAGCCCCCCCCCCCAAATAACGTTTTTATATAGATAATGAATTTTCCTTTCAAAATCATATATGAACGTTAAATTTTGCATTGGGATGCAAAATATATGACCATTTTAGTACAGAATATATATATATATATATATATATATATATATATATATATATATATATATATATATATATATATATGTCAGGCATTGCAGGAAGTTCTCAACCATCTTTCTAGAGTATTGTTTAGAGTTCATCATCTTTGAATGGGTACAATTGAGATTTTTTCCTACAATAATCATGGATCTAATAAAAGCTCTAATTAACAAGAAAAAAAATCTAAACTAAGACAATTAATTTTAAAACTAGAAAATAATCAACAAAGTTCTCCTAAGTTATAAAATATGCAAATAAAAAGGATAAATATGTATTTTTCGAATACCCCAAAGTTGAACATTGCTATTCCTCAAGAAATATTAAATCATAAACAATACCAAATAATACTCCCATCTAGCCTAATATTATTTGAATCCTTCCCATATTTCATGGCCAAGCGACCCCAATTTGTTTGAATTATGGAATACAATTTTATATTTCTCTACTTCAAATTCCTCATGACTTGTTTCCATTTCAAGACTTGCAAAGAAACAAATTTCCTATCCCTTTTTTTGTACTCCTGCAAATTCTTACAAGTTATAAATATGAATGAGGTTCATTAATTTAATGGTTTGGGGTTATGTAGATTCCCCTATGTAGAAAAGTGGTGTGAATGGAGATATGGAGGAAGAAGATCTCTCCTATTTTTGACATGAGATGTTTTTATTTTCTTTATTGCAATTGTATTGCTTGTAATTTTTTGTTTATGTTCTAGCATCTTTTTTTTGGTGGTATGCCCCTATTAAATTTCTAACGGGTACAGAAAAAGAGGTATAAAGGAAAAGGTGTTCCACCCCAAACTTGGAGTTTGGCACAATTTTTTGCCTTATATTTTGTTGTAAATGGATGTGTAAGAAGGTGGTGCAGAAAATATAGAAGAGGCTGAACTTGTTCAACTTGTGGTGGAATTCAGCATATTGGATGTATTGTGACATCAGTTCACTTTTTTGTATAACTAGAGAAAATCAAGATATAAGTTATTTACATACTCTTAAGTAGGGTCACAATGTGTTTCATTCCTATCTATTCATTATGGCTTGCCACCTTTTTTGAGGAGTAGTGTTCTTAAAGGCAAAGAGACATGATGATTTCTAATAAGTTTATTTTATGAAAATTTTGCAAGAAGATTCACTTCTTCTTGGGGTTCATTGATTAACATGCATAACTGATTGACTAGATAACAGTCAAAAACTAAAGGAAAGGAAAATGTGAAAATTTTTGAGCCAAACAAGATAACATAATTAAAAATGCTAAAAGGGGAAGACAGAATTGTTGGAATGGGTACATAACACCTATCTTCACCCTAAACTTAATGTTTTTCTCATCCCAAACAAAATTTAAATATAGAATGGTGGGAAATTTTTTGTGGAGATTAGAGGATGGCCCTAGTAACTCAAAAAATGTCCAGCTAAAGAGGATGTTGACGAGGGCTGAAGCTTTGAAAGGAGGAGCTTCATAGTGCAACCCATGACTGGGTGGTTGTGGAAGATCAAATGGGTTGTGTGTATGCTTGACATAACATTTCTTTTCATCGTGTAGGCAATGTAATAGAATCAACAATGTAGGGGTGTTTGTCCTATGACATAGCAATCTACTGAAATTTAAATGCTAGGGGTGGGCTACCTTTTACTATGGATATGGTATTAATTGAAGAATCTTCCACATATAACATCATCAATGCAAGATCATGTGGAGGATCTTGCTCTAGATTCTCCTTGTTAGCCAAATTTGCATGTAGTAGACATGGTGGTGATATGGGAAGAATTGTCTTTTCATCTTGGTACAACTTTGTTTGTGTCCATTTGTCCTTCTCATCTATCACCCCATTACCCTTACAGTTAATGGTGGCATTAAGGTCCTTTACATTGCTAAAAAGTGGCTATGATTCGAAATTAATGGGCTCAGAAGGAACCACAACATGAAACTCAACATTGCAATCTCATGACAGAGGCATGTAATCTTCTTTTAGAGGTGGAATCTCCTCATAGGGTTCATCCTGATAAGGAATTAAAGGCAGTTGAGATGGAATATTGGGCTTTGGAAGATAATGCCTTTCTTTAAAGTAATCCACCAATTCATCATGGGAGGGTGATGGTACATTATCCAGAATAGCTTCAACAAAAGTTTGTTGGTCATTGATAACACCTATATAAAGCTTACAATAGAGGTGATTGACGGAGCTTCAAGTTCTACAGCCATACAAGGATGACTCTCTTGTAGTGACTTTTCATAATGTAGTAATAAATCCTCTAGCATAGAGGATGAATACTCATCATATGATGTCTAGAACTCGTGTGCCATTTGTAATGAATCTAAGAAAGTTTACATGAGGATAGTATCACCATCATCATATTCATCAAAAAATCATCCTTGGCTGCTCCAACTTCCTTGGGAAGTACTCTAATTGGCCCTCAACTGGTGTGACTAGAAAAGGAAGTTGTGCTTTGAGTTGAGCTTATAGTGCCTCACTTTCTTTTCTCCCAATTATCAACTCAATTACCATCATCATTAGGGCATTAAGCTCCTGCTTTTAGGTGAATATTTTTTTCACCCAAGGTTATTCACCATACTCCCCATATTATTGTTGGTCGTAACTTCCCTCATTAGGACATTGATATGTGTATCATGATGCTCCATTCTAGATTATAACTTGTATCACATCTCTCCCTAGGGGTGTCTAATATTCTCCTCAAGGTAGAGCCTCCACATGCCTACATCATGTGGAGTCATCTCAGGACACCCCCTACAATCACAATAGAAGGAGCCACATCTCACACGTTGTATGCCTTGTTGCGCTGATGAATACATAATTAGAATGAATTTATGAAAATTTAGAAATTGCAAATAAGATTATTTTTGAAAGGGAAAAGAAAAAAATATAAGATAGAAGAAAAATGTAAGCTAAAAGTTATGGAATAAATCTGAAAACTTTAAAAAGAAACTAAGAATTCCAAAGATAAGATAAAAATGATAAAACAAAATGAGAAATTACAAAACCAAACAAACATCACAAAAATAAATTAGAAGAAAAAAATCCTAACTATTCAAAGCAATTGGTTCAAAATTAACTCCATCGTCCACGACAATGGTGCAAAAATTTGATGTGTTGTTGCATGCAAAAAAAAATCACTAGGAGGATATCTAATATCTTTACCTTTATATGGATATCAATTCAATTGTAAACAAACAATTCAATTATAGTAAAAAAAAGGTATCGGTCCCATAGAATGAAACTTTTAAGAGATTAATTCAAACTAGTTGTAACAAATAGTATTTAAAATATAGATTTATAGAGAGTGGCCAAACTAAAATGATAAAGTCAATTTGCAAAAATAAACTAATTATCAAGATATTTAGAACAAATACAAAGTATTAAACTTGCAAAGGTGACAAAAATTAATAAAAGATTAATTTCAATTAAATAGATCATTGTAAGTCCTGGTTTCACTGCCACAAGCCTTCATAGTTATATTAACAAGTAATTGCTTTATAAACAAATAATTAGATTAGGATCACGTAGATCTATTCCTTATGAAATTAGTTTGCATGGATCAAGCTACCCAAAACCCCACAGTCTCAATGTCTGTGGGTCTTGGTTTAATCATCTAACAAGTTTCCATCAGGGATCTCATCAGGGAACTTGCAAATATGATTTGATATTCTATTCCATAGTTTAGGGTCTCATCGTTATTTGTTGTAATAGTCATGAAGAATGATCAGTCCATAATTCATGTTTTTGAATGAATGAAGACATAAATTTTGTTTACTTAATAGAATCAAAGTTAACTAAGACAAGATACAGGCTCATCGGGCTACTCCACACGTCCCAACAAAAGGGAACTACTCCATATCTCTCATATAAGAAAGAATAAGGATATGAAGATGAGAGATGGCGTTTCTAATAACATTTTGCAGACTCTGTGTCTCCTTACCTTGCTTTGTTTCATCAAATGGGGCAATGAGATGATATGGGGGTGGTTGATAGTAAAATGAGATGTCTTAAAGAATGGAGGTTGTCTTGTATATATGGTAAACAATGCCCAACAATTGTTTTGACTTCCTTGGGAGCTTTTTTCCTAGTCAAAGGTCTTCAATTACATTCTTTCCTCCACATAAAAGCATATGACATTAGCCAACTTTTTTTAAGGGAAGCCAGGTGGATATCTATTCATCCTACCCTCACCGTATCATCCACACTCCAAAACATATTATTAAAACTATTCAGTTGAGGAATTCAAAACATGGTAGTACTACTACCATGACAATACACCCCAAGGTATATGCTTATTACCTCTTTAGGTGGTTATAAATATCTAGACGATCCTTTTTTTGAACTTAAGAATATCTTTATCTAACCAGTCTACTATCATATTCCTATCCTAGTTCACATATAAGATTTTCTTATCCTCTTGTTACAATCTCTAAAATTTTATTACCCAATTGTTATACAACATATTTGATTTGTAGTCCTCCAAAAGCAACTTCACTGCACTCTGACTATCCATGGCAATGATAAATTTATCAAAGTTACATTCATTGGCCACAAAAAAACCAACTATATGACTTGTAGATCCATCTCTAAAGCATATGTGGCTGATATGGTAACTCCTATCCCCCATCCAATTCCTCATTTCGTCTCTAGCTATAGCCATGATAGCTTCTTTCTTCCACTTCCATGCCACATCTGCATTTATAATAGTACCCCCTTTTGACATCTACAACATCTAATCCTGAGATTATTGATGCCTCACCAGTATGAAGTTTTGTCTGGAAGCTTCATTCATCTGTATCTCTCGTGTGAGCTGTTGGATAACTCTAGGGGTGGTTGTTTCTTTCCCATCAAAGTCAATTTTGTTTCTTCTCTTCCATAAACCCAACACATAATTTTGCATGTTGTTTCATGTTGATCCATTCTTTGTAGGTTTCTTCTTAACCATTAGACCAGATCATGCTCATTCATGAAATAATTGATATTATCATTTAATAAAGCCCCAGGCCAAACCCATTGGACTTGAGGGAAATCCCTCAGTTCATGTAGCACAATCCTCTAGTGTCTTGTGATGCAGACAACTGCCCTCTTGCATCATATTCCTCTTCCAACTCTTGTGGTTGGTTAGGATAGAATCATGGCTCAACAACCACATGAACATTTTCACTCTCTCCACATCCTTCAAGCTCTAGATCCCAGACCATTCACCTTGTGTTGGCACTTCCTTTGGGCCACAAAGGAGAGAGTAAGTAGATTTCATTGTGTATATGCCATTGTAGTATCCATCCATGCTTTTAGGCCTGACTCTCTATTGTGGATAGGTGGTCGTAATGCAAGAATTACTTTAATGATCTCCTCTAGGGACTAGTCCCTCAGGAAACTAGTGTTCCATTTTCCATCACCTCTAACCATATTGCTAATGTGAACTCATCAAGTTCCTCTAGGATTGGTTTGATTGTGTGATCCTTGAGTAAACCACACTCTACCACCCATTTATCATCCCATACATTCATGGACTCCACATTGATACACACATTAAATGAGTTCTGGTCTATGAAGTCCTTCCTCTATAGTACAACTCTTCCCAACCATGATAGATGAGGTATATGTTTGTCTGTGTATGCATCATATCTTTTCATCATGGCCTAACACCAAGGTATCCTCCTACCTCTATGTATTTCCCAAACACTTTTAAAAATCAAAGCACGGTTCCAGTGTCTCACAAATTTCAACCCCAAGATGCCTCTTTCCTTTTTGCTCGTCACCTTTTCCAAAGAAACTAGTGAGATCTCCTTGCAATAAATAACCCCCGCTCCATATGAATTTTTAGATTTCGTTGTCCACCCTATCATATAGTTTCAATGGTACAACATCCTTCTATATAACATAAGTGGGTATGTCCGCTAATGTAGCTTTTGTCTAGCATACTCTTCCATCCATGGATAGACATATAGAGGACCAAGCATTGATCTTACTTGAGATTTTGTTTAGGATCTCATTGTAGGTGCTCTTGGTTACCTTGTAGTATTAATGGGCATTCCCAAGTATTTACCCAAGTTACAAGTCCTTGTCAAACTTCTTGTTTCACATATCTCAGTTTTGGTATCCCTAGTTACACTCTTGGCAAAGAAGATTCTTCATTTTTCCATGGATATAGTGTGGCCCTTCCTCAAATTCTCTAAATTAGATCATATTGTAGTGATGTTCTTCTTGTTCGCCTTTGCAAAGAGAATCAGGTCATCCACAAAAACAAGGTTTGAAGGCTTTATATTGCTTCGTGTCAGCTCCATTGGTTGCCATTATTTTTGTATTACTTTCTCCTTAGTCAACAAACTAAGCATTTCAATACTTAGAATGAAGATGTTAGGAGATAAGGGATCTCCTTGTTTGAGTCCTCTTGAAGGTTTGAATGATGGCAAGGTTCTACCATTCCAATTGATCGATATTTCTCCCCCAAAAATGGAACCCATAACAAACTTCCTTAAGTTCTCAGGCATGTCTAGCTTGATAAGGGTATCCTCAATGAAGCTCCAAGCCGTCATGTTGTAGGACTTGGTTAGATAGATATATATATCAAATTTCCTTGCTTCCTTCTTATTTTTCATGCTATGTATAATCACCTGGGTGATAGTGATGTTATCAGTGATCTTTTACCCTAAAAAATAATTATTTTGTGATAGAGAGCTCCAGTCTGGAATCCATTTCTTTTGATGTTCGACCAAAACTTTTAAATAGAGTTTCAAGAAGTCATTGTTGAGGGAAATTGCTCTAAACTAGCTGCATATTTCCATTTTGGAGCAATTAGGGAGGAGTACCATAGTAGCATTCTCCTTCATCTTTGTTCCACTCAAAACATGTATCACAATTTTATGCATTGAGTCTCACATAATCTCCCAACTTTTTTGGAAGAACAAGGATGTGACTCTATCAGGTCATACAACTTTGTAAGGATCCATGCTTTTGAGTATCTTCTAGGTTTCATCTTTAGTCATCTCTCTAGCAATGACAACCCATTAGAAAACTATATGTCTAATGAAGAGCAATGAGATTGTTTCTATGTTAGCACCATTATCATTTATCATAGCCGCAAGGATGTTTCTAAAATGCTCATTTATGAGTGGCATTGCTTAACCTTCCTTTGTGCGCAACTTTGGCCGGGACTTTTCCAACTAGATAGTATTCCTCCTCTTATGTTGATTCACGAAAGCATGGAAGAACATGGGACTGATATCCTCATCCTTGAGCCAGTTAACATGGCTCTTTTGTTTCCAATGTTCCTCCTCTTTACTGATAATGTATGTAAGTATGTTAGAGCAATGTATAATGATGTTAATCTTTAGCAGATATATGTTTCTTAACAACCTATCTAAATTAAGTCCCTTTCTTTTCAGTGTGTTTGAGTCCCAGATGCAAATTCTCCCTTGATCCAAACACAAGGCAATGTGAAACACTTCAATGCCCATCCAATGTCTCTTTAGGATATAATAGATGTCCTCATATATATGCCATGAGTCCCTAGTGATGAATCTTTTCTATTTGGGTTCCTTTACTCTAGATTTAATCAGGAGCAAATAGTGGTCTGATTCCACCCTGGAGAGATGGGTGATTGTAGCTTCGGGAAATTTGAGTATGAATTCGTCATTTACCACAGTCCTATCAATTCGTTCTTGCAAGAGGCACATATATGTGAAATTTTGCCTAGAAAAGCTCAAATCTGAAAGTCTTGCATCGATTAAATTTTCATTGAACTTGAGACTCTAGGTTTTTTTATGTATTGCATCCACTCTTTTTATTTGGTGTGATGGTAGTGCTAAATCACCCAATGCAATCCACAGATCCTTGAATTTGTGTCTCATACCGTCCAAATGCTTCCATAGTAGACATCTAGCTAAAACATGAGGATTAGATAGATTTAGGTGACTAGAAAGGAGTTGTTGATCTTACTAGTTATGAATTGTCAAATAGTGTTAATGATTTTTATGTGACATTGTTCCTTGTTCTAGCACACCCATATACCACCTGTGCATCCTCTAGCCTCCTCTCTATGTGAATGTGTAAAAAACAACCACTTGATTGTAAACATGGCCTTCTATGCAGTGATACATGGCTTGAGAATGCCCACCACTGTAGGCATGTGAATGATGATGTACTCCTTAATTGTCTGACAAGTATTATAATTTCCAGTTCCCTCACATTTCAACAGGAAAGGTCTACCATGTAGTTAAAGAACAACTAGCTAGGGAAGGAACTTTTATTCTTCAACAATCAAGGGGGTGGATCCTAGTTCTCCTTGTCCCCCTATGTTCTCCCCATGCCATGTATATCCTTAATCTCTTCTCTTAAGGGTTTATTTATTAGGCTTGAGCTTCACCTACTCATTTTAGTGGTATTTCTCATAGTCCCTCTCATCTTTATCTTTGTACCACTTCCTTTGATTGTCCTTCCCACTGAATGCTTGGAAGTGACTACTAGTTTCACCACTTGGTTTTCGTTTTCCATAGGGATTCAAAATGGGGGATGATTTGTGAATGAGACATCCTTATCCGCATTGTCATAGACGGTTACTACTTCAATTATATCATCCACATACACATCCAATCCCATGTGTTTGCTAGATTTCTCCAACCCGATCCACCATCATGGCATCCTCAGTCTATTAAATGTTGTTATTGTTTCTGAGTATATCTCCTAGCACGACTCATTTTTGCTTGATAGTCACCAGCGGGACATGCATCCTCTTTTTCTTCTAAATTTTAGTTTTTCTGGTAGGCTCTCGTTGCCTGGGAACTCTCAGAGCTAACCCTAGCTTCATGAGTCCCAAATTCCACTTATTTGAACATGCTCGCAAACATGTTGGTATTTAGGCCCGCGTCAAGAGGTTTTTTTTCTGCCTTGTGCTCTCCTACTCTTATTTCAGTTACATTGGGTTTTCTAGTCACTGGATGAAGTTCTTGACTAGGTGATAGGTGGGATTCTAGTCTCCTACTTTGATTTTCATCTACCTTCTCCTTCTGATTTCCTTATGCCCAGTCAAGGGATAATTTTGACAACAATAATTACTTGTCACAAATGGATATATTTTCATTGGATTGCATTCCTTTAATATTTTGACCATTCAATTTGTTTGACTTTCTTTGTTGCATATTTACTCTATAGATAAGTCAACTAGCTAAAAAATATATTAGACTGTCAATCCCAACTTCTCAAAAATACTTTTTTCCTATAGGTGATCAATATCCATTTCCAAATCATATTTGAGTATTAAATTCTACATTAGGATGCAAAATATATGGTCATTTGGGTTTACAATACATCAGACTATGGGAAAATATACAAGTGAGTTGATCGATTGCAAAGCTAGTTGACTGACTAGAAAAGTCACCCAAAAATATAGTTTTTCTATATAGAGTGAACTTCCATTTCTGAATTATATTTGAACATTAATTATGCATTGGTATGCAAAGGATATGATCATTGTAGTGTGGGGTATATATATTTAGCATTGCAGGAAATTATATAGCCATTTTTGATAGTTCTTGATCTTTGGAATGAATGGATATAATTGAGATGTTTTGTTGCATTAACTAAATCTAATAGAAACTCTAATTAATAAGAAAAAATATAAACTAAACAATTAGTTACAAAACTAGATAATAATTAATAAAATGCTCTAAAGTAATGGTTTGAAATATGCAAATAAAATGTATTAATATGCATTTATCACATGTCGTAGCTACTCTGATGGTTCCAAATGTATGGATTTCTTCCTTATTCTCATTGAATGTTACTCGATAATTTTCTTAGATATGTTGTAATAAGTTTAGGATAGTCTAGGATATATGATATACAACATGGTGGATAGGGAATGATGAATGTAGAATAATCATCAATAAATTATGGATCATCCACGGTGTCTTCTCATGATTCTAGAAGCCAAGGATCAAGAATTATCATCCTTTCTTTATGCATGTAATGCAGGTTACCTTAGATGGCTTCAATCTTCCATTAGCTTGGAAACATTATGCTAGGATGCCACAATCATTGTATTTTAAATTTATTTCTTGTGGTTCTTGTTATATATATATATATATATATATATATATATGCCTAAAAGAATTGTTTACTGAAGTACATGTATCTAACATCATTTATGATAATTTCATTAAAAAAATACTACATTATGAATTTCATATATACCCCTTAGATAATATGTATATCAAAAGTACCCCAATCTAACATTACTAGGTCATCAAAAAAGAAGATGTATTTTTTAATTAATGGTTTTTGTAGAATTTGCACAAACTGTAGGATGATATGTTGTTATATCTCACAATGTAGATTAGATATGATTTTGATTTTTGGAATCCCATTATATAGACAATTTTGATATAATCCATAAGCTTAGATTTAGTTAAAGTATTTTACATATGTCATTTCAATCGTCAATACATATAAGTTACATGTACCAACCGATACAAACTTTCTAATCTCTCTCTCTATATATATATATATACATGGTGATTAGATATGTATATGTATTATACCAAATCCCTAATTAAATATTAACTTAACATGCATTTCATCATGCAATACACATTAAGACGTTTATCAATTTATGTGGTCTTGGAAAAGAGTGGTTCATTGTCCTTCTTGGTGAGGTGTGAGATAAATGTGTGGTTCCTCCAAAGCAGGGTACATGGTTTTATTGGTATTACTGGTTTGGTTTTACATAGCTAAGTAACCTTAATAGGACTAAGGGCCTAGAGGCATGCACATGAGTGTTCCATATAATGCAAATTTAACAATGGTTGTTGCTCATCTATTCAAGGGTTGCACATGATGCAATTGGTAAAAGTTGCCTACCTAAATAAATGAATTGTGAGCGGTCAACCAAATTTGACTTAAAATTCAATGAAATAAGGACCTTAGTATGCTAGAAAGTTATTCACTATTACTTTTTAGAATAATAATTAGGGATTTTAATTTCAAGAAAATATTGGGAGTAAATATGTAATTAAAGGGCTAATTAAATAATATTTTTTTAAATCAAAATTTAAATTCCTGCATAATTATAGAAATAAAACATGTATCACCTATAGTTGAGATCAGTCCTTTGGAATAAATTATTTATGAGACAAATTTTGTGGACTACTACATGAACTTGAGAAGTGTTGTTAAGCTAGAGCACGACCTCAATGTATTGGAACATGTTTTCCTCATGAATCCTCTCCCATTATATCCTCATATACCCAAACAAGTTAAGAACATAGAGGACATAGTGAGTATGTGACTTCTCTAGGACAAACATTTACCATTGACTTTAAATGCAAATGTTGCACATCCTAATAGCCAATCATTATGAATGATGTAGTCAGATATTTTCTAATATTTCTCATTGTGTAATGAACAACTGAGATAAAAACTTATAGTATATAGATATATCCTATTTTGAAGGTCAAAATGAGAAGTTTGGTATGACGGAAAGTGATAATACTAAGATGAGAATTAAGTAAAATTTGAACCAAATACTTTTGAAAAGAAGGTAAAGGGAATTGTTAGCACATAAGGAAACTTCACGAAAGTTGGACAATGGTTGGTTCCCATAGTACCTATAGGATTTGAGAGGTACATGTAGATATAGGACTCCACTAAGTTAGATACCTTATTGAGATAAATACAACTCCTTCTTAAGAATGTGTATTGGATACTACATGTAATACAATAATATCATTATATCCTTGTCGAAGGAATTTTTGTGACCATAAGTAGCAAGCATAGAAAGAGTTGTCATTTCTACTATGGGGACACCCATTTTTTATCTCTAAAATTGGGGATTGTAATACAATTAAATAGTCATTATTACTTTTTTTTCCATTTTGTTGTTGTACGGACAAGAAAGATTTAATTATTCGTTGTAAAAAGCAATCATTGTTCAATTTACTGGGATGACTTCATATATATCATTCCCTGCTGTCTTATGATATTGCATCCTAAGATACATGTTTATAATTTTAATACCAAATTCTTTAAGCTACGTGACTCAAATATCATATACCTCTTGCATTGTCACTTTATCCATACATACATGATACACATTTTTAAACTTCATATGGATGGATACCTAGATTTCGTTGATAGTAAATCTATCGATATATGTTAGTCATGTTTGTTGGGAAATATGAAATTTTTTCCTCTTTCCAAAGTAATGTGAGGACATATGAACTTCTGAAACCAAATATATTGATGTGTGGGGTCCATTTTAGTTCAAAAACTAAAGGATTGTTCAAATACTTCATCTCATTGACTGATAGATTCAATATATGTGCGTTATTTAAGAAACAAATTAGAATCCCTTGATATATTCAAGGAATTCAATAATGAAGTATATAAACATGTGGGAAAGAATGTTATCATTCTTCATTTAGGTCGTTGTGGCAAATATTTACACCAAGGGTTTGAGGGCCTTCTCAAGGAGTGTGATATTTTATCACAATTGACTCCACAAGGAATCCCACAATAGGTGTTCTAGGGAGAAGGAATCAAACATTGTTTGAAATGATTTGATCCATGATGAGCCAAGACAAACTTCCTAATTCTTTCCAGGGACATGCTCAAGGAACCACCGTTCTTACACCTAACTGTCTTCCTTCTAAATCTTTTAACGACACCATATGAGACATGTACTAGGAACCGTCCTTTTGTGTCTTTATAAGGAATTGGGGTTGTAAGATTTATGTGAATAATCCATTTCTTGAGAAATTGGGACCCAAATTTGACTTGTTCTTTTGTGGGGTATCCTTAGAAAAGTAGAGGATTTTTTTGTTACATAACCATTTGTTGCCCAAAATCCACATTCCTGATGGCTACACAGCTAAAGGTGGGTGAACATGGGCACCTATCACTGGAATGCATATTATTTCACAAAAGCAACCAATACAAAAAGGACATAACAAACTAACAAGATACTAATATGGAGATAGAGACATGTACCTATTTCTATTTCAAAGATTTTCCATTTGTTTTTTATTTAAGAACATAGAGTCTTGAGTGCAAAATACAATTATTTGGCAACTAAAAATTTGATAAAAATATATTAATGTGAGTGCATGGATCACACTATGAAGGGCATGTAACCACAATTTAAGAATAATATAAAAGTTTTATTGGATACAAAAATATACTAAGAAAAATCAAGAGAAACCTTAAATGACATTCTTTCACATAAGGAATATTTTAGGTTCCATTTTCCATTATATCAACATTTAACCTTTGCCCAACATCCCAAAGGAAGGGCCATTAGGGGCATTTAAGGATTAATGCCTAATTTTCAGCATATTTCTAAGTGAGGGACCTCAAGACCAAAGTCAATGGGCTAATCCTATTTCAACATGCATTGTGCCCTTACCTTGAGAATTCAGGTAGGTACCCAAGGTTTTATAATGAATTTCTCTATAATATTTTCAAAGTTTGTCAACATAATGTAATAAAACATGAAAGTAATACAAGAAGGATCAATATCTCAAACAAGTAATTAAGTAACTAAGAATTCATAAGATCATATGTATATACAAGAAAACTAATATCATAGTAGGGTCAAGAGATTGAGAAAACCTTATGAGTAGTGGAGAAAGTTAATATTCTTGAATAAGATTCATATATAAGGTCCAACCCAAGGGGATATAAGATGCTAAAGATATAATATGGGAGTATCAAATCAGTAGGATTTTGATAATACAACCATCATCACGTTTTATATGATATGAATGTTCACCTAGACCTAGGTTCTATAACATTAAAGCATAGTTTCAATCCTATCAACATGTGTGCATTTATTCAACGTAGTAATAGTATCACAAAGTCACCCTAAGTCTAGATATAACATCCATATTTATGGGTGTCACAAAATGAAATTTATGTATGATTTGAACTAAACAGAGCAACATATTTTCATAAAATTTATGTTTCATCGTAATGTAAACAAACTAGGTCAACTAGATCATTTTAATGCACAATATAGGAACTTGAGGTCTCATGAGTCTAACATGGACTACATATTATGATATCAAACTTCATTATATCACATGGCATGGCAAAGGTTAGTGATTTAAAGATTGGAAATATTAGCTCATCCCAAATAATTTGGTCATGTAATAGCATGTATGCACATAATGAGTCACCTTTAGGTCAATGATAAACATATAAGGGTTGCTTTTATATGGTCCAAGATGAAATCACAATAAAGGAGAGCTAAAGTTTACTGATTTAGGGGATTTGAAAGACAAGAGTCATTAATTATACATACAATGTAAAGATTGAGGATGATTACTAATCAACAAATCTTAAAGGATGAACCATGAAAAACAAGTAGAATATATTGGAATCACTAGAAAGGGATGTTTTCTACAAAAACTAATATATATTTTCTATTTTTTGGGTAAAAGACCTAGGATTTATGCGAGGTTTTTAATAGGCACATTTGATTTATTTTTGGAGGAAAAATATACCCAAAATAGTTGAGACGGGGCCTTGTATCTAGTGCTTGGTGCCTTCTCGATTTGCAATGACATGTTGTGCTCAATCCAAGATAGGTTGTGGTCAACAAAATTTATCAATGGGTTTGCGTGTAGTGAGCTATGTCGACATGGACTGAGGGTGGTAGATGCACATGGGCTAGGGAAACACCTAGAGGACTAGGGCGGTCAGAGTGGGTTTGGGTACATAGTTGGTGTGGAATCATGACACGTGGAAAATTTTGAGGTGAAGTAGACAACCAGGTCCATGTGTGAGAGAGTGAGTGAGTGAGAGAGAAAATGTGTGTATGACTACTATAGACTTGGGCCATGCATGCCCAATCCAATGCCTCACCCCATCATCTTCTAGCTTGATCGTAGGGTTTCTAAAACCTGATGGAAATGAATGTGCCTAGAGGCGGGGATGTAGTGGCAACATGGTTTGAGAAAGGGTTGGTACAAAAGTAGATGGGTTGGTAAAGTTGGAATGGGGTTTTATATGCATTGAAGGGTGTTGGAATGATTCTAGGGTTGGGAAAAAGAAAGTAGTCATCCAACACCTTGCATGTCCATGCTTGTGTCTCAACATCATGCTTCTTGGGTCCAAAGACCAAAAGCACATGTAGGTGATGAGTGGGGGAGAAAGAGGAGGAAAAAAAGGGACTCCTAGATGCATAGATTACTTACAATTTCTTCTATAAGAGCAATGCTAAACCAGAGAGGAAGATGATCTCTACTAGAATAGATCATGCCTTATTCTATGGTTCATGTCAATTACAGGGCCCACATTTGCACTAGGGTGTAAGTTAGGTAGATTGGAATAGAAGAAGAAAAAGGAGGGTAAACAGAATCAAACCACATGATGGGTCCAACCCAAAATAGCCATCTCAAAGCCAAGCCAAAAGGAAAGAGGACTAGAACATATGATTTTGAGGGCCATAAACTTCAACCAGGAATATCTCTATAACGACCCTGTCTCCCGGTAACCCCTACTTAAGGAAGACTAAGAGATCAGAGCCGTTATCCAATAACTCAGATCAAAGGTTCAACAAATAATCAATAATAATTATGAAATTCTACTAACTAAACTGAAATCTGGTATTAAAATAAAACTTTGCATACCTTTTTCAAATCTGGGATATCTACATCTATCTGCGTCAGGAGTCTACTCTAACTAATCCTCCGTTGCACTTTAACTCTTAATTAATTTCACATATGCCACTTTAATGTTTGTCCTTTTCAAGCTTGTACCTAAAACACTGACAAACAAAATGTCGGTCAGCATATCAGAATATGCCGATATGTGGGTACATCTAAAATTTCATAGATATGGCTAACAATTTAATAGTCACAATCAAATTATTTAACAAGACAATTTACATTTTCAATGTGTCATTCTCCACCGCTTTTTCCCTAACCCTGGCATACCCCTCTAGGGTTTCTCTTTTGCCATTGACTTAAGGCCACCTTCTCAATCTTGAGCTTGGTGCCTGGGAGTCACCTGTCATGGTGCTCCATAGTCATGCATCATGGACCACCTTCTCATTCCCGAGCTTGGCGTCTAGGGTCACCTCTCATGGTGCCCATGGGTCTACCCTCTTGGGCCTGACCTTTATGGCATCTTCCATCAGGGTGGCATGTAGGTGCGAGAATTCACATGTATAAATAATTGTGATAGCGATAGTGACTTTATAATTGTAGTATGAATATCCAAACTGTTTAGATTGCATTCAATGCGAGGAAACATTCAGAAAATCCTCGGGAAACTAATGCGATTAATCATAATTAACCACATACCTGATAAGCAGACTTGAATGTAGATCTAACTCAACCAATCGAGAAATCAAGCAAGTACACATAGGTTGATCCTGAAAAAGGCATCCAATATATTTCTATCATGGATCCTGGTATTCAAATCTAATAGGTCTAATCGTGCCCTAGGGTTACTAGTCCTTTTTAGGGTGTTGACCATAATTTGGGTTTCACTTCCTTTTTACCACTTTTACTTTATTTTTATCAAAATATGCATCAAATCCTAATTATCTCATTTTATTTTCCATTAAGATCTTAAGATCATATTTGGATCACAAAAACCCTTTTTGGATTATTATATTCTTTCTTCCCTTTTTCCCTCACTTAGGGTTTCTAAGGGTTTTAATCAACATATTAGGTATAAAACCCTAATCCTTGCAATTCCATCATCAAAACAGGTTACAATCTATCTTAATCATTAAACTAGTTAATAATGCTCGAATTTACACACTTGCAAGATTAAATCTATTTTCGATCATCAATTAGGGTTAACACCTACAAATTAATACCTTTCTACCCACATTAGGTACTTTTGCAAAAAGATATTGATTTAGGTTCCCAAACTATTTTTAATGTGTCCCTCGCATTTTTTTTATCATTTTTCATGTATTGATTTCCCTCATCTAAGTTTTCTAGCTCAAGATATGATTTTTATAAGAAAAACCCATTTTCTAATTTATTTGCTAATTTTGCAAAAAACACGAATCGTTTGATCCGTGGTCCGCTGGTCCACATAGGATCCAATGTCCAGGATCACACACTCCCTCTCTTTGCAAACAAAAGAACCAAAAGTCCATTCTAACCTTGGCGTGACTGACGGAGGAGAGGGGCAAAGAGCTAATTTTGCGGGAGGCCTTCATCAACCTCGTGTCATCTCCCTGTTGCACTCTGATGGTCAACCTCAGGGTTGACTCCGCGATCCTAGCCACCTGCGACCGCGCCAATAGGTTAGGAAGCTTCGTCTTCCATCGACGAACTCGACCAGGGGCCCAATAGCTCGCTAAGGGTACACCCAAGTTGCTCCTACTCACCAGACTCCGGCGAGGGTCTCCGAGGTGATGGAGGTGCATGTCAGGACGAAACGTCCAATTGGGGGCACGAAATTTCTCCTTGCAACAACCCGCAAGTCAGGGTCTGATTTCTTTGCACGCTGGAGTCCTCACAAGCCCTCTCCTATATACAGGGTTAGAGGCAGTCCCACAAAGATTGGGAACTTCTCCAGTTATCGGCCAAACCCCGACAAAGTCGAGTTGATCGTGTGCGATTTCCTTTCCGAAATGCAACGAGAATTATTGCATGCTCGCATCTTCCCTGGATCACGAGGAAATCAGTGAGGAAAAATCCCTCTGGATCTCCCAGAATCCCAGTCCCAGTGGGACTTAGACGATGACCTCCTAACGTTGGATTAAGATCCAACGGTCTGAGTTACCCACGTTTAAACAAAAATAGAAAATCATTTTCCTATTTCTGAATAAATTCCAATCTTGGGAATTTCTTAGGAAATTCGTATCTCCCAAACCCTTGCTCCTTTTATTCTCAAATTTTAGAAGAAAGTCCATAATGACTTAATCCACGTATGTACCAAATTTGAGACTCAAACTAGAAAGTATTAGATGCTTTTTATATATGAATGTTATCTCTTATTAAAGCATATTTTAAGCATATTTTCTCTCTCTTAATCTTCTATTTTCTTCATTTGGGTTCCTTTTACCATTAGAAACCATGTGGAATAGAAATCTCATCCAATGTGGATGTATTATCCATATTTCCACCTATTTCTTGTAATATTATCATTATCCCACATTTCTTATAAATAAAGCAATATTTAATTAATCATTTCTCTTTCTTGTTGCATTATCTTTGCAATTTGGACTCCTTGGAACCCAAGGAACTCTATTATTTTGAAATCCTTTTTATTGGATACTCATATCCTTCTAGATGCATTAATATGCATTATTTCACATTATCTTGTTTATTTCTCATTAAAATATCTCTTTTTGAGGATTTCTCTTTATTTATCCTTTATTTTCCTCATTGATATGCATTTTATCATTAGGAATCCTTGGGATACGAAAATCCACTAAGGATAACTCAATTGTACCTCTTTTCACTTATTTTCCACATTTTATCATTATTTTCAATTTCTTTCTTAATAAAGAAACATCTAATTGATTTTTTCTTTTCTTATTGGATTCTCTATGCAACTTTGGACTCTTTGGGACCCAACGAATCCAAGTGGCACGAAATCCAACTTTGGATTATATTCTTTTGCCTTCTGGAGGTTTCCACACCTTTCATTACTCAAAAACTTAATTATTCATTTACTAATGAAATTTCCTTGTTATTGGGCCCAATAGCCAATAAAGCCCACAAAGCAATCATCAAGGCTATTGTAACAGAATTCATGCATTCAATCAAAAGACATCATTATTTGTTCATTTATCTTTAATGTGAGAAATTACATTTCTCAGCAAATGAACCCAAAATTGGGGTTGTAACATCCTTCCCCTCTTATAAGAATTTTGTCCTCAAAATTGCATCAAGCAAACAAACAAATAGGATAGGCATTTCTTATGTCCATCAGGGCTCCCATGTGGCTTCACCCCTTCCATGGTGCTTCCCAAGAACCTTCATCATCTCATATTCTTCCATCTGAGTTCTTTATTACCTTGGTATATCGTACCCTTATAGGTGACTCAGGACTTTTCAGCCTCTCCAAAGCTGAATAGGTTTAGGGCTCAACACATGGCTTGGGTACCTCACATAGTGCTCTAGATCGAGCTCATGGAATACATTACACATCATGTTATCCTAAGGGGTAAGGCTAAACACAACCTTCTCAACCAATCCATCTCAAATGGACCCATATATCGGGGACTCAACTTTCTCAGTTGTAGCTCAGAGGGGTCGGAATTTCACATTATATTCTCCCACAGTGAACTGCATGTCAGTCTTGCTTTGCATCAGCTCGTGACTCATGTCACCCTTGGGCTCTCTCTCTCTCAACCATTGCACGATCAAGTGACTTCATCTGCACCCACTGTGGTTCTTTTCTAACCTTCACGAGGCCTCCTTCACCAACAACATCTTAGTGAAGTGGTGACCGACACAACCTCCTTCTAGAATTTCTTTCATCCCGATAAGGGCTATGGTGGTTATCATCACATCTTTCAAAGGACAAAAACTGCCTCTATGGATCACCCTGAAAGAGCACACATGCTCTCATCTGATCCTCTAGTCTGGATCATACTAACCATTAGTAAGGGGTGATAAACTGTACTAACATTGAGTTCTTCACGCATCTGTTTCCACCTTATGGAAGTGAACCTTTAGGTCCTACTCAAGAACTTTGAACTCGCATCATGTTGTAGTTGAACCATCTCTCTCTCATATGTAGTCCAACCAGATATGTCCCTTGACAGTACTCTTTCTTTCTCATGTCATCTAGGTAAGGTGATCTACCATAACCCATTTGCATATTGACCTTCCTTGGTCTAGGGGAGACTCACAACATCCACAGTGATGAACTCCCATTCTCTCTCGGGAACTCTTTATACTTTATATCCATGCATTGGGTTACTAGTGTTCGTCCTTCACCTCTTGTCTTGCATGGCAGCATGCTACATGCAATTTCATATTAAGCATCTCAAGTACAACTATCACTTACTATCTTTGTAGTATCACGGTGTTTGGTGATATGAAACCATGATCTCATGTACGTCATGATTCCTCAAGATCGATTCCTCAAAAACCCTAAACCATTCTCATCAGGGTTTTATCACCCTCCTCTTCAGAGGAGTATATCTAAGGCTCTACAACCATCCTTTTACTACATCAAGGCCTAGGTTGGCTAATCAAACCACCGCTAACTTGATCAATCATTATCTGTGTGTTAGCCAAACTTTCCTCATTTCTAAACTTAGGGTTATCCTAACAACCTCTTCTAGCCTCTAGACAAACTAGGCAGCTACATCTCAACCAGAGCATCTATTACCACTTCACATCCATAGGTGTTAGGTAATGTTGAATACATACACCTCCATGTATTCTACTTATTATCTCAGCTCTAAGTCTATCTTCATCGAGAAAACTCTGAGCTCATACCCTTGGTTTTTGAATTCAACCTTGTATGACTCATAGCTCATGATAAAAACATCCTCATAAGATGACTACATTATTCCTTTTATTGTTCGCAAACCATCCATGTATCATTCACTCGACCAAGGTATGTTATCATCTTTGTCCTCATACTTCGTCGCAACATTCCAACTCACATCATCTTTTATCCTTGGTGTATGGCATGCATACTGTCCCATCTCTCCCTCCCATAACAAGAGGAAATAAGCATTTGGCGGCTGTCCAAACAAAAAGTTCTTCCTGTTCTAAGAGTAGATATGGTACATCCCACATTGCTAGTACACCTTTGAATCTAAGTTGAAACGTGCAACTTATATCTCCACATCACCACCATCTTGATATCAAAGTTTCTTCCATGGAAAATTGGTCTCGAACCTACTTGGTTCCACACCCATTCCTTGGTCATCTCCTCCAGGTCTATAAGGTGTTGGCACTGTAGGGTCATCCCTCTTCCCTTATGCATCCAGAGAGTGCCCTACTCATCTGCCCTTTGGGTCCCATGAGTTTATGAAGGTGATCAATCTCCTAACCCATGGCCCTCAGACAATGATAGTTGTTACCTCCCGACACTGTGGTAATGTGCAACTAGGGAATTAGGCAACTCCTACTTCCATCGGTCTTATCCCTACCTGACCCTAGGATAGATTTAGGATTCTCTTATAGTACATGTTCAACTTAGAACCTTACCTAAGACTTCATCATCTCTCTCTCTCTGCATTGATGGCTGACTTTCATCCTTTCATAGGGGTCATGGTGACTTGCCTTCCTTGGTCAGGCCCCATACCGGTTACCTACATGGTAACACATCCACATGCACATAGAGATGGATATCTATGGGTCTACAAGTTCATTCTCATACCATGTACTTTTCACTTAGATTCTCAAGATCCTATGAGACCTTGTTAGGTTACTTAAACCAAAAAAATTGGTAAACATCCTACCAAAGGGTCCCTCTCCTAGGTTGGGAGGAAAAATTCACCTCGATAACAAAGGTCAAAAACGTCCTTATGACTCGGGTTTACATCCACATGAGCATGCTTAACCCTAGAAAGCAACTAAGGAACAAGTTGACCATGTACTAAACCATGTTGGGTCATACTTGTTCTCATCCTCAACATGGGATCACGATCATACCTTCCCATGTCATCCACTTAGCCGTGAGGGGTTCATCAAACATACCTTTAACGTAAGGGGTTTCCTTCTTCCTCTACACATGAGGAGTACCATGTTGCAAACTATAGAGACTCAAATTTCATTATGAGCATCGAGTACACTACTTCCCCTCTTAGGTCTAGGAACCCTAGGTTCACCTTTGGGTGTCCAACTGCATGCTCAATTTCTTAACCACGAATCAAGCATGTCCAAGGTATGTTATGTACTTCCATGATCCTTTTATATAAGCAACACCTCAGAGTGAAGTCCTCCTCAAGGAAAACCAATTAGGTATAAAGCCTCACAACTAGTTACTTAAACCTCCTCAGGGTCTAAGGCACTCATTGACTCATCTTAGCAGGTAAACTCCTATACCATAGGCACATAGGTTCCAGAAGCATCACTCTTTCTTTAGGGTTTGGTTCCTCTAAAGGACACCAAGATATCATCCATTTCCAGGGATCAAGAATGAGGCAACCACTATCATCCACTTAGGTCGCATCATCCTCCACTCCCCACTGCTCCTCATGTCTCGGAATCTAAGCTTCCAACCTTCTTGCTTAAGTCTTGCTTTCTCTCTCTAGAGCTAACTCCACATCCAACCTTACTACCAAAGGTCCTCTCTTCATGAAGGTTCAAGCTCACAAGCATACTGTAATGACCCCGCCTCCCGGTAACCCCCATTAAGGGAGACCCGAAGGTCAGAGCCGTTATTCAATTAACAGGGGTTGACAAATAATCAATAAAAATTATGAAATTCTACTAACTAACTGGAATTTTGTATAAAATTAAAACTTTACATACCTTTGAAAACTTTGGAAATATATCTATCCAGGTCTTAAATTATTCTATCTAATCCTCCTTGCACTTTATTTCTTATTTCCACAATGTGTCACTTTATTGTTTGTTCTTTCAATTGTTGTTCCAAAAATGTCAACAAACAAAATGTCGGTCAGTATATCGAAATATACTGGTATGTGGGAACAATCAAAATCTTGCAAATAAGGATAACAATCTAATTATCACAATCAAGTTAATTAACAAGCCAATTTACACTTTTCAGTATGACATTCTCCACCGCTTTTGCCCTAACCCTGGCACACTCTCCTTAGGGTTTCCTTTGCCAATGACTAAATGCCACCTTCTCAATCTCGAGCTTGGTGCCTGGGGGTCACCACTCATGGTGCCCACTAGTCATGTAATATCATAGGCCACCTTCTCATTCCCGAGCTTGGTGCCTGGGGTCACCACTCAAGGTGTCCATTGGTCTACCCATCTGGGCCTGACCTTTGGCATCATCCATCAGGGTGTCATGTAAGTGCGAGAATCCATACTTCTATTATTAATGTGATAATCATAGTGACTTTATAGTTTGCAAGTATGACCATCCAACAGATAAGTTGCATTCAATGTGATTAACCATCTGAAAAATCCTCGGGAAACTAAGGCGGTTATTCATAATTAACCACATACCTGATCTGACGATTTGAACATAAATATCCATGCAAGTAAGAATCCAAGCAAGCAAGCATTTTCAACAAGATCCTGAAATAATCACATAATTCTCTTTTTATTATATCCATTAAACCTAGCTCACTTCCTAGGGTATCTAATTCACTTTTAGGGTTTCTATTGCAATTAGGGCTTCCCTTCATCTTTTACTATTTTAAACCCTAATTTAACGCATTTGATCACAAACCCTAATTATTTCCACATCTAATACTCAGTTTTGGATTTAAGGCATAATCAACCATTATATAAGTCCATTAATCCTCTTTTCATTAAAGCTACCATTTTTATCCTCTTTAACCCAGGATAAGGTCATTATGCTCGTTTATCATCAATTTGTAGTTCATTATGCTCTACTACTCATATGAACGTTATTTATCATTAATTCTACCTTGATTGTGATAATTAGATTATTATCCTTATTTGCAAGATTTTGTTTGTTCCCACATACCAGTATATTTCGATATACTGACTGACATTTTGTTTGTCGGCGTTTTAGGAACAACAATTGAAATAACAAACAGTAAAGTGACACATTGTGGAAATAAGAACTAAAGTGCAAGGAGGATTAGATAGAATTTTAATGACCCCACCTCCCGATGACCCCCAATTAAGGGAGACCCGAAGGTCAGAGACGTTATTCAATTAACAGGATCAAAGGTTCGACAAATAATCAATAAAAAATATGAAATTCTACTAACTAACTGGAAATTGTTTTAAAATTATAACTTTACTTACCTTTGAAAACTTTGGAAATCTATCAATACAGGTCTTGAATTATTCTATCTAATCCTCCTTGCACTTTATTTCTTATTTCCACAATGTGTCACTTTACTGTTTGTTCTTTCAATTGTTGTTCCTAAAACACCGACAAACAAAACGTCAGTCAGTTAATCGAAATATACTGGTATGTGGGAGCAACCAAAATTTCACAGATACGGCTAACAATTTAATAATCACAATCAAATTATTCAACAAGCAAATTTACATTTTCAATGTGTCATTCTCCACCGCTTTTGACCAAACCCTGGCACACCCCTCTAGGGTTTCTCTTTTTCCATTGACTTAAGGCCACCTTCTTAATCTCGAGCTTGGTGCCTGGGAGTCACCTCTCATGGTTCTCCATAGTCATGCATCATAGACCACCTTCTCATTCCCAAGCTTGGTGTCTGGGGTCACCTCTCATGGTGCCCATTGTTTTACCCTCCTGGGCATGACCTTTATGGCATCTTCCATTAGGGTGGCATGTAGGTGCGAGAATTCACATGTATATATAATTGTGATAGCCATAGTGACTTTATAATTGCAGTATAAACATCCAAACTGTTTAGATTGCATTCAATGCGAGGAAACATCTGAAAAACCCTCGGGAAACTAATGTGATTAACCATAATTAACCACATACCTGATCTGAAGATTTGAACAGAAATATCCATGCAAGTAAGAATCCAAGCAAGCAAGCATTTTCAACAAGATCCTCAAATAATCACCTAATTCTCTTTTTATTATTCATGTCATCAAGATCCATTAAACCTAGCTCTCTTCCTAGGGTTTCTAATTCACTTTTAGGGTTTGTGATCAATTGCGTTAAATTAGGGTTTAAAATAGTAAAACATGAAGAGAAGGTTGGTCATACTTGCAAACTATAAAGTCATTATGATTATCACATTAATAATAGAAGTATGGATTCTCGCACTTACATGCCACCCTGATGGATGATGCCAAAGGTCAGGCCTAGATGGGTAGACCAATGGACACCTTGAGTGGTGACCCCAGGCACCAAGATGAGGAATGAGAAGGTGGCCTATGATATTACATGACTAGTGGGCACCATGAGTGGTGACCCCCAGGCACCAAGCTCGGGATTGAGAAGGTGGCCTTAAGCCATTGGCAAAGGAAACCCTAAGGTGGGTATGCCAGGGTTAGGGCAAAAGCGGTGGATAATTTCATACTAAAAAGTGTAAATTGGCTTGTTAATTAACTTGATTGTGATAATTAGATTGTTATCCTTATTTGCAAGATTTTGGTTGTTACCACATACCAGTATATTTAGATATACTGACAGACGTTTTGTTTGTCGGCGTTTTAGGAACAACAATTGAAAGAACAAATAGTAAAGTGACACATTGTGGAAATAAGAAATAAAGTGCAAGGAGGATTAGATAGAATAATTCAAGCTCTGGATAGATATATTTCCAAAGTTTTCAAAGGATGTAAAGTTTTAATTTTATACCAAATTCCAGTTAGTTAGTAGAATTTCATAATTATTAATGATTATTTGTCGAACCTTTGATCCTGTTAATTGAATAACGACTCTGACCTTCGGGTCTCCCTTAATTGGGGGTTACCGGGAGGTGGGGTCATTATGATATCATCTTAATTAGGTTCAATCCTTCTTATTATTCTCCACAGGTTATTATATCCCGAAATCAACATAATTAAGACATTAAAATTCCTGTTTTAGGGTTTTGTACACATGAAGATGCATAATAGTTTAGAAACCCCAACTTAAGGTTAATGGATGATCATGATATATAATTTGAAGTCCTATGTATAAAACTGACGTTAGGTTAACCTCAGTCTAGTAGATGATAAAAAAGCTTTAATGTGAATATGGGAGTAATTATGGTTTTGCACCTAGAACTGTTGTTTTAGGGTTTTGTAGATACAATGAGGAATGTTTTAAAAGATCTAAAAAGAGCTCTAATGAAACCCTAATGCGGATGAGAAGCCCTAGAAAGTGAATCCAAGTCAATTAAATAGAAATATTCTTGGTAAAGTGTAGTAAATAGGTTCCATATGCTTTTCAGGAATTCTGTGATTGTTGAACTGCTTCTTGGATTACTTGCTTGCTTGGAATTATTAATAGCTTGTTGAATATGCAAAACAGCTATGTGGTTAATTATGATTAATCGCATTAGTTTCCCGAGGGTTTTCCAGATGTTTCCTCGCATTGAATGCAATCTAAACAGTTTGGATATTCATACTGCAATTATAAAGTAACTATGGCTATCACAATTATTTATACATGTGAAATTCTTGCACCTACATGCCACCTTGATGGAAGATGCCATAAAGGTCAGGCCCAAGAGGGTAGACCCATGGGCACCATGAGAGGTGACCCCAGACACCAAGCTTGGGAATGAGAAGGTGTCTATGATGCATGACTATGGATCACCATGAGAGGTGACTCCCAGGCACCAAGCTCGGGATTGAGAAGGTGGACTTAAGTCAATGGTAAAAGAGAAACCCTAGAGGGGTATGCCAGGGTTAGGGAAAAAGCGGTGGAGAATGACACATTGAAAATGTAAATTGTCTTGTTAAATAATTTGATTGTGATTATTAAATTGTTAGCCATATTTGCAAGATTTTGGTTGTTCCCACATACCAGTATATTTCGATATACTGACCGACGTTTTGTTTGTCGGCGTTTTAGGTACAACCCTGAAATGAACAAATAGTAAAGTGACACATTGTGAAAATAAAACATAAAGTGCAAGGAGGATTAGATAGAGTAGAATCAATCTTGGATAGATAGATTCCCAAAGTTTTAAAAGGTATGCAAAGTTTAAAATTTTCTACCAAATTTTAGTTTAGTTAGTAGAATTTCATAATTATTATTGATTATTTGTCGAAACTTTGATCCGGGTTAGTGGATAACGGCTTTGATCTTTCGGTCTCCCTTAATTGGGGGTTACCAGGAGGCGGGGTCGTTACAATATTGTAACATCCTAGGATTTGAGGCCTCAGATAAAACACCCTTAAAAGGAATGATTGGACTACCCATATCACCAAGGTGCACCTCCTTTTCCGGGAGCCCATCACTAAAGAACTCCATAGTTAAGCGTGCTTGACTTGGAGTAGTACTAGGATGGGTGAACAGTCGGGAAGTTGTCCTCGGCTTGCTTGTGAGTGAGGACAAAGCGTGCAATTAAGGCTAGTGGTGATCTGTGGGGCCATTCGTCATTCCTAAAACCTTGCTAGAGACTTGGGCAATGGGCCTGGGCGTTACAAATGGTATCAGAGCCAAAACCCCTCCAGTAGGTGGGGCCCACATGGACATTTCATGCCAGTCTTGAGCCGTGCGGTCCAGGCATGTAGGAAAGGTCTGTCCATGGTTGACGTAGCCACCCTTGCGCTGGTATTCTATGATTGGGAGTTGGGTGCCCATGGGCCATTGTGGGTCTGCACTAAAATGGGGAAGAGATTATGAGGCCTTATTGTTGAGCCTTGACGAGGACGTCAAGAGTCTAAGTGGGGGAGATTGTAACATCCCAGGATTTGAGGCCTCAGATAAAACACCCTTAAAAGGAATGATTGGACTACCCATATCACCAAGGTGCACCTCCTTTTCTGGGAGCCCATCACTAAAGAACTCCATAGTTAAGCGTGCTCGACTTGGAGTCGTACTAGGATGTGTGATCAGTCAGGAAGTTGACACCGGCTTGCATGTTAGTGAGGACAAAGCATGCAGTTAAGGCTAGTGGTGATCTGTGGGGCCACTCGTCATTCCTAAAACCTTGCTAGAGACTTGGGCAATTGGCCTGGGCGTTACACATACTTCTACATTGATGAAGACTATGCTCGAAATTATGTTTGCTCAAGATCATACATAGCCCTTTATTCTTATTTCATAAGCCATCCATCATGATCTCTTGACTAGGGTTTCATCCTACTGTCAGCACTACTAACGTACTTTGGGTGCAAGCTATACCCTACTTGCCCAAGCCCATAGGGTTCTAGCTTTATCCATGAAGGAGCTATCCTTCGCACATGCACGAGCCTTCCCAGGGTTGGGTTGCCAAAGATAGTCATCAACTTCTCATGGCTCATATGGCATCCAAGGCATGTCTATCAAAACACCTGGTCAACCATGACATCTAGATCATCATGTCATCTCCCTCTCTAACCTCCACTTAGGGTTAGGGTTAACATCATCCTCAGAGGATGTGCTATGTCTCTACTTTTTAATGGAGGTCTCTACCTCCAAGAATAACTCTCTCTACTCATCCTCCTGACAAGGAGGTCTATCCTCAGGTCTCTCCTGAGGGCATGACAACTTATGTCATACGACCTAAGCATGTAACTATTCCTTTATGCTTAATCTATTAAGCTTATGTCCATGACATCTTAATTACATGCTTTTCATTAATTTGGTGGAGGATTCCTTAAACCTTATCAACCTTACCCATACATCAAGAGGGTGAGGAGAAGAGAGATAACCCTAATCCTTAAGGTCCTTAATAGAATTTGATTTGAGAAAGGATGAACAAGATGAGAGAGTCCTAAAGGTATCTTATTTCGAGTCATATCCTAAGACATCGGCCAGGCAGTCACACAATCTGGGAGTCCTCGTATTCTGACTAGCGGTGCAGAGGAAAATATTGCCAGCCCCCGGATGTGATCCTTTTCTAGACACCTCAATCTTTCGAAAAATCCTCTAAAACCTCCCTTGGGTTCTACGGAGTTTGTAAAATTTAATAATTATTAAAGATTAGATGAGGAACCTATGCTCTGATACCAATTGTAATGACCCCATCTCCCGGTAACCCCCACTTAAGGAAGACCAAGAGGTCAAAGCCGTTATCCAATAACTCGGATCAAAGGTTCAACAAATAATCAATAATAATTATGAAATTCTACTAACTAAATTGAAATCTGGTATAAAAATAAAACTTTCATACCTTTTTCAAATATGGGATATCTACATCTATCTGTGTCAGGAGTCTACTCTAACTAATCCACCTTTGCACTTCAACTCTTAATTAATTTCACATATGCCACTTTACTATTTGTCCTTTTCAAGCTTGTACCTAAAACGCCGATAAACAAAACTTTGGTCAGCATATCAGAATATGTCGGTATGTGGGTACATCCAAAATTTCACAGATATGACTAACAATTTAATAGTCACAATCAAATTATTTAACAAGACAATTTATATTTTCAATGTGTCATTTTCCACCACTTTTTCCCTAACACTGGCATACCCCTCTAGGGTTTCTCTTTTTCCATTGACTTAAGGCCACCTTCGCAATCTCGAGCTTGGTGCCTGGGAGTCACCTCTCATGGTGCTCCATAGTCATGCATCATAGACCACCTTCTCATTCCTGAGCTTGGCATCTGGGGTCACCTCTCATGGTGCCCATGGGTCTACCCTCTTAGGCCTGACCTTTATGGCATCTTCCATCACGGTGGCATGTAGGTGCGAGAATTCACATGTATATATAACTGTGATAGCCATAGTGACTTTATAATTGCAGTATGAAAATCCAAACTGTTTAGATTGCATTCAATGCGAGGAAACATTCGGAAAATCCTCAGGAAACTAATGTGATTAATCATAATTAACCACATACCTGTTAAGTAGACTTGAATGAAGAAATAACTCAACCAATCAAGAAATCAAGCAAGTACACACATGTTGATCCGGAAAAAGGCATCCAATATATTTCTATCATGGATCATGGTATTCAAGTCTAATAGGCCTAATCATGCCCTAGGGTTACTAGCGCTTTTTAGGGTTTTGACCATAATTAGGGTTTCGCTTCCTTTTTACCACTTTTACTTTATTTTTATCAAAATATCCATCAAATCCTAATTATCTCATTTTATTTTTCATTAAGATCTTAAGATCAGATTTGGATCACAAAAACCCTAATTTTTGGATTATTATATTCTTTCTTCCCCTTTTCCCTCACTTATGGTTTCAAAGGGTTTTAATCATCATATTAGGTTTAAAACCCTAATCCTTGCAATTCCATCATCAAAACATGTTACAATCTATCTTAATCATTAAACCAGTTAATAATGCTCGAATTTACACACTTGCAAGATTAAATCTATTTTTGATCATCAATTAGGGTTAACACCCACAAATTAATACCTTTTTACCCACAATAGGTACTTTTGCAAAAATATACAGATTTAGGTTCCCAAACTATTTTTATTGTATCCCTCATATTTTTCTGATCATTTTTCATGTATTGATTTCCACATCTGAGTTTTCTAGATCAAGATATGATTTTAACAAGAAAAACCCCTTTTCTGATTTATTTGCTAATTTTGCGAAAAACATGGATCGTTTGATCCGTGGTCCGCTGGTCCACATAGGATCCAATGTCCAAAATCACGCGTGCCCTCTCTTTGCAAACAAAAGAACCAAAAGTCTTTTCTAACCTTGGTGCGACTGAAGGAGGTGAGGGGCAAAGAGGTAATTTCACGGGAGGCCTTCTTTAACCTCGTGTCGTCTCCCTGTTCTTCTCCGATGGTCAACCTTAGGGTTTACTCCGCGATCCTAGCCACCTGCGACCGCGCCAACAAATTAGGAAGCTTCGTCTTCCATCTACGAACTTGACCATGGGCCCAATTGCTCGCCAAGGGTACGCCCAAGTTGCTCCTACTCGCCGAACTCCGGCGAGGGTCTCCAAGGTGATGGAGGTGCAGGTCAGGACGAAACGCTCAATTGGGGACACGAAATTGCTCCTAGCAACAACCCACAGGTCAGGGTCTGGTTTCTTTGCACGTTGGAGTCCTCACAAGCCCTCCCCTATATATAGGGTCAGAGGGAGTCCCACGAAGATTGGGAACTTCTCCAGTTATCGGCCAAACCCTGACAAAGTCGAGGTGATCCTGTGCGGCTTCCATTCTGGAATGCAATGGGAATTATTGCATGCTCGCATCTTCCCTGGATCATGAGGAAATCAGAGAGGAAAAATCCCTCTAGAACTTGTAGAGTCCCAGTCCTAGTGGGACTTAGAGGATGACCGCCTGGCGTTGGATTAAGATCCAACGGTCTGAGTTGCCTACGTTTAAACAAAAAAAGAAAATCATTTTCCTATTTCTGAATAAATTCCAATCTTGGAAATTTCTTAGGAAATTTGTATCTCCCAAACCCTTGCTCCCTTTATTCTCAAATTGTAGAAGAAAGTCCATAATGACTTAATCCACGTATGTACCAAATTTGAGACTCAAACTCGAAAGTATGAGATGTTTTCTTTATATGCAAGTTATCTCTTATTAAAGCATATTTTAAGCATATTTTCTCTCTCTTCATCTTCTATTTTCTTCATTTGGGTTCCTTTTACCATTATAAACCATGTCGAATAGAAAACTCATCCAAGGTGGATGCATTATCCATATTTCCACCTATTTCTTATAATATTATCATTATCTCATATTTCTTCTAAATAAAGAAATATTTAATTAATACTTTCTCTTTTGCATTATCTTTGCAATTTGGACTCCTTGGAACCCAAGGAACTCTATTATTTCAAAATCCTTTTTATTCGATACTCATATCCTTTTAGATGCATTAATATGCATTATTTCACATTATCTTGTTTATTTCTCATTAAAATATCTCTTTTTGAGGATTTCTCTTTATTTCTCCTTTATTTTCCTCATTGATATGCCTTTTATCATTAGGAATCCTTGGGATACGAAAATCCACCAAGGATAACTCAATCGTACCTCTTTTCACTTATTTTCCACATTTTATCATTATTTTCAATTTCTTTCTTATTAAAGAAACATCTAATTGATCTTTTCTTTTCTTATTGCATTCTCTATGCAACTTTGGACTCCTTGGGACCCAAGGAATCCAAGAGGAACGAAATCCAACTTTGTATTATATTCTTTTGCCTTTTGGAGGTTTCTGCACCTTTCTTTTCTCAAAAACTTAATTATTCATTTACTAATTGAATTTCCTTATTATTGGGCCCAATAGCCAATAAAGCCCACAAAGCAATCATCAGGGCTATTGTAACGGAATTCATGCATTCAATCAAAAGACATCATTATTTGTTCATTTATCTTTAATGTGAGAAATTACATTTCTCGCAAATGAACCCAAAATTGGGGTTGTAACAATCTCCCTCCTCTGAGCTCTATTTTGGGTGAAAAATTGTGCATTGGAAACATCAGGGAGTCCTCCATACTATTGTCTCAAGTATAGTATAGATGAATATTCAGATGGGAACTAAATTGGTATGGAGAAGGTGAAGTACAATGTAGTTGAAGACTAGGTGTTATGATAAACTAAGTGTCGCCACAAGTCAAACGTACATAAGATAACCTCAAAAAGCATACAAGCATATCTAATCATCAACTTGATGGAAAAGTGAGAAACTAGTGCAAGGTAGAGATAGAGTGCACATTAATGAAGAGAGAGAAAATATAAACTCGATCAGATCCACCCCTCCTTAAAGAATTTTTTCCCTCAAAGTCAATACAAACCTTCAATTGAGATTGGGATTTTCATATTTACCATTGTCTATGATCTCTTCGACATATAAATTATTTCAAAATCAAATCATCATTCATCAAGGTTAATACATTGTTACATGGATAATGAGTTGGGAACATTACCACATAGATCACTATATTTCGAGGGATCATCACCCGTCTTAGACATTTGGAGAGATTGCATTTTTGGGTCAAATGTATAAGACCCCTAACCTAGCATTTGGGGTAACCCTATTTTTTTAAATTAAGTAAGTTTCTTGTAACCTTTCTCTAATTTTTTCATATGTAATTAGGGCTTTTGGAGAGCTTAATTTCAAGTTTGAGCTAGTTTGGATGTTGTTTGTGCTTTGTTTTCTATTTTGGGTGCAAATTGCATTTTACCCAAAGTCGGGGGTTGATACAAACTTTTTTTACTTCTAAGAGTGTCTTTCATCCCTTGAAATCACCTAGAGGAGAGAGGAAGAAGTGGGCACCTTATTTGGGCCTTGAATGAGTGGTGGCATCCTTAGTGGTGACTAGGGTTTTCTAGGGTTTCCTTGTTTTGACCTTGATGTACCTTGATGATGGTAGCAACATAGGTAGTGACCTAGGGGTTGTTTTGGATGTGTTTTGACTGAAACACTTGCCTGGGCTTGATGTTGTTATGATTATGGAGGTTTGGGGTCATGTGTATCGACCTCTTTGATGGTGATGATCTTGTTTCGACCTAGTCATGATGTTTGCTCTTGTTTCGACCTCTAGGAGGTGTTACGACCTAAACCACTTGTTGGGGACCTAAGTAGGTCGACACCCAACATAGGTTTTATCACCATATCATGCATGCATGGTTTAAGTAGTTACATGTGGGTTTCTTTGGTGGACAAGTGTCCCTTAGGTGCCTTAAGGTGTTGACACCTCATCTTTGACATTTTCTCTTATCCCTCAAGCATATAGCCTCTTTTCCCTCAACACAAGTGAACCCTTGTCATCCATTCTTGTTCCTCCTTCTCTTTTGGTCTCCTTGGAGCCTTGCGAGCAATAGGAGCTGACCTTGGATCTCTTGGTGATCAGATCTCTCGCTTGTGGTGATCTTTATCCATCTTCAACCTTGGTAAGTATCTCCTCTTATTTTGCAATGTTTTCCTTGGAATCTATACTCCATCTTCTTCCCTTTTCTCAGCCATGGACCATGCTTGGATGTGATGGTCGTGATTGAGGAAGAAACCCTCATCAAAAGGGTCATAGTTCATAGTAGGAGGAAGTTATTTCCCTCTTTTTCCTCCTTCTCCCTTTAGTTCAGTTAGGGCTTTCTTTCCTCCTTTTTCTTGCGCTATCTTGACATTGGTATCTCCTTTCCTTTGTGGTGCTATTGTGGCCGTGAGAGAAGCCTTTAGAGGTGCTTCTTCAACCCTTAAATAGTATGCCTAGAGCCCTTGATCTTGGAGCTTGGACCCTTGGTGTTGAGCTTCTTAAGGTGAGTTATATAACACTCAACCTACTCTATTATTGCACTCTTTTATTCATGTATGAAACTATTTTCTCTCCCTAAAACGTTCCCCCTAACATGGTAGTGGATGATTATGATCTCTAGAACTACTTTAGTAATGAAACCTTTCTTTGTTTGGTAGAAATCCGAAATCTTAGTTGTATACCTATTTTCTTGGTGACTATGATTTATGGTGGCTTGTCCTTATCTCTTGACCATGATCGTGATCATCCTTCTTTAGGATCGTGTGCCTTGACCAATATTTCTATTTGGGTTTTTGTTTTGGGTTGGTAGATCGTAGTTTATCACCCTTCCATGTGATGTTTTCATGGAGTTTTCATAGTGTAAGTTTTAGGGTTTTTGGTGATCATTTTGAGTGGAGTATTCCACCTTGATGATGATGGAGTTCCCTGGAGTTATCTTCTATTTTAGGCTGTGTTCTTTCCTATTTTAATCTTGGTGAAGTGTTAATAAGGTGTTGGACCACGTCGAGTCTCTACCCATGCTTGGTTGTGGTCGAACTTGGGTCAGTTAGGTTGCAAAATGTTAACCCCTTGTGTGGTGGGTCGCTATCCTTTCCTTGTAACAGTCAAAACCATGTTCTTATGGACCATGTTGGCTTGGCTTTTGTAGAGGTCGTAACACCAAGTAGGTGGTTAACCCTATAGTTGTTTGGTGCTAATCGAAACAAGTATGATGGTGATGGGTTGTGACCATAGTTCCTTGGGTGGTCGCTACATGTTGAAAGTAGTTCTTTAGCCTTTGTGTTTTGACCTATCCCTAACCCTAAGGGGGTGTTGTGGCTGTAACATTCTTAAAGTGTTGCGGCATGGTGATGTGTTATGGTCATAACACATGGCTAGGGTAGGTCTCTACACCTTTTTGGTATGAGTGGTCATGACCTTGATGATAGTAGGTCATACAAATATCAGTGATGTGGGTTAATACCTATACATGAATACATTATTGATAGATGTACATATGTATACTTGATGATACATGTATGGTACTATTTGGATAAAATTATTCTTGACACTAAACTTAATTCTTAACCTTTATCTGATCCAAGAAAGTGGGAAACAAAATACCTTGGGTTTGGTGATTATTGTAACATGCAAACCCTAATTGGCCATAATGTGGAACTCTAAACCTAATATGAGAATGTATGATGTATTCACTTCTCTCTTAGATTGGTTACTATGTTATGATGCTTTCTTTATCTTGTTTATAAATCGCTAACCTTACAGGTGAAGTGTAATGGGATTTCATAGCTAGTGCATGCTATGATGAGTATGATGTGACATAGGTTGAATAAGCCTTTATGAGGCATGTTGAGACATTATGATACATTGATTATGTGAAAGGGGTCCTATGACCTGGAAGAGGCATATTGCTTAGTTGAGATGATATTCCCAGTAATAAGTTGAGGGATTGGTATCCCATGGTAAATGTGATGATGTGACTGGATGTGTTCTCTCTTTTATAAGAAGCGCAAAGTTGTATAGTGTTGAATATATGCATTCACAGGATTGGATTCGGGCCATACCCTGGTACTAGTGCAACTACGGACTGTATATTAGTGAAATATTTCAATATATGCTTATGATCATTCATTGAATTGGCTACATGTCATATCTTGGTAGGAGTGTGGCTGCAGGCCATAGCTCAGTTCACTAGCGATGTGCCTATATACCAAGGCAGGCTAGGCTGTTTTTGTAGATTGACTTGTTATGTTACTACAACAGACTAAGACTAATTGAGGGTGTGGAGAGATCAATGGATTCTAACACTTCCATTGATCTTGTATGGCACTAATCTCGACTAGTGGTTAGTTGGAGCATTACTGGTATACATCATCTCCTCAGGGCATAATAAAATACATAATCAGTCATGTAGCATATTTTCTTAGGATCAAATATGAAACATTGGATGAAGCATTTCTTTGCTTTTGTGTAGTATAATTGGTAGTTAATATATATGTTCTTCATATTCCTTTTAAACTATTATATGACAATAACTTCCTGGCTGATATCATTACCTCAATCTTCTTATCATAACTATAGCTTTACTTTTGTTCTTTAATTTCTATATCTGTGTAAAAATAATGTTAGTGGAGAGTTATATATCCTACTGAGATTTGGATCTCACTCAGTGCGTTTCTTCACAAATTTTAGTTGGACGTGCATGAGGAGGTAGAAATCACACAACTAAGGCAGAGTAGGAGCAAGAAGGACAATAGCTAATAAGGTTGGGTGTTTTTTTGTATGTCTTTTAGTGCTAGAATCTTAGAGTCGTTCCTATACACTTGGGTCTTGGGGATAGTTCCATGTGTAGTGGTTGGGATATCAATGTGAGTTTTTCTTTTGTGTTCCCTTTTGATGTAAAGATATGGAAGATATATATATATATATATATATATATATATATGACAAGTTTATCTTATAGTAGGATGATGGCTATGTGATAAGAACATGTTGATGTAAGCACCGTGTGATTTATGATATCCAAATGAAGGTGTCCTGTGAGGACTTATATGTAAAGGTTTTTTTACAGCTTTGGTTCTTAATGAAATCGATTTAATTTTTAGTTTTTTAGGTAATCTTCTTGTCTAGTTTTCTTTCTTTGTTGATCTTAGAGTTATCTCATTAGTTTGTAGCGTGGGGCATCACAAAATGTATAGATATTTTAAATGATGAGTACAACTTGAATTTCAATCCCTATATCTCAGGGTCCTAAATTCTACAGTGGTCTAGGTGGGGTTATTCATCCATGATCAGATTTCAAATTTCACCAATTCGAGACATGCATCATATTTCAATATCTTTGTTTTGTGGTCAAAATCAATCACAGTACCACCCTAGTCCATGTGACAACTAATATCTAGTGATATATCAAGAGAATCAATATAATCATCATCTCAAAAAAATTGATTTGGGAATATGAAAGTCATCTGTCATGTAGTGAGGGTGATCTCAATATTGAAATAGGGTGATCATAGGAATTAAATCAATATCAAGATTAATAACCATGAATTCAAATTTCAAAAATCAATGTTGAGAGTCAAATTTTGGAGATAAAAGTAGTAGGTCCAAACATTTCAAATCTAGGGTTTAGATTCCTATTTAAACCTTAGGGTTGTCCTCATCCATACTCAACATCAAGAAAAACTGAGAAACATTTTATGATATCGATCACCAATTCTATTTTCATGATATTGAGGTCGACAAATGATCTACACCTATGTCTTTCTAGAAATTTTAAACAACTATAGTCATCATTGTATTTCATGATCATCATTAAATTGAAATTCAATTTCAAATATTAGCATCAACTTAGACCTAGTCTATTGGAGACTTAGGTCAATAAATTAATATGGGTTGGAATGGGATACCTTTACAAGCTCTTAATAATCATCAAGGTGAAAATTTAGATAAAAATAGTAGGGATGTGAACTAGGTTATGGGACATGCACCATCACCCTAATTTGGTATATTAATGCTCATAGTCATGAAACATTGATCATAGAAAAATGGGGGGACTGTCAATTATGATTTTCGGTTTCACAAAGTCATGAAATCAAAGATCAATACAATAATAAGGAAACCATGTTTCAAGATTTTGCAAATTTGGGGTCATGATATTGTTCCCTTCCTTCCATTTAAGGAAATGGAGTATTTCTAGAAGTAGAGAAGTCAAAATAGGGATCCTAAGAATTAGAGTATCATGGAAATATGTCCAAAACTTTACATGATCATATCATTTCAAATTGAGCCTTACAAGAGGCATAATGGTTATTAGGGGACTGGACTCATGTAATTAAGGTCATCCCATCATGATGTAGAGGTCCAAAGACATAGTCATTCCCTATTATGAACTATATGGTACATAACAAATTGGGAGAGGAGTTTTCTTAATGATGTTTGATGTTTCATCTAATAATAGGGATGACGTTGGTTTAATCAATTGGGACCTCATGATCAATGAGATACAACATATGAGTTCTCCTTATATCATCATATGGATCATTATCATTTAAGTAAAACATGGGATGCACATCGGTCATATTGATTGAAATCGAGTTGCATGATCTGAGGTTTTTCATAGGATTACATTTCTTTCAAGAGTGCTTACACTAAGAAAAATAGTGTTTTCAATTCAGATCATATAATGAAATTATCATCTTAATGAACTTTCATTATTTTAGACAAATTTTAGTTCTTTTGTGCATAAGATACCCATCATTTAAAAATCATGTGACTAATAGTCATGAGAGAAGGATAGCATGAGAAGTTGAGAAGACTAACTATCATTTGTCTACTTGTGTGGATTAGGTAGTCCTTAAAGAAGAGGTGAGATGTGAGAAGACTCTCTCATATTTTAGGGAATAAACCTTATCCATATCTACTTTAGATAGGTAGGTGTGCAAAGGAACATTACTCACCACAACTAGGAATATAGGAGGTGATTACTGGCCATAACTTCCATGTTTAGCACCATGCCTATCACCTCAGTTTCACCGTTATGGATTTTGGTTCTCCCTAGCCATAACTTCCATGTTTACCCTATGTGTATGGATCAGATACTAGTTGTCACATAACCACTTATTACCCTCAATCCACACTCCTAATGGAAACATAATCAAAGGTGAGTGGATCACGACTTCCATCCCTAGAATGGCACACAATTTCACACAAGTAATTTGTATGAAAAGGAACTAATAAAATTAACAATTATATATATGAAAATAGAGAATGGTCCGACCATAGTAGCCCGGGTGGTAAGAGCTCAGTAAGTCCCAATGAAGGACCCAGGTTAGAACCTCACCGAAGGCACTTTGCGAATGGCAATCCACGCTGATTAGGCACGGGAGGGGGGTGACCGGACCACACCCTCTCATGCCTCGAGAGTTTACGATGTCGGGCTCGCCCAGGGTGGGTTCTCTCGATTACCAAAAAAAATAGAGAATGTACCCATTTCTATTTCAAATATGTCCATTTGTGTTTCATTTTCAGAGCTTGCAGTCGTGTATATCTTCATGTGGGAACTAAAAGTTCAATTAACAAAAGATATTAATGTATGTGAGTTGAGTACTTTATAAAAGGTCATGTAATAACCATTTAATAGTAATATTAATGTATTCTTGGGTAGTATTATATACTTACCAAAAGTAAGGAGAGAAAACCTTAAAATACATTCATTTTCATAATGTATATTTTAGGTTCCATTTTCCATTATATCAATACATGGCCTTTGAACAACTCCCCAAAGAAAGGGTCCATGAGGGGAATTTGAGGCTAAAATTTCAATTGTCACCCTATTTATACGTTATGGACATCAAGAACAAAGTCAATGAGCTAACCCTATTTTAGCATTCCTTATGGTCTTACCCCTAGAATTCAAATAGGTACACAAGGTTATATAATGAATTTCTCTATATTATGTTCATGTTTGTCAACATAATGTAATCAAAAATGAAACTAAACTCTAAGAAAAAATATTTAAAATAAGTAATTATGTATCCAAGGATTCATAAGATCATACATACAAGCAAGCTAATATCATAGTAGGGTCTATAGATTAAGAAAACCTTGTGACTAGTGAGCAATTTATGATCCTTGAATAAGATTCTAATAGAAGTTCCAACCCAGAGAGACCGATGATGAGAACATATGGAGTTATTAAGTAAATAGGATATTGATAGGATAATAATCATAATGTTTTACATCATATGTATGTTCTCCTAGACCCATGTTCTATAACATTCAAGCATAATTTCAATCATGTCAACATGTGTAAAGTGATTCAAAATAGTACTATATCATAAAGACACACTAGGTCTAGATAGAACATACACATTTAGGGGATCAAAAAAGTGATTTCATTTAAAATTTGAACTATATATAGAAAGTGATTCTCATAAAAGGAACACTTAATCATATGGAAACAAAGTATATCAACTAGTTCATTTCAATGCACAATGTAGGTACTTGGGGTCTCATGAGTCAAAATGAACTACTTAGCATGAGTTCACAGTTCATTATGTCACATGGCATGGAAAAGGTTATTGATTTTGAGAATAAAAGATTAGATGATCACAAATTATGCCAAAGTCCAAGACTTGGCCAAGTTATAGCATGTTGGCACATAAAGGAGTCACATGTAGGTCAAGGATATACATATAAGGTTAACATCATTTTAGGGTGATTTTGAAAGGTTCAAGTTGACATGAAAATAAGCTAAAGTCTACTGATTTTGGGGATTGGGAAGACTAGAGACCATTAATGATACATATAGTGCATCAGTAAGGTTGATTATTAGTACAAAAATTCATGAAGGCATCATTTTACTTAATCAGGGATGAACCTAAGAAACTAGAAGAAGATATTACCATTAGGAGAAAATGGGTGTTTTGTATAAAGAATTATATGTACACTACTACAAAAATGTTTTTTACAACAGAAAAAACACAATAGTTCTATTGATTGTGTTGTAGTTAGCATATCTTTTACAACAAGTCTATTTTTGTGTTGTGAATCATATATTTTATACAACACAAGTTATATACAACGGGCCAAACTCGTTGTAGTATATGTGATACTACAACAGGTGCTAAATTGTTGTAATAGACTGTAATATTACAACATACTCAAACCCATTGTAAAAGACCATAATTACACCATATGCTCTAACCCGCTGTAACAGTCACGTATGCTAACTTGTTGTAATAGATCATCATTACACAACATACTCTAAACTATTGTAAAAGATCATAATTACACAACATGCTCAAACCCATTGTAATAGTCATGTATGTTAACCCGTTGTAATAGACCATCATTACAAAACATACTCTAACCCGTTGTAAAATATCATAATTACACAACATGCTCTACCCGTTGTAATAGTCACATGTGTTAACCCGTTGTAATAGACCATCATTACACAACATACTATAACCCATTGTAGTATACTATAATTACACAACAAGCTTTCACATATTGTAATAGTTACCCGTTGTAATAGACCATAATCACACAACAGGTTTGCACGTCATTTGTTGTATATGTACAACAAAGAATATATGTGTTGCATAAAATGAAATTGGTTCAGTGGTTTGATATGTGCCTTACTTTCAAGTGGTCTCAAGTTCGAAACCTTGTGTCTAGTTGTATTTTCCTTTTGTCCCAACATGTTATATACAACACCCCTATTACAACAGGTGTGTTCAATGATCTACAACATGTATTAACTGTTGTATAAAATACATATATCACAACATGTGCAACACCTGTTGTATAAAGAACCCCCCCATTAGACCACGCGATCTAATACAACAATTGACACCCGTAGTAAAATGAAAAAATGAACTGTTGTAAAAACCATTTTTTGTAGTAGTGGTAATTCCATTGGATTTGGTTAAAAGACCTAGGAGTTGTTCAAGTTCAGAAATAGGGACATTTCATTGAGTTTCGTAGGAAAAATATACCCAAAAAGGATGATATTGGGCATGGGATTAGGCACTTGACGCCTTCCGGATGCATGATGGTGTGTTAATCACAATCCATGGTAGGTGTATCAACAATGTTGAGCAGTACGTTGGTGTGGTTCATGGAGAGCATTGCAAGCATGGGCATGTGGGTCCAGGGGCGATAGCTACACATGGTGGGTGGGGCGATCTCTAATGGACTAGGTAAACCATAATAGGTCAGGGCATGCTATGGGTGTGGGCCTACGGGGCCTGGAGCATTGTTGGGGGCAGAAGGTGGCACGTCTGCATGTGAGAGAGTGAGAGAGAGTGTGAGTGTGTGACCAGAGAATATTTGGGTTGTTGATGTCTGATCCAACACCTCCCCCATTGCCTTCTTACTCAAGCTTTGTGCTTCTAAACTCAATTGTAAATGACAATGCCTAGATGAGGGCTTGTAGGGGTAGTGTGGTTTGGAACAAAATGTATAGGGTTTGGCAAAGTTTGAGAGGGATCTTAGATGCATCAAAGGGCATTGGAGGGATTGTAGGGTCTATAAAAAGAGGGTCGTCGGCCATGGGTGGTGGCCAACACCTTGCCTACCGGTGCTCACGTCTCATTGGCATGCTTAGCGGGAGCAATGGGGATAATTGTTGGTAGGTGACAAGTGAGGGAGAAAGAGGAGGAAGGAAAAAGGGATCCAAGAGGCATCAAGTGCCTACAATGCCTACTGTAAGAGCATCACCGAACTAGGGAGGAAAATGACCTTTGGGTCGTCAGACATGCCTTAATTTGTGGCTCATGTCAATCGAAGGTCCCACATCATTGTTGGGGCATGGCACATGTGTCTAGGAAAAGAAGAAGAAAAATGTGGGGAAAAGGAAGTAGGCCACGTGTTGGGTCTAGCCTAATATGACCAGCCAAAGGCCAAACCAAAGGAAAGTGGTTTAGAAAATAGAATTTGAGGGTGTAAAATTCAAACGGGCATGTATCCCGTCTACAAGCTTTGTTTTGGGTGAAACATGTTGCCTTGGAAATTTGAGTCAGCCCACCACAATATAGGAACAAGTATAGGATAGAAATATATTTAAGCAAGGGGTCAAAATAGGTATGGAGAGGTACAAATAGAATGTGGTTGAAACTAGATTTTATGATAAATTGAGTGTTGCCTCAAGTCGGATGTACACAAGTTAACCTCAAAAAGCATCAAATGATATCATATCATGTGATTGAGGGAAAGAGTGAGTAATTACTACAAAGTAGAGATAGAGTATACATTCATGAAGAGAGATAAAAGATCCACTGTATCACTGCTATTTCTATATAACTACCCAAAACAAAGTGTTTTTTGATTGAGTTGATGCCTTCTTATAGATGGAATTCACATCTAGAAATACTAGTGAGAGGAAAATAGAATTTGAATAAGTTCGAGATACACAAAATGACATTGAACTTTAAGAGGAACACAATGGCATGCCAAAAATTATTATGGAACACCCCCAACAAACACAAGAGCCTCATTGATCTAGTAGGGCTCACCATGAGCATGACAAATATGGACTTCTTGTGACTCAAGATGGTAATGTGTTGGTCCTGGTTAAACATGATCCTACCACATTCAACCATATATGAAGGAACCAAAATATGGTAAATGGCTTGACGCCATGACATTTGAAATGGACTCCACGTATTCCAAAAAGGTTTGGACCTTGGTGGAACCACCTAAATGGGTAAAATCCAATGGGTAAAAATGGGTCTCCAAGAAAAAGGCTGATACATATGGAAATATCCATACCTAAAAACATCTACTAGTGGATAAAGTTTCAAAAAAAGTTCAAGGTGTTTACATGATGAACCTTTCTCACCAATCACCATGGTCAAGTACATTCAGATCATGCTAGTCATTGCAACACACAGTGGCTATGAGATTTGGTGAATGGATGTAAAAATTGCATTCCTTAATTTGAATCTTGTTGAGGATGTGTGTATGACATGACTGAGGGTTATGAATGTCCAAAGGATGTTTGGTTGTATTTAATCTATAAGGGTCAATCTATAGGTTGAAGAAAACATTTAGACGATACAAGCCATATTTTGATGAATCAAATAAAGAGTTTTTCTTCATCAAGAATGAAGATGAAGCTTGTGTTTGTAAGATGATTAGTGGGAGCATTGTAATATTCCTCATACTATATGAGGATATTATACTACTCATAAGAAATGATATTTCCAACTCTAAAATAGGTGAAGAAGTGGTTGGGAAATAGTTTCTCCATTAAAGACTTTGGAGAAGGCACCTGTATTCTAGGTACTAGGATATATTGAGATAGATCTAGAAGGCTTCTTGACTTAAGTAAAAGTACAAACACTAACAAAGTGCTGAAAGGTGTATCATGCAAGAGTCTAATAAAGGGAACTTACCCATGTCTTATTGGGTAAGTACTTCTAAGATCAGTTGTCTCGAACCTTTAGAAGATATGCACCGCATGAGTAAGATTATATATGCCTCCCAATTGGATCCATCATGTATGAAATGTTATTTGTACATATAAACATTTCTTATGCCTTGTGTAAGACAACATGTCAAGTAGATTAAAGTGAAGGTCATGGGATTGTAGTATAGATCATCTTGAAGTAGTTATAAAGAACTTTGGATGAAGAGGTGAGAACAAATTGTTTGTAAAGAGTTATATAGATTCAATATGCTAAACCCACTAGGATTATTATTAATCACAATATAGTTCTATGTTCTTCCTCAATCGTGGTATTATCAATTGGAAGAGTTCCAATCTAGATTCAATGACGAACTCTACAATAGTAACTCAGTATGTTGTTGCATTAGACATTATTTGGGAATTGGTATGGATTTGGAAGTTTATTTGATGAACTTTGAGTTTTTGTAGCATTGTTGATGCAGTAGAACTTACTATAACAATATTGGGGCTATTGGACAAACCAATGAACCCAAATTGCATACAAATTCCAAGAATATTCTTTTATGCTTACATCTCATATAATAAATTGTTCAACAAGGAGATGAGAACATCTACATGAAAGCAATAGAGTTTAAGTTCATTGTACCCTTGCATAAGGCATTGTCATAGTAGAAGCATGGTGGTCATGCTGTATCACTTGGAATTAGATATGTGAGTAATTGACTTTGGTGCAAGTGGGAGAGTGTTGGTGTATATTCTCTAGAGGTGCAAGTGGGAGAGTGTTGGTGTATATTCTCTAGAAGCCAATGATTAGATGATGGCTACAATGATATTTTGTATTGTTGATTTGAATAATAAAGGAAGTTCCAATTTATTGATACCATTTAATTTGCTGATATTAATGTACATAATAAATATCCATATAATTATTAGTTCAAAGACATGTGACTTGTACATGAGATCCTAAAGTATTCTAAGAACAATATTCTGAAATTTCCCTAGTCAAATATTATAGTGAATTGGACAACAATAATGCACGTGAGACTAGTATGTGTGGTAACAGATAACCGTGTCTCATGGGTCATAGGTATTGACTACAAAGTCATACACATAGGTACTTTTTAGAGAACAAGTGTACTAAACATACCTTCCTTAAGAGTGATTCACGAACCATTATATGATATTCATAGCCATCTCTTAATATAATGATATTGATGGTGGTATGACAATCACCATTCCATGACACTACCAAACATGATTTTGAAGAATGTTTCCATAATGGTAGTGATTGGGTGTTATGAGAACCATGCTACACATTGTGAGTAATGCATAAGAAATTTTTACCTCCCTTATAACTGGAGTAATACCAAAGGCCTCTTGATAAGTAAAAATATAGAAACACATGACAATGCTCATGCAATTTGATATATTATTATGAGATTATTTGTGTCTTGATAGTCTACTTGGAGATCAGGGAACTTAGATTGGAAGTAATGAGATGCATGTCCATGCCTCTAGTTCAATCTAGATAACTGTGACAAAAACATTATACAACATGGTAACAATTAATGGTCATTGATGGTTTAGTCTTGTTTAACTAATCCTACTACTTGTGTGGCTAGACTCCACTCGTTACTTATGGATCATAATATTGATTAGTGAACTCATTATCAATGTAGTATGGTGCTACATGTCACAAACATATAAATTCCTTCAAGGAAGGTTGAATTGGACCTTATTGTAGTTCTTACAATAAAGTTGGGAACCCAAAACAAGTTTTGAGGACCTGGAAATAAACATATATCCATACATTGGAAATTAGTTTCCATAAGTTTGGAACCCACTCCTCAAGGAAACACACAACTTTGAATGTCACCAAGACTCATATAATGATGTGTTCGACAAGACTCAGTGCATGGTGTATTCCCTCGTTATGTAAGGGAATCCACATCCTGACCAAATAGGGTTTAGGAAACCCTAAGTCTTCACTCCATATACACATGACAGGAGAGGAGGCCTTCAGGGAACACACTTAGATTTTCTCATTGTTATCTTCAAGGATTGAGAAACCCTAAGAGCAAATTAGAGAGAGAAAGAGGAGGAGGAGTAGACTAGAAACTTTGACTGTCTTCCAACACTTGCATGAATACTATGGAGACAAGTTTGCACAAAGAACATATTTTAGTTGAAGATCTCCACCAATGAAACATAAATCAAGGTGATGAAAGAATACCACATTTTACCACAGGTTTTAACAACAGACGGGATGATCCTCGAGCCATACAAATCAAGAAGCAAGTCTCTACAGTGGAAAGGTGTGATCTTCCACATAGAGAACACAAATCAAGGCAAAACAAAATTGGGTGCAATAGTCCAATATGTCGCGCGTGTAATGTGGATAGTGTGATCATCTAGAGGTAGATTTAGTATCATATTTGAATCAACAAAGATAACTCTATCACCCTATGATATGTGCAAATCATCCGTGGATTTAGAATCTGCCACTGATAATCACTGGAGGATTGTCAGGATTAGCCACAATTAAATTATGTATGTATCATGAAGCAATTCCAAGAGTTCTAGAGACACAAAAAATGAATGATTTTTTATTACTGATACAAAAAAATCTAAAAGTAGATTAGATTGGAGAGTCTAGATCAACATTGATCATTATAAGTTGAATTATTGGACCCTCTTCTAAGATACAATATAAATTTGTGAAACCTAATCTAGATTTGATGCATTAGAAGGATCTTGCTTGAAGGATCATTGGGATTTTTTTATTCTATTGCATTCTCACTTATGACATTCCCATGTATTCAACTTCATACCTTCAAGCCTTGTCAATCTCATATGGGTTCACTTCCAATATCTCAGCATGGAGTGATCATCCCCAAAAATATCTAATAAGAAAGCTAAGGAAATGATTTCTTCCAAAGTCTAACCCAATGATCCTAGAAATCTCACTAGGGGTGATGACCAATTTTACAAAAACAAAAAAAATGGAAGGTATTGGTCTCTGGACAAAATTTCTAAAATCAAGTGGATGATATAAGTGGCAATTTATAATACTGCAATGATAAACACTCCCAAAACAAGTCCCCTCCAATAATTCTATTTCCTCAAGAATCAACTTAGGATACAACATTCCCAACTAATTCTAATCAGTCCCCAGGTAATATTCAAGACATTGAGTCCCCAGAAAAGGGCAAATGGAAAGCAAAGTCAAATATCATCAATATTGACAATTTTTGATCAAATACCAATATTGTTTCAAATAGAAATAACAAAGAGAAAAGAGTCTCAGTTGTACCTAATCTCTAGATCAAAATCCATGATAATGAACATTCATCCATAGTATGTCTGGGTGCTCTAGGGACTCCTTAGTTGTGCGGATCTCTCCCTAGATCCAAGCCACACCACTTTGATGATTTTGTAGAGTGAAATAAAATAAATGGTCCATACCCTAATGATAGTTCAAAAAATAAGGGTAGCATAATATACTTGTTGTAAGCCTCAATCCCTACATCATCTCTTGATGGATATTTGCATCCCTTCACCCATGCTAGTTTCAAGCTTGCATCTACAAATCTGAATTCACAATGACATAACCTTCATACAACAATTTGAACCAGCCCAATCAGACACTGGATGCTCATAAGAAATGGGAAAACATCAATAACAAAAACAACATGATTTGAATCATGCCTTTGGTCATCTTCAACGTCTAGATTGTGAAAAAATAAAGAACCCTAATCTGAGTTTTGTACCCAAATGATAAAATGACAGAACTAAAGTTAAAGGATGAAGGGTATACCTCTCCATGGATGAATGGAGCTGAAACTGCCAAGAAGTTGCTGAAAATAAGCATGCTCCAGATACATTATAAAATGTCAATAGCAGCGGAATAAAATTACTAAACCTATTGCATGGCTTTCATTGTTCATTACATGATTGTTCCCAAAAGAAAAGATAAGAGAAAAGTATCTAGCTATAGCAACCTAGACATCCTTTCAGATAGCTTGAGATCTACTCCTGAGATGACTTCCTTCAAACTTGTCCTTCTCCATGTCCAGCACCAGCACCTGGGTGGTTGGGAAAGTATCCAACAAAAGGGGAAAGCAAATAAGGTATGTGTCACAAAACTAGTATAGGATAACAAGATAAGTAAAGCAAATAAGAACAATCTAGGGTTCATCATAAGATGAAGTTAACAAAAGTATGCGGCTATATTCAAAAGAAACTTGCCATTCACAATTATATTAAAAAGGATTTGCATGTAAGATAGTTATGTCTACTTAACTATGTAGGTTTGAGGCACCTACCGGACTTCTAACCTATAGATGAGGGGAGAATAAGACATTCCCAGTCAGCTACACAATTATATAGGGGTGAATAAAACTATCCCCAGGGTGATTAAATACATGCTCTCTGTGAGTGGTTGTACATAAGTACCACTACTTTAAATTAAATAGAACATAAATCTACATGCTAGAAAATTAGTCATGGAAAGAGTAGTCATAATATTTAATAAGCATGGCAATGGGGTATAAGACCCAAATAATAAGAAACTATAATTTTATTTGAGGCATGAACAACATTAGGATTCAAGAATAGAAGATTTAGGGTTCATTTAGCCTCATTAGGGAAATATAGGATTTGGCTACAATTATCGCAACATAAGGTGTAAGGAATGCACATACATAAATAGGGATTGCACATAAATAAAGAGTGATTGTACATACATAAATAGGGATTGCACATACCTCTCTTACTAATATCAATGACTAACTTTCACCACTTTAATTGAGTCCAAGTTCCACTTTACCTATTTTCAATGTATTAATATGTATTAGAGTACATAATGCACATTAATGTATAAAAACCCTAATTTCAGGACTTTTTAGAAAAACTAGTATTTCGATTTTGAAAATATCACCAATAAACTTATTAGGTTCTCTTGATCAAGAAAACATATTTTTATGTTAATTTTGGAGTTATGATGATTAAGACGTAATTTTTATGGTTTTATGCATTAAATTTATTTTACAAAAATACTCTTCATCAAATAATGAAATAAGACCATGAAAATATTTTTATGAAATAGAGATTAATTTTCCAATTCCAAAACATATTTATTTGTCAAATTTGGATAAGCAGATTAGAAGATATGAATTTTTCAATACTGACCAATAGGAAATTGCCACATCATCAAACCGATCGAGATAATTGAAGAGAGAGGGAGAGGGATAAAACATCATTTGACCCAAGATCAGGTTTGAAGTTTCATAGGTAACCAAACTAGAGCTTCTAGAGAAGGTAAAATAGCAAGAAACCAAAACCCTAGAAGAATATGATAAATATAGATGGAGATCATTGATTTTAAGCATAGAAGCATGAGTTTTAACCATGTAGTAAGCAATTTATGAGAAGTGGGTTATAAAACTTACCTATAGGAAGGTAAGAAGGTCCAAACAGAAAGGATCCCAAGATTAGAAGGTCTGGTTGCTCCTAGCCAAGCTCCTTTCTTGAGCAAAGATCACCTTCTCCACTTTAGAGGTGCAAACCCTAGAAAAAGAGCATGGAGATGAGATGTTTTAGGGTTCTAGGTGGAGTTTTACCATGGAAGGTCATGATTTTGACCTGTAACAAGGTGTGAGGAATACTAAAAACATGGTATCAAAGGAGGATACTTACTAGTTTTGGTCAAAATCATCAAGGAAGAGCTTAAGAAATCCAAAATTGAGAAATTTGGAACCCTACGAGCCTTCCTCACCAAGGTAGTTACCCTCTTTTACCTTGGGGTAGAAACTTCATGGAGAAACATAGATGGAATAATTCTCTAATGTAGAGGAAAGATAAGGAGAGGATTGCTTCTTGGATGGGGAGGTGGGAAGGGGTAGGCATGGCTTTATAAAGAAGGGGTCAAGCATGAGGTGTCTATGGGACTTTCCATGTGTCCTTAGGCTAGGTGTGATAAAGTGAGTTTTCTAATTCTTTTATGCTTTGTTCCTTTAATCTTCAGTATATTTCAAAACCCTAATTCTCCTAAAGTTTAGTTAGTCACTCAAAGATTGGAATTTCGAGCCCAAACTTTACCAACATGTGGGGTATGCTATGTTGAAGCTATGGTCCAAATTTCATGTCATTCAGACATTCCTAGCTCCCTCTACGATTTTTACAAGTTCTATTAATGTTTGATCAATACATGTCACGATTTCAATCATCAAGCTATAGTTTTGGTTATTTTTCCTCCTTGGTTCACGGCACTGACGTTAGCCGCCTCTCCCGAGCAATTGCGACCATCGGATGGCGCGTCCATGGATCCTAGGTGGATCGGACGGCCATCCGGTCGTCCTCTACCTCCGTTTGACCCGTGAGGATGTGGCTACAGCCACCTCGGATCACTCCTCGCCACTCCATGCCGCTTCGCGAGCAACCAACTGAGGCATTGCCTCCACCTCACCTCCACGAACCCGATGAACCTACACACGACCCCCGGAGAGGACCGCACCCCTCTCCACGACCTCATCGATATGGCCTGTTCTCCAACCACCGCGGAGCCCAATTGGGCGTTTGCGATTCACGCACCCTCACCTCTATTTAAGCATACCATCTCGTTCACCGACCTCCCTTTGACACCCCTTGAGGACCAATTCAGCTAGAGCAGGCATCCCTCTCCGCCAAGCTCAAGCTTCCTCACCTCAGCCCTACCCGCCGCCGTCGAGCTACTGGGAAGGCTACTCCCAGCCTCCTCCTTCACCGCTGACGGCTCGCCAAGCTTCGCACCACCCTCCTCCAGCCCACTGGCACCTCAACGCTGAGGTAGTTGGCATGCTGCTTCCCCCTTCCATCTTCCTCTGCCGCGAGCTTGGTAGCTCGCCGGTCTCCTAGCCGACCCGGCGATCCCAGGGGAGCCACGACCCGAGGACCGGCCGTACAGCTGCGGGAAGCTCCCACGAAGCTAGTCCGATCTTCACCTGTGCACGAGGAAGTCCAAGACTCCAGAGAGAGCTCGCTGGAGATCTCACCATCAACCTGTAAGCGGTCTGAGCTTTGCTTTATGTGCGTGAAATCTTGGCCGTTGGATCTGATCATCCAATGGTCCACGCTCTCCCTAGTTTTCAATTATAAAATCAAAATCCAGTTTATGAGTTAATATTGGGAAATTCGTAAAAATTAGTAGGAGTGTCAGAAAAATATGAATAAGTACTCTATTTTGATCAGAACAATACGAGAATCACGATTTTGACATCTGTTGACCCTAAATATGACTCGAGTAATTACTCATGCTTATTTTTGTGTATATCTTGATTAATTATTTGGAAAATACTCGAATTTGTTTAAATCACCAAAAACCTGTGATAATCATCTTTTTGCATCCTTGTTATCATGGAATGATCAGATCCTTTTATTATGACTCAACTATCAATAAAACCTAATTATCACTCCTTTTCCTATTTTGACCTACCAAAATATGCATAATTAATTAATATGATCTATAGACCATGATTCTGACTTTATGAACCTACTCTGATGTGACAATGATAATCTTGGACTCAAATCCATACTCTAAGATCTGTACTCTACTCTCATGACTCCAAATCTATAAAGGGCCTTTCATATACTCTTTAGAATATGGGTAACTTGAACAATATATCTAATAAATACCAAATCTTCAATAATTTCAGGAAATCGAAGGTACCAGTGAGGAGCATCTCTGGACTCCCCACTTATGAATAGAAGGTACGCCATTAACTCTCATTTGGCCTATAATAATGTATGGTTGTAAACTAGTGTAAGAACTTGGCATATGGTATTGTTTGAAATAGAGCTATATGAGTATCCAACTTTGATGATGTTTGATTTAAATATATATTTTACAAAATGAAAACATAATATATTTATGTCCATTATATGAAAAGCACTAACTCTTTGGCAGTGTGCTTGGAAGTGACCTAACTCTTTGGTAGTGGTCACACTGTACATACGACCTAACTCTTTGGTAGTGGTCAGACCTAACTCTTTGGCAGTGGTCACAATGTACATATGATCTAACTCTTTGGTAGTGATCATAAAGGCCTTGAGATATAATGGAAAATATGCTTAAAAGATGTTTGTTCTTTGTTGTAAATAAACTTTCTTTCAGTTTGAGAATGATTTTCCTTACCATATTGCTTATTACTTCCAAGTTACTTTTAATGTTATTGCCAAGATATGATGAGAGTTAAATTATATGACGCGGAGGCGTACTCAGTACAATATATTTATATATTGTGCTGACGCGTACCAATTGCATATGTTTTATAGGTACCTTCTTCTTATGATGCTTATAATGAAAGGAAGATGACGATTGCTACTCTATATGCTGGCTCACAAAAATCAGATCTATCATGGGGATGCTAAAGCTAAATGGGACTCTTATATTATGCTTCTTTTTCTTCTGTATTTAGTTTCTCATGTATTAAGTTTCTTCTGTAGAACTCCTATGCCTTCGGGCCCCTATGTAATGAACAATTTGGTTTATGTATGGAATCTTTTTATTCGGTACATTTATATATTCATGTGTTTGATCCACTCAGGGACGAGCAATTTTAACTCTATTGTACGCCTTATGTTGGCGCCAGAGGTGTACAGTGGAGTTAGGTTGTTAACCTGTGACAGATGGTATCAGAGCAGGCACATGAATCAATATATATGTATCAAATAATTACTAACCTTACCTAGACCTAGGGTTACCCACATTTAGCAGTAAATTGCCGAGGTGTCTAGAAGGGTACCTTGCGGAAGGTTCTGACATAATACTCTCCCCATCTGTTTTCACGGTGCGAGGGTTCCCGCCGCAAGCTATCTGCCTGGCTAACGCAATTATTGTTAAAGTGGGCACCCTTACCTTAGAAAAATCTTTCCTCTCATCTTTTCTCAATTAAGGACTACCCCCAACCAACCTATTTAGTGAATAATATACACTAGGCTTCTCATCTACTTTCTCTCTCATGACCATGATCAATGATATACTCTCTCTATTATGTGGGTAGATTAGGAGAACTGGGAACAACTAAAAGACATGAAAAAAAAAATTATCTACATGCCATGATTGCTAAATCTTTATTGGATGCATTATGATCTATCTCAAATAAATCTCTAAACTATCTTTTATACGAACTTGCAAATGCCTCCAAAACTAGGTCCAAGAGAACAAGATCAAGTGATGGATCTGGTGATGAATCTGAATCACGCCCTAATAAGACCAAGGTTGTAGGCAGTTGGGAAGAACAAAAGAAGGTGATGTTGGAATGCATGCATGCCCTAGCCCTAAAAGAAACCAGCAATAGTGCCTCATCCTCTAGGACCAACCATGAAACCACCATTAGTGACTTCCTTAAACTCAAACCTGAAACCTTTCATGGAGAAGACTTGGGTGAAGTCCTAGATAAAGCCGATGCATGGATCATATATGTTGAAAATGCCTTTAGAGCCCTTAAGTGTCCTGAGGAAGATAAGGTCACCTTTTCTACCTACCAACTTAGGGGGTCCGCGAAGTTGTGGTGGGAAAATTATTACCATACACGAGCACTTCCAGATGCCCCTATAGTTTGGGGGGAGTTTAAGGGGATCTTTACCAACCGTTTCATGCCCATATTAGCTAGGAAGGAGAAGAAGAAACAGTTCAATAACCTAACCCAAGGAAATCTATCTGTTGCTGACTATGTTAGGGCCTTTAGACTCCTAGAGTGTCATGCTCGCAACCTTGATGAAGATGAAAAGATCGAACACTTCATAGATGGCCTTAACCAAGAAATAAAAATTCACCTTTGTACCGCCACCCATCCTACCTTTGAGGTTGCCATCAACAATGCCCTTACCCAAGAAAGAACCTTAGGGAAGAGCAAAACACCAAGCTTGGGATACCTAGGTCTAACTGATGCATCCGTCACCAAGGGCAAGGAGAAGGAGAATGATAAGAAGAAGCCTAACAGCCATGGCATGGGAAGAGGAGGAGGAAATCACCATAGGGGTGAATCATTCTGAGGAGGACCAAACCGGGGAGGTCGAGGCCAAGGAGGACCATACAGGAATTCCAAATGCAAAATTTGTGGTGGGTTTCATCCTGGAAAATGCAAGTTTGAAAAGCCAATCGGTTTCTATTGCAAGAAGGAGGGACACATGAAGTTCAATTTCCCAATTCTGGTCCAGGGGGCACCTCAGAATCGTCCTGCCCCATTACCTCAGCCTGGAGCTCCACCTGCTCAGCCAGCTATCCCTATAGCTCAGGCTCAGCCAGAACATCGTCAGGGCCGAGTCTTTGCAATTGATGCAGAGGAAGCTAAGGCCAATGACAACCGTCTGATTGAAGGTAATAATGTTAATAATTCTTTACTGTGATAAATCTTTGAAAAACCATGATCATATATAAAATCATAATGTAGGTATGATATGTCTCCAAGATCATCCTGTTGTGGCCCTATTCGATTCAGGATCAACACATACCTTCATATCTAGAAATCTTGCTTCCATGCTCAAGTTAGATATTAATGATCTAGGTTATATCTTGGATGTAACAACTCCCAGTGGCAAAATTTATACTTCTCTTCAGAAAACCAAAACCGTGCCTTTTTCTTTTGGTGGCCATAAATTTCAATCTGCTTTCATTCTTCTTGATATGGAAGATTTCGATATAATTTTGGGGATGGATTGGCTCTTTTCCAACTTTGTTATGCTTGATTGCCGAGGCAAGAAAGTAGTCTTTTGTGCACCCAATTCAAAACCTTTGACTATTTCTGGGAGAAAAGAAAGAAACCGAAACAATATTATTTCTTCTCTTAAAGCCGAAACCTTGATAGCCAAAGGATGTAGAGTCTATCTTGTTGTTGTATCCATGCCTGATCCTAAGGTGAGACCTATAAAGAGCTTGGATGTGGTGAGAGATTACCCGGACGTTTTTCCAGAGGAGCTTCCAGGGCTGCCTCCAGATCGTGAGATTGAGTTCTCAATTGAGTTAGCACCGGGCACCGCACCAGTCTCTAAGGCACCTTATAGGATGGCACCTGCCGAGCTTGCAGAGCTGAAGAAACAACTAGAGGAACTTCTTGATAAAGGCTTCATCCGTCCTAGTACTTCTCCTTGGGGTGCTCCTGTTCTTTTTGTCAAAAAGAAAGATGGGTCAATGTGAATGTGTATTGATTATCGCATGATCAACCAAGCCACCATTAAAAATAAATATCCCCTCCCAAGAATTGATGATTTTTTTGACCAGCTTCGTACTGCCACTGTGTTCTCCAAGATTGACCTTAGATCAGGTTATCATCAATTACGAGTAAAAGATTGTGATATTCCAAAGACAACTTTCAGAACTCGATATGGACATTATGAATTCGTGGTGATGCCTTTTGGCTTGACTAATGCACCTGGAGTGTTTATGAATCTGATGAACACTGTCTTCCAGCCATTCCTTGATAGCTTTGTTGTGGTCTTCATTGATGATATTTGTGTATATTCAATTCTGTTGATCAACATCGTGAACACCTCCAGAAAGTCCTTAATGTTTTGAGAGCCCAGAAATTGTATGCTAAATTATCTAAATGTGAGTTTTGGATTGACCAAGTCATGTTTCTTGGCCATGTCATTTCGGGTGGGAAAATTTCTGTTGACCCTGCCAAAGTTTTAGCTGTCCTTGATTGGAAAGCCCCCACCAATGCTTCTGAAATTCGTAGCTTCCTTGGCCTAGCAGGCTATTACCGTCGTTTCATCCTCAATTTCAGTAAAATAGGCCTACCCATGACTAAACTTACCAGAAAAGATGTCAAATTCGTTTGGACTCCTGAGTGTGAAGCTAGTTTCCAAGAATTGAAATTTCTCTTGACTTCTGCCCCAGTTTTAACCTTACCTTCTGGTAATGATGGCTTTGTAATATTCTCTGATGCTTCTAAAATGGGTCTAGGTTGTGTCCTTATGCAAGATGGTAAAGTCGTTGTGTATGCCTCTAGACAATTGAGACCTAATGAGGTCAATTACCCAACTCACGATTTGGAATTAGCTACCATTGTCTATGCTCTCAAAATCTGGAGACATCATTTGTATGGTGCTACTTTTGATATATTCACGGACCACAAAAGTCTCAAATACCTCTTGACTCAGAAGGACCTCAATCTTCGACAAAGGAGATGGTTGGAGTATCTTAAAGATTATGATTTCACAATTGCATATCATCCAGGCAAAGCCAATGTTGTAGCTGATGCTCTTAGTCATAAGAAGTCGATTTATGCATCAATGCATCTGGAACCTTCATCTTCTGGGTCATCTCAAGCAGAATCTAGCTCTATTATTTTGGTGAATATCAATATTATTCCTAGACTTCTTTCTGAACTCCTGATATCTCAAAAGAACAACCCTAGTTTGGAGGAGATGACAGCTCTTGTGGAAAAGTCCCAGACACATCTATCTGTTGGTATGGATGGTGGACTAAGGTACAAGAACATGATGTGGGTACCTGAAGAGTCAGAGATTAAGAAGCGTATCCTGCAAGAGGCACATGGGTCTAAGTATTCCATACATCCTGGATCTACTAAGATGTATAAGGACCAGCAGAGACACTTTTGGTGGAGGGGTATGAAGAACGATATCGCTGAGTTTATCTCTAAGTGTCTCACTTGCCAGCAGATTAAGGCCGAGCACCAACGTCCCGGTGGTCTATTGCAACCCTTACCAATTCCCGAGTGGAAATGGGAAAACATCACCATGGATTTCGTGGTGGAACTACCCAGGACCAGGAAGGGTTATGATGCGGTCTGGGTTATAGTAGACCGGTTGACCAAGTCTGCACATTTCTTACCTATAAGGACTACGAACAATGTTCCTGAGCTTGCTGAGTTGTATATAAAGGAGATTGTACGACTGCATGGAGTACCAGTTTCGATAGTTTCAGATCAAGATCCAAAGTTCAAATCACATTTATGGAAGCAGGTGCAGAATGAGCTGGGTACACAGTTGAACTTCAGCACAGCATATCATCCCCAAACTGATGGCCAGTCAGAACGCACTATCCAAATCCTGGAGGACCTTCTCAGAGCATGTGTCTTAGATTGGGGAGGATCGTGGGAATACTACCTTCCATTAGCAGAGTTCGCTTACAATAATAGCTATCAATCTAGTATTGATATGCTACCCTATGAAGCTCTCTATGTTAGGCCATGTAGATCCCCCTTCATTGGGATGAAGTCGGAGAAAGAAAGATGCTAAAGTCCGAGGAGTTACAATTATATGCTGATAAGGTGTCCTTGATCAAGCAGAGGTTGAAACGGGCCCAGGATCGTCAGAAGTCATATGCAGATGCACACAGGTCTGACAGACAGTTTAATGATGGTGACTATGTATTCTTGAAGATCAGACCTATCCGAGCCATAGCCAAGAACAAGGGGAAGCTTAGTCCAAGATATGTGGGTCCTTTTGAAGTTCTGGAGCGCATTGGTGAATGTGCTTATCGGCTTGCTCTGCCTCCACAGTACAGCATGATGCACAATGTCTTTCATGTATCTAACTTGAAGCAGTATGTGAAGGATGATGGTCATGTGCTGAATCACGAGCCTCTTGAGTTGCGGGAGCATCTCTCTTATCCAAAACAACCTGCAAAGATTCTCGACTCGAGGGTCAAGGAGCTCAGAAATAAGCAGATTCCGATGGTGAAGGTACAGTGGATACATCACGGTGCAGAAGATGCTACCTGGGAGCTAAGAGCAGACATGGAGCAACGTTTCCCTCACCTCTTTCATCCAGTTTAATTTTGAGGACAAAATTTCTTTTAAGGTGAGTAGGATGTGATAAAATGAGATTTCTAATTCTTTTATGCTTTGTTCCTTTAATCTTCAGTATATTTCAAAACCCTAATTCTCCTAAAGTTTAGTTAGTCACTCAAAGATTGGAATTTCGAGCCCAAACATTACCAACATGTGGGGTATGCTATGGTAAAGCTATGGTCCAAATTTCATGTCATTCGGACATTCCTAGCTCCCGCTACGATTTTTACAAGTTCTATTAATGTTTGATCAATACATGTCATGATTTCAATCATCAAGCTATAGTTTTGGTTATTTTTCCTCCTTGGTTCGCGACGCTGACGTCAGCCATCTCTCCCGAGAAATTGCGACCATCGGATGGCACGTCCATGGATCCTGGGTGGATCGGACGGCCATTCGGTCGTCCTCTTCCTCCGTTTGACCCGCGAGGATGTGGCTACAGCCACCTCGGATCACTCCTCGCCACTCCACGCCGCTTCACGAGCAACCAACCGAGGCATTGCCTCCACCTCACCTCCACAAACCCGACGAACCCACACATGACCCCCGGAGAGGACCGCACCCCTATCCATGACCTCGTCGGTATGGCATGCTCTCCAACCACCGTGGAGCCCAATTGGGCATTTGCGATTCACGCACCCTCACCTCTATTTAAGCATACCATCTCGTTCACCGACCTCCCTTTGACGCCCCTTGAGGACCAATTCAGCTGTAGCAGGCATCCCTCTCCACCGAGCTCAAGCTTCGTCACCTCAGCCCTGCCGCCACCGTCGAGCTACTGGGCAGGCTACTCCCAGCCTCCTCCTTCACCGCTGACGGCTCGCCAAGCTTCGCACCACCCTCCTCCAGCCCACCGGTGCCTCAACGTTGAGGTAGTCGGCCTGCTGCTTCCCCCTCCCATCTTCCTCTGCCGCGAGCTTGGTATCTCGCCGGTCTCCTAGCCGACCCGGCGATCCCAGGGGAGCCACGACCCGAGGACCGGTCGTACAGCTGCGGGAAGCTCCCACGAAGCTAGTCTGATCTTCACCCGTGCACGAGGAAGTCCAAGACTCCAGAGAGAGCTCGCCGGAGATCTCGCGGTCAACCTGTAAGCGGTCTGAGCTTTGCTTTATGTGTGTGAAATCATGGCCGTTGGATCTGATCATCCAACGGTCCACGCTCTCCCTAGTTTTCAATTATAAAATCGAAATCCAGTTTATGAGTTAATATTGGGAAATTCGTAAAAATTAGTAGGAGTGTCAGAAAAATACGAATAAGTACTCTATTTTGATCAGAAAAATACGAGGATCACGATTTTGACATCTGTTGACCCTAAATATGACTCGAGTAATTACTCATGCTTATTTTTGTGTATATCTTGATTAATTATTTGGAAAATACTCGGATTTGTTTAAATCACCAAAAACTTGTGATAATCATCTTTTTGCATCCTTGTTATCATGGAATGATCAGATCCTTTTATTATGACTCAACTATCAATAAAACCTAATTATCACTCCTTTTCCTATTTTGACCTACCAAAATATGCAAAATTAATTAATATGATCTATAGACCATGATTCTGACTTTATGAACCTACTCTGATGTGACAATGATAATCTTGGACTCAAATCCATACTCTAAGATCCGTACTCTACTCTCATGACTCCAAATCTATAAAGGGCCTTTCATATACTCTTTAGAATATGGGTAACTTGAACAATATATCTAATAAATACCAAATCTTCAATAATTTCAGGAAATCGAAGGTACCAGTGAGGAGCATCTCTGGACTCCCCACTTATGAATAGAAGGTACGCCATTAACTCTCATTTGGCCTATAATAATGTATGGTTGTAAAATAGTGTAAGAACTTGGCATATGGTATTGTTTGAAATAGAGCTATATGAGTATCCAACTTTGATGATGTTTGCTTTAAATATATATTTTACAAAATGAAAACATAATATATTTATGTCCATTATATGAAAAGAACTAACTCTTTGGCAGTGTGCTTGGAAGTGACCTAACTCTTTGGTAGTGGTCACACTGGACATACGACCTAACTCTTTTGTAGTGGTCAGACCTAACTCTTTGGCAGTGGTCACAATGTACATATGATCTAACTCTTTGGTAGTGATCATAAAGGCCTTGAGATATAATGAAAAATATGCTTAAAAGATGTTTGTGCTTTGTTGTAAAAAAACTTTCTTTCAGTTTGAGAATGATTTTCCTTACCATATTGCTTATTACTGCCAAGTTACTTTTAATGTTATTGCCAAGATATGACGAGAGTTAAATTATATGACGCAGAGGCGTACTCAGTACAATATATTTATATATTGTGCTGACGCGTACCAATTGCATATGTTTTATAGGTACCTTCTTCTTATGATGCTTATAATGAAAGGAAGATGACGATTGCTACTCTATATGCTGGCTCACAAAAATCAGATCTATCATGGGGATGCTAAAGCTAAATGGGACTCTTAGATTATGCTTCTTTTTCTTCTGTATTTAGTTTCTCATGTATTAAGTTTCTTCTGTAGAACTCCTATGCCTTCGGGCCCCTATGTAATGAACAATTTGGTTTATGTATGGAAGCTTTTTACTCGGTACATTTATATATTCATGTGTTTGATCCACTCAGGGACGGGCAATTTTAACTCTATTGTACGCCTTATGTTGGCGCCAGAGGTGTACAGTGGAGTTAGGTTGTTAACCCGTGACACTAGGGCTTCATGGCCATGCAAGAGGACAAATCATAGAGACTTCTTGTATATCCAAGGTCAGTCCATAAATGATGTAGAGGCTTCTAGGCTAACCCCATTGTCCTCTAATTAAAGAAATAACCACATTGGTTGATAACTTTTAAAGATAAGCTCATTTATAAAGAGGGTAATCCCTATAATGCCCTTGGAGAGAAACACCTTCAAACCCAGGTACAACCAGGTGCCCCATGATTCAAAATCTTGATAATAGTAAGGTAATACCTAAGGATTAAAATTTTGCAAAGAAAACCTCCCAATAGGGTAAATTGCATAAAAGTCCAGAATGTACCAAAAATTGCATAACTTGCACAAACAACATCCAAATCAAACCGAATTTGAAACATAGGCTTATTTTAATTTTTAAAATCACATCAAAAAGTTATATTAAGGTTTATAACACTTAATTATGGTAATTAAGCTTTCACTGAGGTATTTTGTGCATAAACCCTTATATTAGTACAATTAGTGAATAAATGTTCACCAAACCACTATAAATTCCATTAATTAAACATGAACGAAATAAAGGGTTTTGAAAGGTAACACACAACTGAGCCATATCCACAACTTTGTAATTTCTTTTGAAAGGCAAGAAATGAGCAGATTTTGTAAGCTGGTCAATAACTACCCAAATAGTATCATAACCTTTCTTGGACTTGAGGAAACCAGTAACGAAGTCCATTGTGATCTTCTCCCACTTCCATTCTAGAATTTCAAGATGGTGAAAAAGACCACTAGGTCATTGATGTTCGATCTTGACTTGCTGACATGTCAAGAACTTTGCGACGAATAGAGCTATATCATTCTTCATGTTCATCCACTAGACGCTCCATTGTAAGTCCTTGTACATTTTTATTATAAGGCCCCTAAACATGCTTAATGAGTTGAATAAGCTTAATTCCAATAATTGAATTCTTAGAACTGTAATATAAACTTGTGATATTCTTTGAAATCATAAGACAAGCATAAGTTTCAAATTTGGTCCAATTTGGACACTGGTTGAGCAAGTTATGCAATTTAATGCACATTTTGGACATTTCTACAATTTACCCAATTGAGAGGTTCTATTTGCAATTTATCAATTGAATTATGTTCCTTGTATATTATCTCATAATTCTTGAGTTTTTTGAGACATGGCACACCCATTTAAACCTTGGTTTGAAGGTGTTTTCTCCGAGGGTATTTTAGGGTTTACCCCTTCATGAATGAGCTACCTTTAGTAGCTATCAACTAATGAATTATTTGATTATCTGGGAAAATTGACAAAGGAAATCTAATCAGGTCTATACAGATGGTTGGGGAAATTCTTGTGTGTGTTCTTGTATATTCTTAATAAATTAAGGCCATAGACACTTGGATAGATACTAGAACTTCAACTTTTTCCTTTTCTTTATCTTAAAGTTTCATATACTAATCCCCAAGAACCAAAATGAGCCATTTTCTCTCCACCACTTACCTCCTTCTCCCAACCTCGTTTTCCCTCTATGATTATGTGAATTTTCCTGTCCAAGGAAGAAGAAAGTGGGGACCTTCTTGGAAAAATGATCTAGGGTTGCAATTGACTTCCTTTTAGGGTTTAAAAAGCTTCCTTCTAGTGATCTTGACCTAAAAGAGTAATAATTCCATTATTTCCTCCATTTATTTCTTTTTTATACTTCCTCCTACCTTTCTCCAGTTCGGAAATTTGTTGTTCCATGGTATAAATTGCTCTAAAGCTCTAAAACCCTACCTTTATTGCTCCCTATGATTAGGGTTTTCTCATTTGATGAAGAAAGGTGCAAGATGGACGAGTTCATGGCTTGTGATTGGATTTTATACCCTAAATTATCATGTTTAATTATGTTAGGGAGTTTATATTCTCATTAGAGGCAAGTTGTATAACTTGATCCACGTTTATTGCTTACCATAAGCTTGCTAGCTCATGTTCTTTCTTGAAAATGATGATCCATGTACTAAAAAGCAATGCTTGACTTGGATTTCAATTTTTATAATGTTACCTATTCTAATTTCATTTCTAGATGAACCTATGATCATATGAAAATTATTCCTAAGGTATAGTATGAGTTGGACCAGGTTGGTATGGTAACTTATGGTGCTAAGCACCTATCAACCAATGGTCAATTTTAGGGTTTAAAGATGATTTCTCCTATAAACTCATGACCCGATGATGGTACCATTGCAACAAACCTATGGTGTTGTCTTCATGTCAATTGATGGGAATGATCAAAGGTGTCCGATTATGGTGAAAACCGATGGTCACCTCCTTAGGTCAGATTTAGGATCAATTAGAAGTTTAATGAGCAATCATTAAGTACCCTAATAATGTTATCAATCAATGATGACATTAGCTTAATATTTGATGTTGATTAATGAATATAGTGTTGATCTATCAACATATGGTGACTTTATGGTCACTAATGATGGTGGATAATATCTCCAAAATCTATGGTGAGTTAATCATATAATTGTAGCCTCAATTAAGCCTTGGACCAATAGTTTCTTGGGTCACTTGATGCAATGGTCAAACCTATACTGTAATTGATGGTTTTAACATATGAACTTGACACAATGGTCAAGATCTAATGTTTATTCCTCCAATGAAGTAGAATGATGGATAATGTAATACGTTTGTCCTAGTAATGTGATTTAGATGGTTTCCTTTATATGATCAACGTAAGGAGCTTACTTGTTGACAATGGATGTCTTGTTTTAACTTAACAGTCGATTGTGGGTTTTACCCTACTCTCAATGGAACTTTTTGTGTTGTTAATCAGGGGATGTCTAGGGTTATATGGTGACTCTTTCTAGATCACAAATCAAGGACTTCATAGGTGGTTTATCCATGGTGTTTACTTATGTAAACAACCAATGGTGTTACATTTGAAACATTCAATGGTTCTGGGTGACATTGTGGTATGGTGATATTGGTTGATTGATAATGGAACAAATGGAGGGTTACCCTTAATAAGGTACTCTTCCCTATTCACTCATATTAATAGAAGTGATTATAATCATATTGTGTTAATATGTAACCCTAATCAGGTATAGCTTGTTATACCTAGCTTTAATATTACTAAATGACGGTAATTGGTTATGAATTGTCCTTGAATGACTAATACAATCATGGAATACTCTACTATAGTTTTTGAAACCCTAGTATGCTATAACCCGATGGTTAAACCTTGATTTATGTGTGGGTTCATACTTTATAATAGTATGGAATGTGATGGCGATGCTTCACCTTATGCATCCATGATCTAATGGGGATGACGTGAGTTAGGGTTTGGGTATAAGTGTTGATTAGTAACATTGATATAATTTATCATGTTGAACCTAACTCTAATGCAATTAGATAAATATGAGTATTCATTTTAAACTTTCTTATATGGTGGAATGATGGTGTAATAACCTCCTTAACATGATCATAACCTTAATGTGTTAATTCGTGGTTATCATAGGCACATGGTTGATACTTTCTTATGCTAAACATGTGCATTATGAATATGATGAGTGTTAATCATATCTAGATTCCTTGCATGTTGATGTAATAAAGTAATGTTCTTAATGTTAATATAACCCTGATATGATTGTTTATGAATATCTCCTAGCTATTTAATGTAATATTGTGTTGATCTGCTGTATTATATGTAAGTGATGTTGTTGAGCCTTGTCATAAGGCATGCAAAGATAATGATGATCTTGTAGAGAATAGTATGATGGTCTTAATGACCTTTGGGCATGGTTGAGCCATGAATGAGGGGTAATCATCTTGTGTGGATAAGGGTTAATACCATTTGATATTGTAAAAAGGATTTATATCATGTGATAGTATGATGGTCTTAATGACCATTGGGCATGGTTGAGCCCTGAATGAGGTGTAATCCTCTTATGTTGATAAGGGTTGATACCCTGTGATATTATGAAAAAGATTATTATGTTGTGATAGTATGATGACTAGTGTGGTATCATGAATGGAAAGTGAATAGTACCATGTGACGATGAGATGAGAAATTATGTTTCACACATTGTATATCATTTAAAAGTTGTGATATTTGTATGCTTGCAAGAAGTGAATCAGGGTTTGTATGTCCACTTGTTTGATGCAGCGTTAATTAACCCAATTGGCATAACTAATCAAGTGCAACTCTAATCATGTAGTGCCCTGCGTTGTAGAGCCATCTTCAGTGTTAGAACATGTAGGATGGTGAAATGAGTATTCCTAAGGGAAAATCAGAGTGCATATTGTTGAGTATATGGGGGTGGCAGGTTGTGGATATGTCCTTGTCATCCACAATGTAGATTGTGGAGGTTGGCTATGGTCATGCCTCAAACATTTGATGTGATTGAAAATGGATGTGGTCATGTCTCGGTGATTATAACATGATGTGATTAGAGGACAACTACGGTTGTACCTCAGTGATTGGTTTTGAATACCCTAGTTTCTAGTGTTGTACCATGTACCAAGGGCAGACTAGTGGTTAACAGTTGACTATATGTCACTGTGGTGGCAACTTTGATTGATATGATACTGCCTTTTTACTTGTACTGATCGAGGGGAATAGATCTTAGGATACCAACACTCGTAGATCATGTACGGAACTACATAGCCCTTCGCAGGGGTCAGTTGGACTTGCATTGGTACAATTCAAATTCCCCAGGACATAATAAAAGATGTAATATAGCCATATAGCATATCTGTTTAGGGTTATACACAACATTTCACATTGGATGATAACCCTTGTTTGTTATCTTTACATAAAGATGATGCTTAGTGCAATTAAGAGATAGTAGATATACTTAGGTTGTGGATATGCTTAAGATTGTAGAGGCGTACATTGAGTAGTTATGCTTGTTTTGATAACTATAGTGCTACTGATGATTATAAACATGATTCTAGCTATCTCATGTTGTTAGTTATGTTTAGCATGTTAGCCATGCCTTTGTAATTAGAGATGCATATACTGCTAATCATGCTTATCCAGATAGTTGTGCTTATCTTGTTAGCTCTTCTTATGATCTTGATATGTTCAACCAATTAGACATGCTCATGTTATTATCTATGCTTATGTGGCTAGACTTATTAATAATGATAGAGATTCTATGTTACTAGACTTGCTCATGATGCAAGATATGCATATGCTACTGAATCGCTAATATTGTCAACAAGATAAAGGATGATAGTTATTATCTTCTCATTTATGTATTTTGTTAATCATCAATACTGCTGAGTTTATTTTTTATATCTGATTAAATTGCTTATTTTATTAATTACTTAAAAATGTTGTAATCAATAAACATTGTTGGAGGTTATATCTCTTGCTGGGACATGGATGTCACCCTTGTGGTTCGCCAAATTTTTTAGGTAATCGGTAATGACGACAACAAAATCATGGAAGTAAAGAGGAAGTATAGTAATTAATCTTTGAGAAAGTTGATTAGATGTCTAATGTGTCCTAGAGTAGTCCATGTACTCTCAGGTCCAGGCAGAAAAAGATTGTATCTGGTGTTTCAAACGAATCAGACTTTTGTTAGCATATTAATGCTTATTTGTGTGGCATATACAAATATTGTTCTGTTGTGTATATATGTTGTGGCTAAGGCAATAAAAAAATTTGTATCAAATTCTTGTCATAGTATGGATACAAGAAAGATATTGGGCTCTTATGCAAATGTTTCTGAGCAGGTGTTATGTTGAAATCGGTTTTAATTTACCCATATTTTTGGGTATGTGATTAATTAGTTATTGATTGTGCTTTATGTTTTGAGTAATCTTGTTTAGCGTAACGAGTTCTAACAAGTTGGTATCAGAGATTTAGGGTCACTGAGTCTACAAGGATACTAGGACTTACGACTAGGATGATGTCAAAATTAGGAATATGACATAAAAATATGGTGCATACTATTTAATCTCAGTACTTGGATGCCTTGGCTAGGTATTCAATTATTGAAGAAAGGTAAGTATGGAACTCTTAGATTGGTATCTTTCTGATTACTCTGATCAAGTAGTCATTTTGAGACAATCCAAAGAGCATAATGAATTAGAAATCATGGTGTGAATATCTCAATCCTACCTTAAAGAAGATGAGAATTGCACCATAATCTATCAATACTTGAATGTTTGGTAACTATAAGAGAAAGATACAACACCATAAAATCTAAATCTGAATACAAATAAGAAAAAGAGGAGTTCTTGAAGATGTGATTCAAGAAGATAATAAAGTAAAAGACAAATAAGGCTATGCTGATAAAGTGTTTCAAGGTATGAAATCCATACAAGATGGAGAGAACTCAAATGATAAGTTTAAAATGAGAAGATAAATAAGAAAAATGACAAAGGAATAAAGTGGAAACTAAGTTAATCTTAGACCAACCTATGTGTGTAAGAAAGTGTTAATTTAAAATAAGCATGGCATTTGAAAGAAATTATGGCAGATGATCCATGTTTAATGAAGAAAATGTAGAATATGATAATTTACCTATTGATAAGTGGTTGAAAAATATAATAAAATAAGAGAACATACCCAAATGTGATAAATAGTTATCAAGGACGGAGTAATGAGATATGTTAATCATGAGGATTCCTATGCTAATGGCAAGGAACCTGAAATGAAAAAGGTAAAATGATACATAAGAAGTTGTAACCTGCATAATGAAATAGAATTGGTTTTCTTTTTGCTAGTTACCCTTGAACAATGCTTCTATGATGTGGGAAGTGTGTTTCCCTTTGTGTCTTTACTTTCTAGGGCACATCTTTCAAGTGGATCATTGCCAATTTGTATGTGTGGATTGGTTGTAAACATGAGGGTGGATAGCTTATTATAGCATAAGGTTGCTTGGACTATGGTTCCAAAATCATAAAGTTTTTGATGAGTTTGCTTTTGATCCTTCCAACAATTAGGAAGACTCTTATATTTCTTGATATTTGTTATGTTGGTAAAAGTGGATGAGATAATGATGTGAGTTCCTTATAGCACATGAGGTGGATATGAAGGTAATGAATCCTAGTATCCAATATGTATCAATAGTATGTGAAATGTGTGAAGGTTGGATATATTTATTAAATGAACACTCCAAGTATTCCTCTCCCGTAGAGAGAGAGTTGATGATGATCCTATAAATTTTGTTTGAAAGGAAAAACAAAGGTGACTCTATAATGTCGTGTATGGTCTAGTGATAGCTAGGAAAGACCACTATCAAGGATAGATGGTTTGTTGATACAATAGATATAATTTTAGGATGATAGCTAGAATTTATAGTTGAAAGCTACTATTAGATTTGTACAAGTGGCACAACAAGTTTCTACATTCCATATTGAGAATGTCTTCTTAGATGGGGTTTTTGTGCTGACCCAAAATGAGATATGTATGAATGATGTGGCATCACCATGATATGCAAGTAACCATGTGAAGGTAATAGGATGAGGTGCAAAGGAAGTACCCATCTTTGTTTACCTTAGATATCAGGGCAAAATCCCTGTTAGGGGTTTATAGTTGTAAGGCCCCTAAACATGCTTAATGATTTGAATAAGCTTAATTACCATAATTGAATGATTAGAACCCTAATATAAACTTTTGATATCATTGGAAATCATAATACAAGCTTAAGTATAAAATTTGGTCCAATTTGGACACTGTTGAGCAAGTTATGCAATTTTATGCACATTTTGGACTTCTCTACAATTTACCCAATTGAGAGGTTTTTCGTGCAATTTATCACTTGCATTATATTCCTTGGATATTATTTCATCGTTCTTGATATTTTTGAACCATGGGACACCTATTTAAACCTTGGTTTGAAGGTGTTTTCTCCAAGGATATATTAGGGTTTACCCCTTCATGGATGAGCTACCTTTAGTAGCTATCAGCTAATGAATTATTTGATTGGCTGAGAAATTCAACATAGGAAATATAAGCAGGTCTATAAAGATGGTGGGGGAGTTTCTTGTGTGTGTTCTTGTATATTCTTAATAAATTAAGGCCATGGACACTTGGATAGATACTAGAACTTCAACTTTTTCTTTTTCTTTATCTTAAAGTTTCAAATACTTATCCCCAAGCACCAAAACTAGCCATTTTCTCTCCACCACTTACCTCCTTCTCCAAACCATGTTCTCCCTCTGTGATGCTGCGAATTTTCCTGTCCAAAGAAGAAGAAACTGGGGACCTTCTTGGAAAAAGGATCTAGGGTTGCAATTGACTTCCTTTTAGGGTTTAAAAAGCTTCCTTCTGGTGATCTTGACCTAAAAGAGTAAGAATTCCCTTATTTTCTCCATTTATTTCTTTGTTATCCTTCCTCCTACCTTTTTCTAGGTCGGAACCTTGTTGTTCCATGGTAGAAGTTTCTCTAAATCTCTGAAACCCTACCTTTCTTGCTCCTTATGCTTAGGGTTTGCTCATTTGATGAAGAAAGGTGCTGGATGGATGAGTTCACAGCTTATGATTGGATTTTCTACCCTACCTGCTCATGTTTTCTTATGTGTGGGATTTCATCTCCTCATTATAGGCAAGTTTTATAACTTGCTCCACGTTTATTTCTTACCATAAGCTTGCTAGCTCATGTTCTTGCTTGAAAATGATGATCCATGCACTAAAAACCAATGCTTGACTTAGATTTCCTTCTTTCCTCCATCTATGTCTTTTTTATCCTTACTCCTAACTTTCTCCAGGTCGGAACTTTTCTGTTCCATGGTAGAAATTGCTCTAAAGCTCTAAAACCCTACCTTTCTTGCTCCTTATGCTTAGGGTTTTCTCATTTGATTTTGAAAGGTGCTAGATGGACGAATTCATAGTTTATTCTTGGATTTTCTACCCTAACTGCTCGAGGTTTCTTCTGTGTGGGGTTTCATCTTCTCATTATAGGCAAGTTTTATAACTTTCTCCACATTTATTGCTTACCATAAGCTTTCTAGATCATGTTCTTGCTTGAAAATGATGATCCATGCACTAAAAATCTATGCTTGACTTGGATTTTGATTTCTATAATGTTCCCTATTCTGATTTCAGTTCTAGCTGAACATGTTATCATGTGTATATTATTCCCAAGGTATAATATGACTTGTATCAGGTTGGTTTGGCAACTGATGGTGCTAAGCACCTATCAACCAATGGTCAATTTTAGGGTTTAAAGCTGATTTCTTCTATTAACCCAATACCCGATGATGGTACCATTGCAACAACCCTATGGTGTTGTCTTCTTGACAACTTATGGTCAAGATCAAAGGTGTCAGATGCTGGTGACAACCTATGGTCACCCCCTTTGGTCAGGTTTTGGATCAATTAGAAGTTTAATGAGAAATCATTAAGTACCCTAATAATGTTATCAATCAATGATGACATTAGCTTAATATTTGATGCTGATTAATGAATATAGTGTTGATCATACAACCTATAGTTACTTAATAGTCACTAATGATGGTGGATCAGATCTCCAAAATCTATGGTGAGTTAACCATATAGTTGTAGAATCAATTAGGCCTTAGACCAATGGTTTCTTGGGTCACTTGATGCAATGATTGAACCTATATTATAATTGATGGTTTTAACATAAGAACATGACCCAATGGTCAAGATCGAATGTTTATTTCTCTAAAAAGGTGGAATGATGGATAATGTAATATTTTGGCCCTAATAATGTGATTTCGATGGTTTCCTTTATATGATCAACTTAAGGAGCTTACTTATTGACAATGGATGGCTTGTTTTAACTGAATAGTCGATTGTGGGTTTTACCATACTCTCAATGGAAATTTTTGTGTTGTTAATCAAGGGATGTCTAGGGTTAGATGGTGACTCTTTCTAGAGCAAAAATCAAGGACTTCATATTTGGTTTATCCAAGGTGTTTACTTATGTAAACAACCAATGGTGTTACCTTTTAAACATCCAATGGTTCTGGTTGACATTGTGGTATGGTGATAATGGTTGAATGATGGTGGAACAAATGGAGGGTTACCCTTAATAAGATAGTCTTACCTATTCACTCATATTAATAGAAGGTATGATAATCATATTGTTTTTATATGTAACCCTAATGAGGTATATCTTGTTATACCTATCTTTAATATAACTAAATGATGGTAATTGGGTATGAATAGTCCTTGAAAGACTAATACAATCATGGAATAATCTATTAATATTGTTGAAACCCTAGGATGCTATAACTCGATGATTAAATCTTGATTTATGTGTGGATTCATACTTGAGAATAGTATGGAATGTGATGGTGATGCTTCACCTTATGCATCCATGATCTAAAGGGGATGTCGTGAGTTAGGGTTTGGGTATAAGTGTTGATTAGTAACATTGACATAATTTATCATATTGAACCTAACTATAATGCAAATAGATAAAGATGAGAATTCATGTTTAACATTCTTTTATGATGGAATGATGGTGGAATAACCTCCTTAACATGATCATAACCTTAGTGTGTTAATTGGTGGTTATCATAGCCACATGGTTGATACTTTCTTATGCTAAACATGTGCATTATGAATATGATGAGTGTTAATCATATCTAGAGTCCTTGCATGTTGATGTAATAAAGGAATGTTCTAAATGTTAATATAACCCTGCTATGATTGTTTATGAGTATCTCCTATCTCATTAATGCAATATTGTGTTGATCTGGTGTATTATATGTAAGTGATGTTGTTGAGCCTTGTTATAAGGCATGCAAAGATAATGATGATCTTGTAGGGAATAGTATGATGGTCTTAATGACCTTTGGGCATCGTTGAGCCCTAAATGTGGTGTAATCCTCTTGTGTTGACAAGGGTTAATTCAATATGATATTATGAAAAGGATTTATATCATGTGATAGTATGATGGTCTTAATGACCTTTGGGCATGGTTGAGCCCTGAATGAGTTGTAATCCTCTTATATTAATAAGGGTTGATACCCTATGATATTGTGATAAAGATTATTATCTTGTGATAGTATGATGACTAGTGTGGTCTCATGAATGGCAAGTGAATAGTATCATGAGATGATGAGATGAGAAATTATGTTTCACATGTTTTATATCTTTTAAAAGTTGTGATATTTCTATGCTTGCTAGAAGTGAATGAGGGTTTGTATGTCCACTTGTTTGCTGCATCCTTAATTCACCCAATTGGCATAACTTATCAAGTGCAACTCTAATCATGTAGTGTCTTCTGCCGTAGAGCCATCTTCAGTGTCAAAACTTGTTGGATGGTGAAATGAGTATTCCTAAGGGAAACTCAAAGTGCATATTGTTGAGTATGTGGGTGTGGCAGGTTGACGATATATCCTTTTCTTCCACAATGAAGATTATGGAGGTTTGCTATGGTCATGCCTCATACATCTGATGTGATTGAAAATAGCTATGGTCGTGTCTTGGTGATTATAACATGATATGATTAGAGGACAACTATGGTTGTACCTCAGTGATTGGGTTTGAATACCATGGTTTCTAGTATTGTGACCTGTACCAAGGGCGGACTAGTGGTTAGCCGCTTGACTATATGTCACTATGGTGGCAGCTTTAACTGATATGTCACTGCCTTTTTACTCGTACTGACCAAGGGGAAGAGATCTTAGGATATCGACACTCCTAGATCTTGTATGGAACCGAATAACCCTTCGCAGGGGTCATTTTGACTTTGAATGGTATGATTCAAATTCCCCAGGGCATAATAAAAGATCTAATGTAGTTTTATAGCATATTTGTTTAGGGTTATACACATCATTTCACATTGGATAATAACCCTTGTTTGTTATATTTACATAAAGATGATGCTTGGTGCAATTAAGAGATAGTATATACACTTAGGTTATGGATATGATTAAGATTGTAGATGCGTACATATATTAGCTAAGCTTGTGTTGATAACTATACTTTTACTTATGATTATAAACATGATGCTATCTATCTCATGTTGTTAGTTATGTTTAGCATTCCAGCCATGCCTTTGTAACCTGAGATGCATATACTACTAATCATGCTTATCTAGATAGTTGTGCTTATGTTTTTATCTCTTCTTATGATGTTGATTTGTTCAACAAATTAGACATGCTCATGTTGTTATATATGCTTATGTGGCTAGACTTATTCATAATGATAGAGATTCTATATTACTAGACTTTCTCATGATACTAGATATGCATATGCTATTGAATTGCTAATATTGCCAACAAAATAAAGGATGATAGTTTGGTTAATGATGATAGTTATTATCTTCTCCTTTATGTATTTTGTTCATCATCAATACTTCCAAGATTATTTGTTATATCTGATTAAACTGCTTAACTATTCAATTACTTAAAAATGTTGTAATCAATAAACGTTGTTGGAGGTTATATCTCTTGTTGGGATATGGGTCTCACCCTTGTGGTTCGCCACACTTTTTTGGGTAATCGGCAATGATGAAAATTGAATCGTGGAAGTAAAGAGGAAGTATAGTAATAAATCTTTAAGAAAGTTGATTAGATGTCTAGTGTGTCCTAGAGTAATCCTTGTACTCTCAGGTCCGGGCATGAAAAGTTTGTATATGGTGTTTCAAACGAATTGGACATTTGTTCGCATATTAATGCTTGTTTGTGTGGCATATACAAATATTGTTCTCTTATGTATATATGTTGTGGCTAAGGTAATAGAACAATTTGTGTCAAATTATTGTCATAGTATGGATACAAGAAAGATATTGGGCTCTTATTCAAATGTTTCTGAGTGGGGTTGATGTTGAAATGAATTTTTAATTTACCAATATTTGTGGGTATGTGATTAATTAGTGATTGATTATGCTTTATGTTTTGAGTAATCTCGTTTAACGTAACAGGTTCTCACATTTATTGTGCCAGGATGAATATTGTACTTGGACCCATGTGCCTCACTCGGCACTTTCTGTCTCAGATCACCCATGTCAGGAATCTACAACCTTTTTCTGAAGCAAACAACACCATCCACTCTGACAGAGAAGTCAAATTGTGGTTTCTCAGTCAAGGCCTTCATCTCTTCCATCACAGAGCATTACAACTGTGCATAAATGAATTCTGAGATCCAAGTCAGTGTAACAGTCAAACTAGCCATATGGACATTCAACTTGTCTTCATCCACTAAATTGATAGGTTGAGGTCGCCAACTAGTCACATATTTGACATTTTCCCACACCGAACATCTGAGAGAAGCACAAACGACATCCTTCATGTGATTTAAAGCATCAACTATGATGTTTGCTTTATCGGGATGATAGGTGATGGTGAATTCATAATATTTGAGGTATTCCATCCACCTTCACTGTCGTAGATTCAAATCCTTCTGTGTCAATAGGTACCTCAATCTTTTATGGTTAGAGAAAACTTCAGACTCACACCATAGAGATAGTGCCGCTAGATTTTCAGAGCATGAATGATGGTAGCAAGCTCTAAATCATGTGTAGGAAAATTAGCTTCCTTTGGTTTCAATTGGCGGGAATCATAGGCGATCATCTTTCTGTCTTACATAAAAACACGGCCTAATCCTTGTTTAGAAGCATTAGTGTAGATGACATAGGGTATGCATTCAACAGGCAAGGTAAGAACAGGAGCATAAGTCAAACACTCCTTCAGCCTTTAGAAACTATTCTCACATTCTGATGTCTAAGAGAACTTGACCTCCTTTTGCATCAGCTTGGTTAAAGGCAAGGCCAACTCAGAGAATCTCTTAATAAACCTTTGATAGTAACCTGTTAAGCTGAGGAAACTATAGATATCTAAGGGATTCTTCAGAGCTTTCCACTTGGTTATAGCTTCTACCTTTGCAGGATCAATAGCTATATGTCCGACAGAAATCACATGACCCATAAACATCACTTACTCTATCCGAAACTCACACTTTGAGAATTTTGCATAGATTTGATTTTCTCACAATGGTATGAGTACAATTCATAGATGCTCGTAGTGTTGTTCTAATGTCTCATAATAAACCAAAACATCATCGATAAACCCATCATGAACTTGTCAAGGTATGGGTGGAAAACTCAGTTCATCAAGTCCATGAAGTCAACAGGGGCATTTGTCAATCCAAAAGGTATGACCATGAATTCGTAATGACCATAGTGAGTTCTGAACGCCATCTTCGGGAAATCATCATACTTCACGCGTATTTGGTAGTAGTCACTTCATAGATCCATCTTAGAGAACATAGTGGCTAACTTCAGCTGGTCAAACATGTTGTCAATGTGAGGCAAAGGATAATGGTTCTTCACCGTCACTTGGTTAAGCATGTGGTAGTCCATACACATCCACATCAAACCATCCTTCTTCTTCATGAATGGGATAGGGGCTCCCTAAGGTAAAATACTGGGGCAGATGAAGCCCATGTCGAGAAGCTCTTCTAGCTTCTTCTTTAGTTCGACAAGCTCAATAGGGGCCAAGCGGTAAGGTGGATTCGATATTGGTGAAGTCTCGGGTACAAGCTCGATGGAGAACTCCACCACCCGAGTTGGTGATAAACTGGGTAACTCCTCGGGTAAGACGTTCAGGAAGTCCTTCAGCACATCTATGTGGAGGTGTAGCCTCAAGGACTATAGAAGCTAAGAAAGCTCTACACCCTTGTGAGACTAGCTTTTTATCTTGGATGGCAGAGATAACAAATTGTTGATCCTCTCACTTCCTACCCTTGACATAAAATCCTCCCTCAATAGGATGTGACAAACTAATCTTTTATTCTTCACATTACAAAATAGCTTTGTACCTCTTCAACCAATCCATTCCCAGGATGACATCAAAGGCAGTAATGTCGAGTAAGATGAAATCTGAGGAAAACATTATACCAGATATACAGAAGTCCATGGTTAGAGTTTGGAGATTTGAAGAGCAGATCTTACCACTAGGGGTTTTTACATTGAATATATGATCCATATACTTAGATTCTATTTCTAACATAGAAGCAAACTAACAGGATATGAAAGTATTGGATGAGCCAGAATCAAACAATGCCTTTATAGGATGCATATTAAGATGCAACTTACCTTCAATAACTTCATTATCTTTGCCTGCTTCCACAACATTGAGAGCAAACACTCTCCCATTCCGCCTCTACAATGGCGGTCACCTCAGGTTTTGGTTGTTGTTTTTGTTATTATTCTACACAGGCAGATTCTGCCTTGGCTGCTGTGGTTGTTGGGCATTATTTTGTCCCTTCTGGAAATGGGGGTAGAGTGATCAGATATGCCCAACTTGGCCACACTCATGGAAGGCTAGAGGAGGCCGGTTGTCTCTATGAGTAGGTTCATTGTTGGTAGCACATCTCCTTGGAGGATGGTGGTGAGCATCTATTGCACCGATCACATCTGTGATTCTCATTCCTGGTAGGGTTGTTCCTCATATTGTTTTTGTATCCATTACTGTGTCTATAGGATTGGAATCCTGGTAGGACTTGATGACCTGGGCCTTGTCCACCATCTGCTGGAAGGTGAGTGGAAGTTGTGGAATAGGACTTCATCCCACTGGGTAGTTCAAGCCCTCCAAGAACAATGTTTCCCTTCTCTCAGCTCCAAGGTTGGTGGTGTAGCATTCTAGAAGCAGGAACCATTGGACGTAGATGGCCACACACATGCGTTCTTGCTTGAGGTTGTAGAAGTCATCTTCCGTTTTCCTTAGGATGGTGGGACAGATGTACTTCTCCCTGAAGAGCTCAGGAACTAGTCCCACTACTTGGTAGAGGTGTCTCGAGTGCAAGCAACACCATTCCACTAGACATGTTCATGTCCATCCAGTACATACGTCGCAAACTGAACCTTCTGGTGAGGAGGGCATGCCATACCCTCAAAGGTCTGATCCAAAGCCAACACCCAGTCATTGGCTTTATCCACCATGTTGTGTTCACTTTCACCCTTGAAGTAGGGTGGTTTCATCTTTATGAAGTCAGTGAAAGGGGAACTCCCTCAGCTTGTTGGTGTTAGCGACCACTGTGTGGAGCTACCCCATCGTGGTGGAGAGAAACTGGCATAACATTGCCAACCCTTGCTCCAGTGTGAAGGTGGGGGTGCCCGGAGTAGTAGAGTTGACTACACAATGGCCGGCATGAGTCACAAGAGTGTTTCCCACATTGGAGTCATTAGGGTTTGACTCCTTTCTCTAATTCCTACTATCGAACAAGTCACCTATCTTAAAGGATAGGGTTAACATATTAAGTTCCCATGAGTATTTGAATCATAGATGAGAAAAAAATAGAAGCATAGATGACAAAAGAATATCTAGAATGTTATTGCGTAAAAGCATACCATTTTGGGAAATTCATATCAGCTTAGGCTAGGCCGGTATCATATGGACACGGGAGTCCTCGTAAACCAACCTAGTGGTGCGGAGGAAAATATTTCCAGCCCTCGAAACCCTGATCCATTCTAGACACCTTGCTTCAACTTCATGTCCTAATAGTTGCCTAAAGGCTCTGATACCATGTTGTAAAGAGGTGATATCACCTCCTTACTAAAATTTAAAGGAAGTACAAAACAACCATTTTTTTAGAAATACAAAAGATATTGAGGGATGAACGTATAATATTCCAAGTAAATAAGCATGCACTAGATATATTATAAAATGCCAATAGCAGTAGAAACAAAAGTACTAAACCTATTACATGGCTTTCATTGTTCATTACATGATTGTTCCCAAAAGAAAAAGATAAGAGAAAAGGATCTAACTATAGCAACCTAGACATCCTTTTAGATAGCTTGAGATCTACTCCTAAGATGACTTCCTTCAAACTTGTCTGTGGCATCCAACTTACACAAACAGGACTTACTTAAGCGGAAGCATTCGTTAACAGCAGAATTACTAAAAATCACTAAAAATTAAAACTTTTTACAAAGAGACCCAAACACAGGAAAACTCTTATAACAAGAACTAAAGTAATTTGATTACATTGTGGTTTTACTAGCACATCGCTTGTACCATTTCTTCTCGAGAGTTACAAGAATCAACTGCATTGTTGAACTGTTCACAGGCATTATAAAAAATCTCGAGGCATCAAGCAAAAATCTCATATCAATTTTAAACCAACTACTGACTCCTAGGACCTAAGAGTATAGAGACGATACATAGGACTCTCTATTTACAGGACATGACAACCAGTGTCTCTACCTAAGAATTCACTACCGTCCTTGGTGTTGTTGTTGCTGTTCTTCCCCTGTTGTAGGGTTCTTACCTCCTCTTCGATGTCTACCTAAAAAGTTGGACCCCACGGGGTGAGACAATTGAAAATTGCCCCGGCCAGAGATATAACTCTCCGCTAGAAACATTATTATTGCAATTAATGGTATAAAACTGAGCAGAAGAATCATAAGTATTTAACAGCAGATAATTCAATATCTAAACATAATAGAGCATTATTCTTTATTCAATGCACCTCACTTATATCTTGATAAAGTAGCATGTTGCTTATCTAATAAGGAATATGAAGAACATATATATCATTCACCCATTTAGGACATGCTAAGCAAAACAACATCAATCATTGATTCTCATATTTCAACCTTAAGCAGATATGCTACACGGCTGATTACATTTTACAATCATACTTAAGCCCTGAGGAGATGAGGTATACCTCTCATACTCCAACCGACCATTGTGAAATCAAAATCGGTACCATACATAGGTCAATAGAAGAGCCAGATTTCCATGACCTCATCTTCCTCAGTCAGTGTGAGGACCAAATGCAGGACATCTTGTGTCTCTGCTAAATAGCTTTCTAGAGTATACTGGAAACTTCTCTATTAGAGTTACAGTGGCATGTTGTACTCTCTTCGCAATTGAGATATATTATACTTATCTCACATCCATCCGACATTAAGATTATCAAGAGATTAATGATACATCCATCTCGGCATTCGGGAGATTAGTGATACATCCATCCTGGAATATATAATGAAGGATTGAGAGATATAATGTTTACCTCACATCAATTCCTCCATTAGGGTGTAAGGATATTCACGCCCATTACCCCCACATACTCAAAAGTATGTCCTCCAGGAGTTCCCGTAGGTAAACCTATTTCGCCATCACCAAACTGCTGACGGTAAAGGATCTATGGCCAGGGATGTACATGATAAGATTTCACTTGATTAATTAAGTACATTATCATATTCTTTTAGCATCAATCATGTTTTCAACATAATTCATTATAACAATGCTACAAAGAATGAGTACTACATTTATCAAGTCCTTTTCATAGCTTTATAGAACATTGGGATCTCAAATCCCTTTTCACATCAGTATATTTATATCTCAATATCATTATTATGAAATATGGGTATTCAAACCCTCAATTCATCAAAACACTTGTTACCACTTATCAGGTAACTAATACCCTCAGGTCATCTGACCAAGGTAAACATGATATTCGCAATACCGGTATCTCACTTGTCTCTTAAAGCCCATTAATATCGTGTTACCTCTCACTAAGAAACACATCATATTATGGCTCACAAGGCCCATAAAGCAATTTCATTAATAAAACATCATAGCTCATACCTGGCTATGTCCAACATCTCATGATCCCTACATGATTAGTGCATATGATAACAGTTATATCAATCACATTTTGGCACTATGCAATGTAAGAGTAACATCACTATTTCTTCATTAGATTTAGGATTTCCCATTTCATATCAATTAGAAATACTCAACTCATTACCCAAATTAGGGTTATGGTTTATCATCATATTGCCCAAAATTAGGGTTTAATGCACTATAACCCAAGATTAGGGTTTTACATACATTTACCCTTTATCAGGGTTAGGACTTAATATTAAGATTTCTCATTGCATTACATAGCATCACCTTGGGGTTAAATATTCATATCACATCATTGAATTAGGGTTTTACTTGACATCACCCTTGATTAGGGTTTGAGTTCATCAATCAACTCAATTAGGGTTTTATGATTTCTATATTAAGGATCATACCCTAATTATATATCCCATTCATTTTGAATGTATTGGGTATGATTATTATACATGTATGAATATCTTTCTCTCATCCTCTTCTAGGATGTCCACTACTCATTTCTTGATTAGATTGAGTCTACTCTTTAGTCAAATTCATGCATTTAGGGTTAGCATGATGTATTGAATTATTGCATCATTATGCATCAATGATTAATCCCACTAAGGGTACCACTCACCTAAGTACATTAGGTATCTAAATGGTTTGATCAATTGAATCTTCAATTACATGAGGTATCCAATTGGAATAACCAATTAAACATTCAATCACATTAGATATTCAAATGGATTGGCCAATTGAATCTTCAATTACATTAGGTATCCAATTGGTATTGACCAATTGAACCTCAAATGGTTTTGATTACTTAGACCCCAAACTGTCTTGGTCTCTCATAACTCCATCGGTTTGAAATCATTTGGGCAAATTGCCCTTGAAACCGTTTAAGAAATAAATGTCTTGAAACCAAATGGACTTGGGTCTCCAAACAGTTTGAGACCATTTGGACCCAAATGGTCTTGAGACCGTTTGGACCCAAACGTTCTTAAGACCGTTTGGTCCAAACCCTCTCAAAACCGAATGGACCAAAAAGGTCTTTCAACACTTAAAATAATTGAAGGTTTCAATCAATGAACCGACTATCAATTGAATCCTTGATTCATTAATCAATTTAACCATTGAATCATCCTTCAATTGGACCATCAATTAGGGTTTTGAACCCAATTGAACTAGGATTTTTAATCAAGAAACCTTCAATTAGGGTTTTGAAATTGAGGAACCTTCAATGATTAACATTGTGGAACTGATTCAATTTGGAATTAATGAATCATCATCAAATTATGATATGACCTGAGCTCAAATGGCCTTGAGGTCGTTTGGATGACCTCCAAACAGTCTTGAGACCATTTTCCCCATCCATCATTGAAATTTGTGAAATTCAATTAGGGTTTAGATCATTAGATTGATTACCAATTGAACTATTGATTGCATTACAATTTGCTATCTCTGGACCTTCAATTTCTTCACCATACTCAACCCTAGATGTCCAAACAGTCTTGGTTGACCTCCAAACGGTCTTGAGACCATTTGGGTGATATCCAAACGGTCTTGAGTCTGTTTGGGTTAATCAACCCAAAATTTTAAATCAACCAATTGAAATTTCAGCACTTAACCTGTTTAGGGTTTGATAATTGATTAACCTTCAACTGATGAACCCTTTGGAATCAATAAATTAGATTTAATGGATCATCAACCATCAACACTAGCATGTAATTGTGGGCTCCGATCTCCAAAACCACGATATAAACACGATTTAAACTTAGCGGAAACATTCGATTAGTTGCGGAATATGAAAAATTACTGGAAATTAAAATTTTTGAGACAAGATCTGGAAATTATAAAATTCCTTTTTATAAGAAACCAAGTAAACAGTTTACATCTCTGTTAAACCACTTCTTGAGTAGTTATGTACAACATGATTCAAAATTATCAGGAGCCAACACCAAAAACTCAAACCACTGATTCCTAGAACCTGAGAGTACAGAGACGCATTGGACTATCTAACTACATACTTCAGCAACCAGTATCTCCACCTGAGATTCACTGTTGCCCCAGGTAGTGTTGTTGTCGTTGTTGCTCATTCTTAAACGGTCTTCTTCGTCTTTGGCGACCACCTAAAAAGAGTTAAAATCTACGGAGTGAGACAATATATAAATTGTCCCAGCGAGAGTTATAACTCTCAACTAGAAGCTTTATTATAACGTAAATCATACAACAACAGGTTTAATAACAAGTGAAGCAACTTCTACTTAAGCAGTCATGTCTTTAAAGCATATAAAGGACATTTATACAAAATATCTGAACAGATTATTAATGTAAACAATGTAAGACCAAACATTGTTCCTCATAGTTTAACCTAAGCCGATATACTATGCGGTTGATTATGTTTTACAAACATTATTATGCCCTATGGAGATGAGGCATACCACTCATACTCCAACTGATCGCTAAGAAGTCACATCAGTATCATACATAGGTCATTAAAAGAGCCGGATTCTTATGACCTCACCTTCCTCAGTCAGTTAGAGGATTGTTTGTTAGACATCTGGCAGGACGTCTTTTGTTATAGCTTACCAGGGTAAACTGGTCCTTTGCTATTTTAGAGTTACAGTGGCATTCTGTACTCTCTTCGTCATCGGAAGATTTCTTGTTTATATCTCACCGATGCAGTGTTTGTGTTTTCTTTGGGAGACTTGTGATACATCTCACCGTTTGGTTTTGTAGTGAAGGATTGACGGTATCAATTCCTATACTAGGATGTAAGGATTTACGCATCCATTTCCCCCACATACTCAAGAGTATGTGATCCAGGAGTTCCCTTGGGAAAACCTGTTTCACCATCATTTGGTCTCTGACAATGATGGATCTATGATCAGGGCTCTACATTTCACTTGATTAGTTAGGTACATTCAGTATTCTTTCAACATCATACATTGTTCTTCAAACAATAATCATTGGCATAACTGCTATAAAATGAGAATACTAAATCTAACAAGCCTAACTCTTATCAATCATCATTTCTCAATACATTCATCACAAGTCATCTCTAAAGCATGACCTTGATGGTATTTATGGCTCTCACAGCCCATTTAATTCATAGGTTGCCATTGATAGAGCAATAGGATATATCACTATTCATAAAGCTAAAGCATGCTTTCAATGAATATAGTTTCATAACCCATACCTGGATATGATCATCATCTCATAACAACCTGCATGGTTAATTCAACTGATAACAGTAAACAAATTATTCTAGAGGTTATACCTTCAAACTCATAGAAGAATCAGTTTCCCCAATTTTCATCAATTAGGGTTATTCATTTCCTTTACTTTTGATTAGGAATATTGTTTCCTCATCTCATACTTCAAACATGAGGATTCATGCTTAAAAGCACAACTGGAAATAGGGTTTCACCCTATACAAATTAAGGTTATTGAAATCTCTTTCTCTTATATGACATCATATTTGTTAACTTGTTCTCAAAGTTCCATACCTAAAGGCATGACACTGGACTAAGGTTAACATACCCCATCCTTCATTAATAATATTTCCTTTTTGGATTATTAGTCCAATTCTAGTATGCAACTCTACCATCCTTGGAAGCATACCAGGGTATGGTGAGTATTTGCCTTAAATACAACATTTATTGAACATCATAAAGATTATCAATTCAAGGTATGAATTCACTTCTCAATCTTATCATGGTGTGAACACCTCATACTCATTGATTTGACTATACTTTATTTAAAGGTATTACCTTATAAACATCTCCATAAATTAGGGTTTACTAATCACATCACATGTCATTACCCTAAATTTAGGGTTTACTATTCACCTCATGGTGAATTGAACTCATAATATCATCATGTATGAGAAACATCATCATTAAAGTTCTTAGATAAGATTAAGATTCACTAAACATCGTAATTAGGGTTTCCATGATCTCACATAGGTGGATCATACCCTAATCATGCACATTCATGTGTATTGAAGGTATCTTACTTGAGTTTTCACCATAAAAGGGTACTTTCTCTCTCTTAGGATACTTTCTCTCTCCTCTTACTAGTAGATTGTGATAACACCACTCTAGATCAGGTTGGGTTAAGTCCTCATTGACTAGCATAATCCAAAACATCACTATCATGTGATTAGGGTTTGACTAGAACAAGGTATTACCCAATTAAACCCCTCAAGGGTATTTTGGTAATTTACCTCTTGATCACCATCATGGGTCAACTCATTAATCACTTAGTCCCTTAATGACTTAGGTTACAAATAGGGTTTAGATTGGATCACCATTGAACCAATTACACCATCAATTGATTAAGTACAAACCACCTTGAAAAAACTTCAAACGGTTTCAACCTTCAACCACCAAACGGTCTTGAGACCGTTTGGTGTCAAACGGTCTTGAGACCATTTGCCCTCAAACGGTCTTGAGAACGTTTGGCCTCAAACGGTCTTGAGACCGTTTGGTCCAAATGCGCTCAAACCGTTTGGACCTCCAAAATGGTTCAAAAGTTACAATTGGTCATGGATATGTATGTTGAACCCCTCAATTAACCAAATCCATGATAACCACTTATAAATTGAGTTAACCAAGATTAGCCTTAATCAATTGGACATCAAATTGACCCTAAATGAAAAGCCAATTAGGGTTGATTCTAATTCAATTAGGGTTTCAAATCGGATGGTCATCAATATTCAACAATGTGAATCAACTCAAGGTTGAACCTATCAACTGACCTCCAATTGTGCCCAAACCTGGCCCAAACGGTCTTGCGATCGTTTTGATGACCTCCAAACGGTCTTGAGACCATTTTCCCAAAGTTTGACCAAGAACCATGTTGGTTAGACTAGGATTGAACTCTAATTAGGTCAAAAATCAGTATTTTTATCAATTCATCAACTTAATGCAATTGGACCTTCAAACCATTAGATTATCTCAACCCTAGACCTCCAAACGGTCTTGGGTTGTGCCCAAACGGTCTTGAGAGAGTTTGGAGGAACCCCCAAATGGTCTTGAGACCGTTTGGGTCCTTCAACCCAAAACTCAACAAGATCTATGTTTGAAAACAGCAATTTGATTATTTCAATAACCCATTGTAATTGGGCCCTCAATTGATCAAATTACCTTAACCCTAGACCTCCAAACGGTCTTGGGTTGACACCAAACGGTCTTGAGACCGTTTGGATGAGTTCCAAACGGTCTTGAGACCGTTTGCCCATCCATCCTTTGGACTCTAGTGAAAATTCATCTAGGTTTGATCTATTGAGTTGATCATCACATCAATACTTAATTGCAATATGATTTGGTACCTTTGGACCTTCAATTGGTCAACTATACTTGACCCCAGACCTCCAAACGGTCTTGGGGTGACCCCCAAACGGTCTTGAGACCGTTTGGATGATTCCCAAACGGTCTTGAAACCGTTTGGGCTAAACAACCCAAAATCTCAACTTAACTCATTGGAGATTCAGCACTAATTTCAATTAGGGTTTGCCCTATTAATCATCCTTCAACTCATGACTCGTTTGCAATTAATCACTCAAATTTGGTGAGTCGTTAATTAACATCATTATGAACAGTAATACCAAACGGTCAACGTTTGGTCAAGCATCTTAAATGGTCTTGAGACCGTTTTCCCAAAAAGGGCAAATTAAACAGATTGAAAATCAGAACTTAATTCAATTGGTTTTGCTAATTTATTTGCTTATATCTCACGATTCCTTTGGAGTTACCCTCTCAAATTTTGTGGGTGATTAACCTACATAATTATGAACAATATTCCCATACGGTCTTTGCTTAGTCAACGGGACCAAACGGTCTTGAAGACCGTTTTCCCTCACACGACCCTGAAACCGTTTGCCCACCAAACAGTTTGAAACCGTTTGAGCAATTGGTGGAGGTCGTTTGATAAAGTGGAAATCCGTGGATAAGCATAGGAATTAACGCCCTTATCTTCTACCTTAAGAACAGTAGCAGTTCTTCACGATTTTGCTTGCAAGGATGCAAGGGAAGATAGGGAAGAAGAAGAACTAGCAACTATATGCATAGGAAAGGATGTATAATCAAAGCATAAAGTTTAGAGTTATAAAACCCGCCTAAAGCTTGCTCCTTGAGCTCCAAGCTTTCAAGATCTAAGCCTTTAATGGCGTCCTAGAATCTCCAAAGGTCGGCCAAGGTGAATCCTCCAAGCAAAGTTGAGAAGATATGGCTAGAAAGATAGAGCTAAGTGAGCTAGCCATGAATTTGACCTTGAATTCGAGTTTCATCCAAGAATTTAAGCAAAAGGAAGGATCCAAACCTACCTTGCACTCCCATGGTCGTCCTCCTGAGCTCCAGAGCTCTCCTTAGTCGGTTTGAGCAAGGGGAAAAGAAATGAAAGGGAGAGGGTCGTTCCCTTGCTTAGTGGAAAAGTTGTATATATACTTAGGTGAATTTTCAACATAAGGACATATGTTTTCCTCATTTCTCATCTAAGTCCTTCCTTTCTTCCTTGCACGTACCCACATTTTATTTCTAAGGACAAACTCTTTATAAGGTCAAGAATTGAAGGCAAAGAGGATCAATCCATCACTAAAGCATTCACATAAAAGGGCTATTATACATACACCTTGATTATTCAATCACAAAGGTGTTCTTTATTATATGATTTTTCACATGAAGTGACCTTTTCATCATTTCTCTTCTAAATGATGTCAAGAGTCATAAAATATGTTTTATATGATGTATTTTATAATTTTGCATCCCTCAAATTGGGTAAATTGCATTTTACACCAATTTAGGGTTCTCAAGTACAGGGGTTGCTTCCACAGCTGCACCTTGGTGCTCAAGCTTGGGAAATCCCTTAAACCTCATCATATTAATTCTTATGTTGTCTCAACATTAAAGGAACATATAAACATGTGAAAATTGCAGTTTAACCCCTCTGATTGGGCAAATTGCACATAGGTCCCTGTATTGCAATCCAATACTTCAACATTGGTTTATAAGGGACAGAAAGGGAAACTTACGTTCCATAGAAACTTTAATTATATATATTAAAGGATAATTACAAACTTTTAATTTCATATTTAGGTAAAACACCTAGGGTTAGCTTATAACCCAGGTCAGGGGTGTTACAAATCATAAACCCCTAACAAGGATTTCGTCCCCGAAATCTCAGGAAGAAAAGGGGAAAGCAGATATTGTTTCAGCATACACATTGTTACATTCTTAGGTAACATACCGTTTTCAGGGAGATGTTATAGAATTTTGATCAACATTCTTTTAGGATCAAATTCAAGCCCTGATATTTATTCAAGACCATATAAGGGCCTTTTCACCCTGAGTCTATCATCACATCTGATAATTAGCATACTAACTCCCTTTATTATATGCATTAACCATCTTATCAGTTATACATTCTTATCATAAGGAAAAGTTTTCTTGTCAAACAAAGATTTACTTATTAGACATTCTGGAGAAGATGTGTTTATTATAAGAACATAACCCCTAACAAGGGATGTTCTTAACATTCTTTCTCTTGTATTTATTATGTGTGTTATCAACACTTTATATCTCTTTCTTCCTCTTATCATGGGGCATTTCTCATTACATATATTCTTTCAGCTACTAATCATGGTTGACCTTCTATATTCTCATTTTTCTTATCTTATGATGCCCTTTAAGTTGTTTTAGATTGACTACTTGATCAGAGTAATCAAAAGATAACAACTTCAAAGTTTCTGTATTTTCTTCATCATCAGTAATTGTATACCTGGCCAGGGTATATGATTACTAAGGTAAGAAAATATGTACTTGTATATTACTATGTTCCTTCTCTTTTTCCATCCTTACATACATAATTATTAACTTTTATTGAATCCTACATCCAGATCAATTCTTTAATACATTTTCTTCTTATAGAAGTAAACATGTATTATAAAACGATTATATCTGATGCATCATAGAAAGCTTTTATGAGACCAATCAAGGAATAGTTCAATAAACTACTATTTCAACTTGTCCAAAAGATCATAAAGAGATTTATAAGAAAAACCATTTATCTTGTCTAATCAATCATGGTTCGAGGATTTTATCAAACCCTTACATATCAAGGTATTGAATCCACTCGAATGTGGTGATTAGAAAAGAAAAGGATGCAGGGAGATCATACCTCCTGCATAACAACCGACTCACTCAATGGAGTCTCCAATCAACAAACTATCTGCCCTTATGACTAACTGTCATATCGCAGTTGTGAATCACTCTTCGAGTGATAAAAGAGTGTGTAGCACCCGGGTCAATTAGAACAGATATTACACATGATTTAGACATATCAGAATATCAAAGTTCATCTGACCTATCATAACCCGTGGATCGACCACTGCATCAGGTGGGTTCATAGCATAGAACCTCACTATCGCCTGTGGTTGATCTGGTGCAGATGATCCAGCTTGGGACGCTTGTCCACGTCCTCGAGCTGCTCCTTGAAATTGCCTTCTCTGTGATCCCTGTTGCCCTTGTCTCGGAGGCTGTGTCACATTGACAGGCTTAGATCGACAGTCCTTCATCAAATGCCCCACCTTTCCATAGTTGTAGCAGCGTCTCTCCAGTTGTAGTGGTTTAAAGGGTTCCTTACCCTTTCTGGATAACCACTGCCTTGATGTACTAGGTCCTGGTTGTGTTGGGGACATTAGAAACTTCTTCCTTTTGGGAATTCCAGGCCTTTGTTTCTGGATTTGAATAGGCCTTTTCTCAATTCTTCCTCTATATATCCTTTCTAGACAATTAGATCTGATATGTCCAGGCTTCCCACAGTTATAACAGGTCCGGGTCTCTGACTGTATTCTAATTCCTACATTACTGTGGACTGATTCATCAGTTTGAGGCTGAGCATAGGCTTGATTTGAGTTCAAAGCTTCATCATTTACTTCTGCTCCAACCTGCTGCTGAGGGTTATATATCCTATGGATATCCAAAACATCATCATTAGGAGCTGGTAATCTGGGTTGTACTGCTAGTATTTGATCCACTAGGTACATCATGGTTGCCCTAAATTCTCCAACAGTGATTCCTAAGGAAGGATTCCTTATCATGGTTGGATTAACTAGGGAAACCTCAGGTAAGTGTTCCTCTACTGCTTGCTCCTCTGCACTTCTTCTAGGTGTAGCATTGTTGCTTTCTGCAACAAGCTCCTCGTCCTTATATGTCTTCTTCTCCTGAGGAGCAGAAGATTCTATTAGATGAGGAAGAAACACTAAAGACAGACTCGACATCCTAAGTCCTATGTCTCTGTAGACTCGGCGAACCTAGAGCTCTGATACCACTTAATTGTGGGCTCCGGTCTCCAAAACCACGATATAAACACGATTTCAACTTAGCGGAAACATTCGATTAGTTGCGGAATATGAAAAATTACTAGAAATTAAAATTTTTTAGACAATATCTGGAAATTATAAAATTCCTTTTTATAAGAAACCAAGTAAATAGTTTACATCTCTGTTAAACCACTTCTTGAGTAGTTATGTACAACATGATTCAAAATTCTCAGGAGCCAACACCAAAAACTCAAACCACTGATTCCTAGAACCTGAGAGTACAGAGACGCATAGGACTATCTAACTACATACTTCAGCAACCAGTATCTCCACCTGAGATTCACTGTTGCCCCAGGTACTGTTGTTGTCGTTGTTGCTCATTCTTAAACGGTCTTCTTCGTCTTTGGCGACCACCTAAAAAGAGTTAAAATCTACAGAGTGAGACAATATACAAATTGTCCCAGCGAGAGTTATAACTCTCAACTAGAAGCTTTATTATAACGTAAATCATACAACAACAGGTTTAATAACAAGTGAAGCAACTTCTACTTAAGCAGTCATGTCTTTAAAGCATATAAAGGACATGTATACAAAATATCTGAACAGATCATTAATGTAAACAATGTAACACAAAACATTGTTCCTCGTAGTTTAACCTAAGCAGATATACTACGCGGTTGATTATGTTTTACAAACATTATTATGCCCTGTGGAGATGAGGCATACCACTCATACTCCAACTGATCGCTAAGAAGTCACATCAGTATCATACATAGGTCATTAAAAGAGTCGGATTCTTATGACCTCACCTTCCTCAGTCAGTTAGAGGATTGTTTGTTAGACATCTGGCAGGACGTCTTTTGTTATAGCTTACCAGGGTAAACTGGTCCTTCGCTATTTTAGAGTTACAATGGCGTTCTGTACTCTCTTCATCATCGGAAGATTTCTTGTTTATCTCTCACCAATGCGGTGTTTGTGTTTTCTTTGGGAGACTTGTGATACATCTCACCGTTTGGTTTTGTAGTGAAGGATTGACGGTATCAATTCCTACACTAGGATGTAAGGATTTACGCATCCATTTCCCCCACATACTCAAGAGTATGTGATCCAGGAGTTCCCTTGGGAAAACCTGTTTCACCATCATTTGGTCTCTGACAATGATGGATCTATGATCAGGGCTCTACATTTCACTTGATTAGTTAGGTACATTCAATATTCTTTCAACATCATACATTGTTCTTCAAACAATAATCATTGGCATAACAGCTATAAAATGAGAATACTAAATGTAACAAGCCTAACTCTTATCAATCATCATTTCTAAATACATTCATCACAAGTCATCTCTAAAGCATGACCTTGATGGTATTTATGGCTCTCACAGCCCATTTATTTCATAGGTTGCCATTGACAAGGCAACATGATATATCACTATTCATAAAGCTAAAGCATGCTTTCAATGAATATAGTTTCATAACCCATACCTGGATATGATCATCATCTCATAACAACCTGCATGGTTAATTCAACTGATAACAGTAAACAATTCATTCTAGAGGTTATACCTTCAAACTCATAGAAGAATCAATTTCCCCAATTTTCATCAATTAGGGTTATTCATTTCCTTTACTTTTGATTAGGAATATTGTTTCCTCATCTCATACTTCAAACATGAGGATTCATGCTTAAAAGCACAACTGGAAATAGGGTTTCACCCTATACAAATTAAGGTTATTGAAATCTCTTTCTCTTATATGACATCATATTTGTTAACTTGTTCTCAAAGTTCCATACCTAAAGGCATGACACAGGACTAAGGTTAACATACCCCATCCTTCATTAATAATATTTCCTTTTTGGATTATTAGTCCAATTCTAGTATGCAACTCTACCATCCTTGGAAGCATACCAGGGTATGGTGAGTATTTGCCTTAAATACAACATTTATTGAACATCATAAAGATTATCAATTCAAGGTATGAATTCACTTCTCAATCTTATCATGGTGTGAACACCTCATACTCATTGATTTGACTATACTTTATTTAAAGGTATTACCTTATAAACATCTCCATAAATTAGGGTTTACTAATCACATCACATGTCATTACCCTAAATTTAGGGTTTACTATTCACCTCATGGTGAATTGAACTCATAACATCATCATGTATGAGAAACATCATCATTAAAGTTCTTAGATAAGATTAAGATTCACTAAACATCGTAATTAGGGTTTCCATGATCTCACATAGGTGGATCATACCCTAATCATGCACATTCATGTGTATTGAAGGTATCTTACTTGAGTTTTCACCATAAAAGGGTACTTTCTCTCTCTTAGGATACTTTCTCTCTCCTCTTACTTGTAGATGGTGATAACACCACTCTAGATCAGGTTGGGTTAAGTCCTCATTGACTAGCATAATCCAAAACATCACTATCATGTGATTAGGGTTTGACTAGAACAAGGTATTACCCAATTAAACCCCTCAAGGGTATTTTGGTAATTTACCTCTTGATCACCATCATGGGTCAACTCATTAATCACTTAGTCCCTTAATGACTTAGGTTACAAATATGGTTTAGATTGGATCACCATTGAACCAATTACACCATCAATTGATTAAGTACAAACCACCTTGAAAAAACTTCAAACGGTTTCAACCTTCAACCACCATACGGTCTTGAGACCGTTTGGTGTCAAACGGTCTTGAGACCATTTGCCCTCAAATGTTCTTGAGACCGTTTGGCCTCAAACGGTCTTGAGACCGTTTGGATCCAAACGGTCTTGAGACTGTTTGGTCCAAATGGGCTCAAACCGTTTGGACCTCCAAAATGGTTCAAAAGTTACAATTGGTCATAGATATGTATGTTGAACCCCTCAATTAACCAAATCCATGATAACCACTTATAAATTGAGTTAACCAAGATTAGCCTTAATCAATTGGACAAAAAATTGACCCTCAATTGAAAGCAATTAGGGTTGATTCTAATTCAATTAGGGTTTCAAATCGGATGGTCATCAATATTCAACAATGTGAATCAACTCAAGGTTGAACCTATCAACTGACCTCCAATTGGGCCCAAACCTGGCCCAAACGGTCTTGCGATCGTTTGGATGACCTCCAAACGGTCTTGAGACCGTTTGCCCAAAGTTTGACCAAGAACCAAGTCGGTTAGACTAGGATTGAACTCTAATTAGGTCAAAAATCAGTATTTTTATCAATTCATCAACTTAATGCAATTGGACCTTCAAACCATTAGATTATCTCAACCCTAGACCTCCAAACGGTCTTGGGTTGTGCCCAAACGGTCTTGAGAGTGTTTGGAGGAACCCCCAAACGGTCTTGAGACCATTTGGGTCCTTCAACCCAAAACTCAACAAGATCTATGTTTAAAAACAGCAATTTGATTATTTCAATAACCCATTGTAATTGGGCCCTCAATTGATCAAATTACATTAACCCTAGACCTCCAAACGGTCTTGGGTTGACACCAAACGGTCTTCAGACCGTTTGGATGAGCTTCAAACGGTCTTGAGACCGTTTGCCCATCCATCCTTTGGACTCTAGTGAAAATTCATCTAGGTTTGATCTATTGAGTTGATCATCACATCAATACTTAATTGCAATATGATTTGGTACCTTTGGACCTTCAATTGGTCAACTATACTTGACCCCAGACCTCCAAACGGTCTTGGGGTGACCCCCAAACGGTCTTGAGACCGTTTGGATGATTCCCAAATGGTCTTGAAACCGTTTGGGCTAAACAACCCAAAATCTCAACTTAACTCATTGGAGATTCAGCACTAATTTCAATTAGGGTTTGCCCTATTAATCATCCTTCAACTCATGACTCGTTTGGAATTAATCCCTCAAATTTGGTGAGTCGTTAATTAACATCATTATGAACAGTATTCCCAAACGGTCAACGTTTGGTCAACCATCTTAAACGGTCTTGAGACCGTTTGCCCAAAAAGGGAAAATTAAACAGATTGAAAATCAGAACTTAATTCAATTGCTTTTGATAATTTATTTGCTTATATCTCACGATTCCTTTGGAGTTAACCTCTCAAATTTTGTGGGTGATTAACCTACATAATTATGAACAATATTCCCATACGTTCTTCGCTTGGTCAACGGGACCAAACGGTCTTGAAGACCGTTTGCCCTCACACGACCCTGAAACCGTTTGCCCACCAAACAGTTTGAAACCGTTTGAGCAATTGGTGGAGGTCGTTTGATAAAGTGGAAATCCGTGGATAAGCATAGGAATTAATGCCCTTATCTTCTACCTTAAGTACAATAGCAGTTCTTCACGATTTTGCTTGCAAGGATGCAAGGGAAGATAGGGAAGAAGAAGAACTAGCAACTATATGCATAGGAAAGGA